>CM008279.1:21216435-21679659 GCA_002319775.1 Fagopyrum tataricum
ACCAGATCCGAGACACATCGTGAGTTATGATGATTTAGTGGTTGAGCCGGACCACACCTTTGTTGAGCACCCTATTGCAGTCCTAGAACGAAGTATGAGACGCCTGCGTTCGAAGAACATTCCTATGTTGAGGATACAGTGGTCGAGACGTGGACCTGATGAGGCTACATGGGAGACTGAGGATACTATTCAGAGGAACTATCCAGAGTTATATGCTGAGTTAGATGCACCAGTAGGATCACCGAGTAGATCTTAGTACTACCTTGGTGAGTATTATATGCTTATATGCTTATGTGCTATGATGTGTTTATTTTCATACTAGCTTTGATATGGTATATGATCTTATTAGATCTTGTTGTGCTAGTATGATTCTTATTTATAGCTGGAGATGGCTCTTTCCTCCATGCTATTGTGATACGTTTAGGATTCAGCTGGAGATGTTATTCCTCCATGCTATCTTGATGGACATAGTGTTGCTGGAGATGTTTTTCCTCCATGCCTTTCTGTTATGAGTATGTTACGGCTAGAGATGTGATTCCTCTATGCCTTGTGATGTGTTATGGTTTGGCTAGAGATGGTTTTCCTCTATGCCTTGGATAGTGTTTTGTTGCTGGAGTTGATGATTTCCTCTACGCTTATGTTTGAGGTTATAGAGAGAGTTGTACCTCGGCTTGTGAGTCCGAGTGGTTTGAGAATTTTACAAGTTTCGGGACGAAACTTGTTTTTAGGGGGGTGAGGTGTAAGAGCCTTAGTCTTTTTGGACCTAGCTTACCTTAGCCGCCCCCGCGGGCATGTGTGCCGCCCCAGCGGATTTCCGCTCCCGCGGCCCAGGGAACCGCCCCTGCGGGTTCCTGCGGCTGCAACCGGTTTTGTTGACCGGTTGACTCGTGCTTTACTCTTTTCCTTACTTCTTCCGCTTTACCTTGCTGAGCAAGGGTTCCATTTCATTCCCAATCCAGCCTTTCATGTCCTCCTTGCTTCTCCTTCTCTCCATCTTGAGCTTGATCTTGTTCTTCCTTAGAGTTGAAAGAGTTGTGTGTTCTTGTTGATGTTGATGATGATAGATGTGGTTGCTGAGCTTGGAAGCCAGTTGAGTTGTTGTGGAGCTTGTCCTTGCCTAGTCCAGCAGTAGAAGTGAGCCTTGTGTCCTCTTTCTTTTTCTCTCTCTTTTTTGTTCTTCCTTCCTTAGCTTAGGAGTAGATGAAAGGATCATAGATTAATGTTAGAATGTGTATGTATATGTATGTGTGTCAATCTGGATGAAGAAGACGTGATCTGATCACGTGAAGAGCTGAAGAAGAGTCGCGGGATCACGTTCTGCACCGTCGCTGCCCCCGCGCCTGGAAGCCGCCGCCCCTTCGGAATTTGTGCCACAACGCCCGCGCCGTGCCTGCGTCGTGCCTGCGCCGTGTCTGCGTTGCTTGCGGCCTTTGTCACCGCGCCCGCGGCTGAGTTCTGCCGCGCCTGCGGGTTGCTTGTTCCGCCCCTGCGTCTCTTGTGTCACGCAGGTGCGTCGTGTCCCGGGTCTACCTAAATTTAGGTAGATCCTTTCCTTTCCTAGTATGAGCGGGTTAGTAGCATGTTAGGCATATGTATGAGGTTAGAACGATGATGAGTACGTTATCGTTTATGCCGGTTATGGCTTTGAGGTTTATGAGTTAGGATATGATCCTTATGGATCCCTTTGGTCTAGGTGTGACCCTTTGATGGATATGAGTGTGATATATTCTTATGCCTTGTTACTAGGCCGTATTCTCCTCCAGTTTGGAGTGGACCTGATTGAGAGTTGATCGTAGTGAGACTACTTCAGAGGTTGAGGTAAGTCCATAGGACTTACTTAGCTACTATCCTTATATTGGATGTATGCTTGAGTGGTGTTTGTTATATGCTTTGTAGCATGCGATATGGTTCATTACCGACCTATGTTATATTGACCGTCCATTTTAGTGGCTGTGACAACTTACCTTTCATCCCGTAGTGGAGTCTGGGAAGTTCTCTGTAAACTAGTTAGACCTGGTATACGGGAAGGGCACCTACCACTCCATATGGTATACGGGAAAGTGTGTTGATACCACTCCAGCTAGCTATTGCACGCAGAGCGAGGGTTATATACATTCCTCGTGTCACGTATATTCATATACATCTATTTATACGATTGAGTGTTTGGACTTATTAAAGATAATAAACCGGGTAAATGTGTGAAAGCGTGTTGATGTGCTATAATTCTTGATGTGTGTTTGTGCTCTAGCATCTTCTTATATATGTGTATGGTTAGCTAACGGTTTTATACCGTGTTGTAGATCCTTTGCAGGTTAGGAGAGCTGCAGAGTGATCCAGAGGGGTGATCCGCTGAGGGCTCCGTACACAGGGTCGATATCGTGGGATTATGGGGTTTTTATGTTGTACGGATATGTACTTTGATTTTGTACTCAGCGGTTACTCTGTATTACCTTTTTGATATGTGTATATATATATCAGTTTTATGTTTTGTTTTAATCTATTGGTGCCTTGTTGTAAGATTCAGTGAACTTGTTGTCAGGCTAGGGTCAGGATCCATTGTGAGATCCTAGCCCAATAACACCTCGAGTCCTACGGATTTGGGGTGTTACAGATTGTTTTCCTGCTTGTGCGTGGTTCGTTTCCAGTGTAATCTGTTTTGTTTGTAATTTTACTTGCCTTATTTTTCTCGTATGTTGCTTTTTCTTCTCTATATCTTTGTGCACGTGCCTTTCTAATTTGAATCTCCGTCCGCTTAAAATGTTTGTTGTGTTGCTTGTGTTTCTTCTCCTTTTATTCTTGTTTTGACCCTATTATTGTGGATCTACATAAGTGTGTGATTGCTAATGTAATTTTTATGTGGTTTTCCTTTTGATTTTTTTTTTGTCGTGATTGTAATTTAACCTCTGTGTATCGTGCACATCCATAAGAACATCACTTTATCCACTTGTTATGTTGGGTAAAATTTTTCCTTCTATTCATTTTTTAAAATCTTTAACACTCGTTTTTTCGTTTCATAGTTGATGCTAATAAAAAAAATTTAGGAAAATAAGTGTTCAAATGTTATTTACTTCACATGTTTTCCGTGAATGGTTCTTGCACTTGGACTCTTGTTGGATCACTTGTTGCATTAGGATAAGTGTGATATTATATTTGTTCATCTAGTTGTGATTGTCTCTGAACGTTTAGTGTGGCTTTTCCTTCTATTTAGTTTTTTTGTATCTCTTGCACATTTTTATTGTGATTTTTCTTGTTCGTCTCTTGCACGATTGATAGAAACAGGGGCGATCTAGATCGAGGAGAAACTTCAACTACTCATTCTTGATCGTTCGAGGTGGATCAAACAATAGAACTTGGTTGAGGGAAGCTATGAAATGATGCGGAAGCGTACGGTCGATCCGATCTAGGTTGATCGGATCATCCACGAAGTGGAGTGGGATAGTTGATCCTTCAAAAGGATCCTCGAGTATGAGTTATTGGATCAAAGACTAGATCCTAGATAGATATTTGAGGAGGGGGGAAGAGGTGATGCCCAAGCCAAGTAGGAGGATTTTCCTTCACTATACTTGGATTCAACTTAGGCATGACATTACAAGTGAGGCCAACACATCCTTATATAGAGGGTATTGCCTAGATACGGTCCTACAAACCAAAACAAGTCCATAAAACGAGAGGCCCAACATGAAGGCTTAGAAGGGAATATTGAGCAAGAATATTCCTTCTATTATTACATAAGTACAAATAATTTTTAGTTAAAACTAGTTCAATGTCCGCACCTTGTGCGTGTTTTATCTAAAATAAAAGATTTTTTATTTTTATTTTTATTTAAAAAATATAAAAACTAATTATGTGAATCATTTGTGTTTTTTTAAATCACTATAAATTAATTAGATAAAATCTAATATAAAGTTACCTTGATTATGGGTGTAATTTTAAAATAATTAGATATTTAAAAAAAAAATGGTAAATTGTTCGTTGATTTTGCACCCTAAGAATCCGTGTCAATAATGACAAAAACCCAAAGGTTGACAAAACAAGAGAAGAATAGTTTTAAATTTATAAACCTGTAAATAATTCTCCTAAATAGCAATGAACTCACATCATTGTAGGGATTGTACGAAGTAGGACAAGTATTTCAGGGTCGAACACAAAGACTGAGAGGATTAATCTGCAACAATGATTAAGGATAGAATAGATCTCGAATAAAGAAAGAGCCGGGGTTGGAAAAGATAAGGGAAAGAATGATCAAAAAGGTTTTTGAGAGAGTGGTGGATTCGCAATCAATTGTTACTATTGATAGAAAATCAAATAAATAAAAAAAGAAAAAAAAAAGATGATCAAATTAAAGGAAAGAAAACGGATTCCAAGGGTTCAAGGTCATTGTTTATGGCATATGGATTCAGGACGACTCACAGGGATATATGGTAGAAAAGCAACATGGATGAACGTTTCTAGGCTGATGATCTATTACCGGGTAAGTCTCAAGATCATCTAGTTTTAAACCTAACTACCTATTACCGGGTAAATAGCAAGGTAAAGAGGATGGAAATTCACTACAAACCAAATTATCTAACTAAGGATCAAGTAACCCTTTACCGGGTAAGTCTTAGGAATTACCCAACTTAGAGAGGAATCAGGCACATTCAAACCAATAAAGGTTTCACCTTTATTACCTATGGTTAATCACTTATGGATCTAAGAGGAATATCACCGGATAAGTCTCAATTCCAACTTAGGTTGCTAGTTTAGAAGGCTTTAACCTAGATTCAAGTACAAGCTAACCATTAGGATTTCAAGCAATTCAAAGCCAATTCTAAGCTCAATCTAATCCATCATAATCCAAGGCATAAACAAATCTCTTTCAACCTTGGAACCACAAAGTTCTAGCCAATAACAATCATATCAAAATCAACAACTAAATAATAAAAGGGAGAAAAGAAACTACTCAACTTCTATGGATGAAACCCTACAATTGTATTAAATCTTGGATCCAAATGTATCTTCAACAAAACTGAATGCAAAAGTGTGAATCTTTAATCTAACTAACTAAGAAGAACAAACGTTGAAGAAGATGGCAGGGTAGAAGACGGTTCCTCCCTCTAGGGTTAACTCTGGGCGAATCCCAACACACCTTGGAATGAATCCAAGACTTCCTTTTATACACAAAACATAGCTAAAAGACATTGGGCCCAAAAGGAACAGCCCGTAAATAAAATATAACACTCAGGGAAGAATATCGGTCACAGATCTCGGCCGAGATGGTCATGGTCGGGGCCGAGATTTCGTCTTCGATCTTCAGCGTCATGGATCTTGGTCAAGTCACTCGAGATGCCACCCGAGATGCCGACCGAGATTTTGCAACAAAGGCTTCCAGCACGACCAAGATCCATGGATCTCGGTCCGAGATACCTTGATCTCGGCCGAGATTAGGCAAATCTCGGTCTGGTCATGGTTGATCTCGGCCGAGACTTTTCTTTGGTCGTTCCTTCATGCCTTTAGCTTGATTCCTAGCCCTTTCCCGTGCACGTATGTTCGCTCCAATGCATCCACTTCGAGGCTTGATCCTCAAATACGTCGTTTTAGCTCCAAAATGTGTCAAATCACCTACAAAGCCACAAATAGTGTGTGTAGACATCTATTCTTGCAAAGTAGAACTAAACAACCATAAATGACACAAACTAAGGCTAAAACATGAATGCGAAAAAGGAAAATCTACCTAAATGCATGACTAAACTAGGTCGATAAATCATGTTATCATAAATCGTGGGTGTTGTTTAAAAGATGACTATAAAAGTTATTCGATAATTAAAAAAACTGTAAATGTACTGTGGCAAATCCGTAATTGAGTAACATAAATAGTTGAATTGAACTAAATTCCTAAAATCAAGGTAACAAATCTGCACGTGTGGAAAATGACATATAAATTACTTATAAATTGAATTTATTTTTAAAAAAAATGGAAAATATGTAAATGTATTGTGACAAATCCGTAATTAAGGTAAAAATAAAAGTTGAGGTGGATAACCTTAGAAGATGACACATGAGGGAAATGTGAACTATTTTAGTAGAGTATACAGATATGTGGTTAGATCATAATGTAAGGAAGAAATATTATCAACTTACGTAAACTAAATATTTAGTGTGGTAAATTTTAAACTATAAATTATTTACTGTACAGAGAGTGAGCATAGGACCGAAAAATAATCCACTTTAACTATGAAATATTCAAAATGTTCTCACTTTAGATATTATTGTCTTACAAATAATTTTAGGCATGTATCAACCAGTTTACAACTTCATACATGACAACAACGGATATCGAGACATTGAACAATACGGTTCAAGTTACATGATATAAAAGTCATAACCGACTTACACACTACCATTGCTTGATTTATCCGCATAAGTTAAAATAATCTTTAATATAAATCTATATAGTAGTATATCATGTATGTCCAAACAAAAGATGCATAAGACAACCGTTTAAATGTTGATGTCTTGCATACAGCGTCGATTCACCTCAAAAAGTTAAAAGTTCAATAGTTGAACAAACCGACCCAATTTAATTTACACTACATCTCCGATCTTACAAATTCTTAATCTCAACTTAAATGTTATTGTCTTGTGAATGACTTTTCTCGCATAAGTTAAAAAACATTACATAGTATAGATCATTTATATTCAAACAAATAATACATGACGTAAGAAGGGAAACTGAACATTACCCAAATAATTGCTATCACACAAAAGAATTCGACTCATCAACAAATTTAATTCCGTTAGGATAATTCGTTATTACACGTGGAATGAGCATAAGAAAGAAAGTAGTTCACTTTACCTTAAATCAAATATTCACTCAACTCTCAATTCAAATATTATTGTCGAACAAATAAGCTAAGATCATGTCATGTATTATCAAATTAAAAGGTTAAGATTCAATGACAACAAAGATTAGGACATTAAACAATACATTTTAAGTCATATACTCGAAACAAAACAAATCACATTGTCACATCCGTCGATAACAAGAACGAAAATTGTGTTGCAAATATACAGTCATTCAACAACCTACACCTAAGGCAACACAAACTTTAAATGTTTGTAACACATACGAATTGAGTAAGAATTTTAACAACATCTGGTATTCTCCACAACAATTTTGAGGATGACACATAAATCCATCTTCTTTCAACATAACATAACCTACAATTTTTAGGAATCACTATTAGTAACATGCTTATGAATTAAATATACATGATGTAAACAATATAAGAATGTAGAAATAGAATAATCTGCAAGAAATATAGTAAAAGAAATTAAATATTACATGTGTTTTCAAATGCCTCAAATGTTAAAAGTTTTTCCAAGGAATCACTCACGACACTTGTCCCCTGCATCAAATGTATTTTTAAGGGTGAAAAGTCTATTAATTTCAACAAAAGTGTATAAGTACGGTAACAATGAGGTTGATTAGTATAAACTAAAATGACTCTAGACGATCTTTGAAGTTACTTGCCTTAATTTGTACATAGAAACCACACATACTGATTATTATAGTCTAAATTGTTTTTTTTACAAAAGTATACGGTATTTACATCAAACAATATATGAAACAAACTCACCTAAATTCAACTTCATCTTCTTTGGTACACGATTGTCTACACCATTAGCACCATTTGTAGTTGGCCTTTTATCACCTTGAATCTCGTTATTTTCAACATCCTTACTAGTCCCCTCATCTGAATTTCTCACTAATTCCGGTGAAAAGGAATGACGATGTTAGACAAAGAAACAAGAACGGTAAGATTTTGTCAAGATAAATAAGCAAGTTTTAAGTCACCTACCATTCGGCACAACAATGAAATGTAATTTTCCACACATCCATCCAAACCTTAACTTTTGGCCCTCTCTTAGTACTCTGTGTTGAAGGACATGGCTCCAACTTATGATTGAATATCGGTGGTCGCGATCTACAATAGTCAAGAAGTATTCACGACATTGCTCGTCGTCCACAACCCATATATTGGCTCTGCGATCCGATTTTACAAGCCTATCTCTCAAAACTCGATCCATATTGAAAACGATGTGTTCCTCAACACCATGCCTTGGCAGGACTAATTGTGATGTGGTCATGTCGGATTTTGTGAGAATTTTAAGGATTGGATACATATCTAGCGGGGCAACATTAAGATCTATTACCTCTTTCATGGTGAAAAACAAAATGAGAATGCACAAAACTCGAAAGAAGAAGATGAAAATTAGGGGTGGGAGGTTGTGTTGCTAAGTGAAACTTCTCCGTCTAAAATAATACAACAAACCGACACCGGTTGATTTATACATCCTCGCTAATTTGTTACCTAATTAACCAAGACTCTCTGTCAAATTTTTAATTCGGTTTCCGGTGTAGAGAGTATGTACCATAATGACCATTTGGCATTTTCTATACAATATTTAATTAGTCATAAATTAATGCAGGTGCATAGAAAGTCAAGAGTGACCCAAATATAATTATTATAAATGGTTTAAAAGAATATTATATTAAAAATTTCCATTTGCAAAATAAAATAAATGAACTAATTTGGGAAGAAATAAGCAACAAAGAGGATGCATTGAGACATAAAATTGTGAATTCATATACATTTAACGTTCTTAATAGGAATCTAATATCAATCTCTTGACAAATTTCAATGTTAGGTGAAAGTGATAAACCAATTTGATGATAAACTTAAGAGAAAATCATGGTTTAAAATTTTTGAATTTGATGATGTAATTAATGTAGAAATTACAGTTTAAGTTGTAATACAATTAATGTTCCTATTATTTTACTGTACAAGAATCCAATGTCAAAAGTCCATAACAATATTGTTTTGAATATTTTTTCCACACATTATTACAAATAAGTAGTTGAATAGGTATATGTTATGCACGGTTTAAAAACATGTTAAACATTAATTTATGTATGGAAGTATTAGTTTTTGTTTAGTTAAAATTTTTAGTGTTTTGTGCGTATTTATTAATTATTCATGGATTATCGGATTATTCGTTGATCTAAATCTTGAAACTTAGTATCATAATATGATTTTACCTGTATTAGACCGGATAACTATCTAGTTGATATTCGGATTATCTGTTTTGTTTGAACCCTAAGACTTGCCTAAATCTGTAAGACTTATCTGCATCCATCGAGAACTCGACCACCACTACGTCACGGTTTCGCATGTATCAAATTGGAAACACGTAGCATTATACCGTTTTCATCTTCTAAAAATGCTTCTAGAGCTAGAATGAAATGTCCATAATTTATTTGCAAGATTAGCCTGAACTTTAAGGTAAATTATGGTTTTATCTTTAACATTTCTCAAAATTACGAAAATAGTCCAAAAGGCTCTAGGCCTCAAGATATAGTCTCTTAACATAATATAGTCGATAATCGAACTAATAAGAGTTTTGAAAGTATTCCAAACCTTCAAAAAATTTATTAGAAAACCCCTTTACTTCCAATGCAAAACTAGCCTAAGACTCTACTTTGGCCCTTTGTCTCTAACCTTAAACATATCGTAAAAAATATGGCAAAAATACCGGAAATACTATCTTATGTCATATCTTACCTAGTCTGTAATATAATAATTCCTTACCTAAAATCCTATAAAAATCCTTAAATTTGCCTCCACAACTAACATTTTTCATACTTTGGACATTTCATAAAAAAATATGTGCACAAAACTAGATATTTAACCATATTTAAGGACTCGTGTCTTGCAATGTAACCGTTGGATATCAATTATTCCAACTATACACCAAACTAGCATATACTCTTTATATCTTATCAAAAATTGAACCGTTAAAGTTAAGAATCTAAACTATCTATAAAAGAGCTCAAAGTCAGTGTGTACAAAAAAATCTAGGTAAAACAAATTTCTTCTACCCAACTTCTAAGGCTTATATCAATAGCTTTAACCGTTGAATTACTACACACGTAAGTATGTTTAACTAGGATATATCTACAATATACTTGAACACCAACCGTAAAGAATGAGTTTAACATTCCTAAATATGAACCTCAAGATGATTGTTTGGCAAGTTGCAAAAACCGGAAAAGAAGAGGTTGTTTTGTGGTCCCAATTGTTTTCATACTTGCATGGTCTTATAAGTATGAATATGCAGATCGTTTGTGATAAGTTGTTGAGGAAGGAAGAGAAGAGAAGAGAAGAAGATCGTGTGTGCTACTTGGTCACTCAGGTCCGATTGAAAGTTGTAGATTCGAATGGAAGAAGAATGCGGAGCTTCCTAAGTTGCTTGTTGGTTTGAATGGGAAGAAGAAGGCAGTGCCGTGTGTTCATTTGAAAAGGAATGAGATTACCCAAAATTAGAGAAATCAAAAGTTGACCCGATTCGACAAATCTGAACTCGATCCGGCCCTAAAAATTTGAAAAAAAAAATACCGAAAGTAACCCGTTTGAAACCGATTTAACCCGATCCAAATGACCTGATTGTCCAAAGTAACCCGACATGATATGCCCGCCAAAACACACGGATATGGGCTAGCATATTGGCCCGTTCGGGCCTGGCCCGGCCCGCTTGTTCACGGGACGGGCCTGTGTGTTGGATTTAGCCCGCGGGCTGGCCCGTGTATATATATCTATATATATATATATATATTTATTTATTTATATATCTATATATACTTATTTATATATATATATATATATATATATATTTATATATTTATATATATCTATATTTTTATATTTTTATACATTTATATATTTATTTATATATTTATTTATATATTTATATGTATAATATTAAAATTAAAATAAAAGTGAATAAGTGTAAACACAGGCGGGCCGGCCTGTCAGCCCGCCCGTGTTTACACGCGGGCGGGCACGGGCCTTGCTGGAGGCCCGGCCCGGACATTTCGGGCAAGATTTTGGATTTGGCCCGGCCCGAGCCCGGATTTGTTCAAGTCTAGCCCGAAGTAACCCGTCCCAAATAACCCGATAGTCCGAAGTAGCCCGACCCAAATAACTCGATAGTCCGAAGTAACCGACCCGAATAACCCGATAGTCCAAAACCGACCGAATGACCCAATATCCCGAAGTAACACGACTCGAAAGTCCGAAGTACCTTGACCCGAAATGACCCGATAAACCCCGTCTATTTTAATGCATAAAAATAGGGGGAATTTAAGTTACATTGCTAATTTTAAGTTAAATTGATAATTATTTATATGATTTATTAAGAGAAAAAAATAGATAAATTTACCTAAAAATAAGATATTTTAAAAAATAAGTTATTCATACACCGACTATTTTAATGCATACATCGATTAAACAAATTCAACTTGAATAACATATCGCTAATAACAATCTCATTAGATAGTAACTCTAAGTCTCCAATCATGTTTGAAACACCAACAATTCTAACGACAAAAGTAAATACGTTCATAAATTCATTTGAAGATAAAGCCAACACAAAGTCACTTCATAAATTCATTTGGAGATAATGTCAACACAAGACACCAATAGTATATATTGGGTCAAATATTAATATAGTACAATACATTGGGCCAACGATAAAGTTGATAACCCAAAATACTTTATCAAATTAATATCTTCGTATAAATTTTTGAAGTAAACTATACAAAACAACTATTTAATTACTCATATATTATAACATACTAAAACAAAATACACTTTATCCACATGTTGTGTAATAAAGCTAACCACTTCAGTTTTTTTTCAATTTATTTAGAATATTGGAAAAAGATATTTACGGTTTTTTCATTTAATATCCCATATTTATTTATAAATAATAAACATAATGCATTTTTTCAATTTATTTTAAAATAATAAACAGTCACCCGTGTCACATCAACTTTACATGTCACATCAGCTTTACTTATATTTAATTAAAACAAAATTTATTTATATTAAAACAGAATATAAAAAAAACGTATCTACAAGAGAATCAATATTTAACCGATTTTTTAACAGTTAATCTTAATAATTAATAATTGTTAACAAAATAAATTAGTATATTAACCGATTTTTTTGACAAAATGAATAGCACTTATCCTAATAACTAATAAATGTAGATATAAAGTTTGCAAATATAATACCATTAAAAAATTTAATAAACAAATTCTCACAAGGTGCGGGCAATAAATTAGTTTTCACCAAACCACCTCTTCTATTTTTATTTTCATTTAATTATCTCATATTTATAATTGGCATCCCAAAACAATTAATTACTTGTAAAACCCCGAATTCTAAGAACTCAGGGCGTCACGGGCTTGAACCTCACAGTGGGTTCCGACCCTAGACTAACGATAACCTCACCGGATCTTTTACAAGACATAACATAAGGAAAACCAAATAAAGTCTAAAAACATGCATGGTAGTCATAAAAGTGTAGCAGCGAAAGTCAACCGACACTACAAGTACTATAATCCAAAGAAAAGAAACGAGTCTAGTCTCAAAGAAATACAAAGAAACCCAACCTCCCGACTACCACGTACGGGAACCTGGTTGACCACCGACTCCGGGTCACTTTGATGTTGTCCTACCTTACAAGTCTATCAACCGGCAAAAACCGTTAGCTAGCCGTTCTAGGTATCAGACATACTATACTGGCAAAAACACACATTATTGTGGAAAGTAAACACATCAGCATGTTGCACTCAAACCGTATTATTATCTTTTACTTAGTTTATTCACTTCTAAGTTCAACTTCTTTTGTGGCACGAGGGTCTCCCAAATATCGCCTCCGTCCCCGTACGTATACCAACAAGAGTGGTTTGATGCATCTCGCCATATACACTGTATGGGCTAGTTGCGGATCGGAGAGCCTTCCAGTCGCGGTTCAACGCTGGACAGTGATGTCACAACTCGTTATATATACATACACTTGGGTCAAAATTAAAAATACGTCATCCTAGTCATATTATGATTAATTATTTCATGGAAAACACACACCACCATAAAGATGCCCTTAATACGAAGAGACTAGCTAAGTAAGCCCATAAGTCTTACCTGAACCGATCGAAATCCCGGATACCGCTAAAGCTCGGTCCGCACGTATATGACCTTAACAATTTGGTCATAACGGAAAACGTCTCAACAACTATATACTAACATCTAGGAAGCTCTGAGAAGGTTCTACACCGATAGGGAAGGTTTTGGAAAGGAAGAACGAGAAAGCTCTAACTTTAAGAAAATTACGGTTTTAACCCCGAATTTCCTTAAAACTCTAAAACGGTTAAACGAGTCGCTAAACTTTCGAAAATAGTCTAACCACTTATTATGAACGTTAAACGATTCCAAACGAGTTCGAAAGTTTCCCGGACTTTCAATTCACGAAGGAAAACCTTAAAGAACGCCTTGTACGCAAATAGTTAAACTCGCTACTTTGACCTTAATTTAGTATCATCAAACGATCATCAAAAATTCCGAAATAAAATCCTATGTATTCTAGGTCATGACTACTCCGAGATAGAAGCATTGAAAAAAATAAAAACCAAAACATCAAACCTACACAAAATTCCAGAGGTCACCATCCTAACATGAATATTCCGAAATTGGTTTTTATCATAACTTTGGGAGCTCGTAAAACTCGATCCATCCGTTGGATCTTCTTAAAATTTTTATACGATAAACTAGGTACCACCAACTACAAGATATCCAAAAATAAACCGTAAAAATCAAGTAGATCATACCTAAACTGAGCCCCAAAGTTGGTTGTTTACTGGATCAGAAATTGGTACCAAAAGCTTGTTACAGGAACTGGGAAGCGCGCAAAGGGTCACACCTTGAGATATCCTGGGCGAGTATAGAGAAATTTAAAGTGTCTCCTAGTACCTTAAGCTTGCAGAGAAGGAAACAAGGGGTAAAAAAAGGTTCATGGACTTACCAACGTCCAAGCTAAGAACAGGAGGCGTCGAAGATCTGCGTTTCTGGTTCCCAGTGCTTCTTGCTAGACTGGAGCATTCCTTCCAGGCAGGACGAAGAGAGTTGTACCACTGGGACTAGGCAAGAGGGGAGTGAGTATCAGGGTCGTTCAGGAGAAATGTAGCAAGAGGAGAAAGAGATTACCCACATGCGTCCATGGAGAAGAGGAGTAGCTTGTCCAGGTTACTGCAGGAGAGTCTCCTTAGCGTCGTTCTTGCTTGACTGTAATGCATATACACAAGGAAGAAGAAAAGTGAGTTGCTTCTTGAACCAAGGAGGAAGAAAGGGGACTCCGCTGGACAAGAAAGGAAGAAGGAAGAACCTTGGTCACCTGCTTCTCGTCTCAAGGGCCTTTCAGGAGGTTGTTATTCCAGATCTTTCGAAGACACAACTTCCTTCTAGTGGGTCATCTTGGTTTGCTCACTGCTTGGAGAGGAAGGGTCATGGCTTGTTGTGGTTCTTGCGAGTAAAAGGGAAAGAGGGTGGTGGACGATGGTTGTGGCAACGGGAAGAAGAAGCAGCAGTCTGGTGATGGTGAAAACAAGAGGGGTATATAGTAGAGGAACGAAGTTGGTTGTTGTTGCGCAGAGGAGTGGTAGGAGGGAGGATGGTTGTCGTTTGAGGGTGGTCTTCGTTTCTACGATGCTTCTCTATGCCAACTAGCAGGTTATTATAGCTTGGTTCCTTCCACCCAAGCCTGCACGTAGAGATCTGCAGAGACGTACAATCCGTTGAGGAATTGGATAAGGATGGCCGGAGGTGCAAGTGGAAGGGTAGGTGGGTTATGGCCCTAACAAAGCTAGGCCCAAGAAGGGTTCTAGCATGAATTAAGTCCACTTGGAGAAACAAGGAACTTAAAACAGGTTAAGTTCGGTTTACTCAGTAGAGTTGAGTTCCGGGCTAAACTTCTTCCGGATGTTACATTTCTTTTGGTGGACCCATTCAATTTGGATGGAATACTGGATAATCTAGTTAGATGGAATATTAATAATGTGGTTAATTATTAACGGATTATAAATATTGGGCTATTAAATGAAAATGAAGATCTAAGATGTGGTTAAGTAAAAAAAAAAGAGTAAATAAGATGTGGTTAGATGTAGTTTATTATAACTTTGAATATAAAAAAAATGCATATCTAAGAGTTACTTGAACCCGTCCTAACCTAGTAACCTAGATTTAACACGACAAATTGTCTAACTCGAATCGAGACGTTAGGCAACTCAACCCAGATTCGACCAAACCTGAACATAATTTGACCTTACTCAAACCCGATTGACCCACCCTATCTGTCACCTCTACCCGAAACCATTAAAGGCAGAAGTAGCCCAACCCGAATGACCCGAGAACCAAACTAAACCGATTTGTTATAGTCCAAGAACCGAGGCTATCGAAAAACCCGTATAAACCCGAACAACTGAAACCCGGCCTGAAACAAACTACAAATAAGAGAGCGTGTTTTGACCCGGCCCATTTGAACCCGATCCTGTTGTGACCGGTCCAAACCCGACCCGTCAGCCCCGTTTGACACCGAACTGAGAACCAAACCAAAATCGGTCCGCTATGACAAGAGAACCGAACTAAACCGATCCATTATGACTCGAGAATCGAGGCTATTTGATAACCTGTTTTAACCCGAACAATCGATATCCGACTCAAATAGACCCGAAACAGATCAGTTAATAACCAAGCTTGTTCTCTCCCTGATTTGTTTCGACCCGAACCTATTATAATCTATCCGTTGACCCCGTTTGCCACCTCTGCCCAAAATGGCAGAAGAAGGAATAAGCCAAGGTGTGATTGTAATATTTTACGATATTTACGATCTTGCGGTTTATAAGGGTGGATCTTAAAATTTGAGATTTATTATATATTTGATTAATCACATGTCTTGTATGAAATACCATGTATAACGTCCGCACACGATCACTCGGCATTTCATGTATATGTTATGTTTTCATAGTTAGTGGCAATCATACTCCATCTTGGGGGTGAATATGTTTTCATAGTGAGTGCCAATGTTGTAGTCTGATTCCCATTATTGTATTAGTCTAAATTAGATATTATGTATACACTTTATCATAGGCAAGTAATTTATTTCATTCTATAAGCATAGCTAATTCATATAATAATTTCTTTAAGTAATAATTATCTCTTAACATATTGGAAATTGACTTGGAACCACTCTCTCTGACATAGTTAAATTTTATGTTAAATTGAATTACCAATTCTTGTGTTTGTATAACCTCAATAATTACTTTTGAATCCAACATTACTAACTATAATATTCTCGGGCAAATCGGTTTTATATAATAATTTTTGTCATGTGTCAATATTAAATAACTTTTCAATAGCTAGAAAGAAAATTTTACGAACTTTAGGATTTTTTTATCACAATATATTATAATCATATGGTTTTGGTATATCTATGACGCAAAATATTTTATACACTGTATTAGCTTATAAATAAAAAAGGAAATTGGATGTGCTCTCACCCATTTTTTAATGGGTAGTACGTCACCCTTTAATTTTATTTTATTTTAACTAATTGTTCTCTTTAGTGTTACATTCTTATATACAAAATTGATTGTTATTTATTGTAAATTCTTGTAAATTTTACTATTTCTTGATCGTATCTTGTAAATTTTGTATTTTTAATAAAACAATTTTTGTATCAAAATTTGTAAAAAATGACATTTTATTAAAAAATTAATGAAAGATACAAACACTAAATATTTCATCTCAAAAGTCTACTTACTCAAATCACCCGTCATGAAATCACGCAAATAAGATATAACAAACCAAATTTAACTGAAAACATCAAATTACAAGTGTCAGAAGTGAAGCACAAATAAGAAATAACAAACCCAAACAAGACATGATTGAAGGCCAATCATACTCCAAGAACATCCATTTCTCTACCCAGAATATTACACCTAACCAAGCTCCCAATACTATCCACCAACATCTTAGCATCCTTCAATGGGTTCCCAGGCGCCATCTTCTTATACAAGTAACTCTCAAAAGTCATTCTCTGCACATACTCGTCACCACATAGCTCCACCAAAGCTTCCCTCGAAGCGTTGCATCCGTAAAAAGCTCTCTGCAACACATCCAAGAACTTGAATGTTGTAAAATACATGCCATCCCATTTCTTCAAATACTCCCTCTTCAAATCATCTTCTTCTACCATTCGTGTCCCACCCTCCGACGCTCTCACGATCGCTTCTCCACACATCCGGCCCGATTTCGCTGCGAAATAGATCCCTTCACCTGAACATTTTGTTACATATCCGGCTGCGTCACCAACCAGCGCGACCCGACCCGAAACCCGAATTGGTCTCGGATGCTCCGGGATTGGATGGGCTTCCACTTTGATCACCTTCCCTCCCTCGATCTTCGGTGCGACCCGGGCTCGGATCCCGGTTTGGTAGCGTTTGATGTCGGGTTTGGATCTGATTGTGCCCGTTCCGACTGCCACGTGGTCGCATTTCGGGAAGACCCAACCGTAGAAGTCTGGTGACACGTCATCGCCAACATACATCTCAGCCAGATTCTCGTAGTACTCCATTTTATCGTCTGGGAGTTTTATTCTCTCTTGGAAGGCGATTGCGAATTCGTAGTTTCCCGCTTTAATCGATTTTGCAACTTTGCTGTTAGCTCCATCGGCGCCAACAATGACGTCGACGGCTAGGGTTTTGCGACGGCCATCGACGTTGTAGTTGATGAGGTAAGGGGATGTATCCGAGGTGGGGACCACGAGATCGGTGACGAGTCCGGCGATGACCTGAGCTCCGTGCGATTCAGCTCGAGATCTGAGGAACGAGTCGAGGATTTCGCGGCGAGTCATGGCGATGAACTCGTGCGATTTTAGAGTTTTCCCGAAATCGATGGTAAGATTGGACGGGGAGATGATTCGCATCCGAGTTACTTTCCGATCGACGAGGGAGAGAGGGAGGGAGAATTCATCGAGCATACAGAGAGGGATTGCTCCACCACATGGTTTGGCTCCACTTGGATTGCGCTCAAAGAGGAAGGTTTCTATTCCGCCGGTGGCGAGGGCGTCGGCAGCGGAGGCCCCGGCTGGTCCACCTCCGATAACGGCAGCCCGGAGCTTGCGGCCGGAAATTTGAGGGTTGTTTTTTGCAACGATTAGGAATCTGGGGCACTTGGCTGTGGATTTGGGGGATTTGTGTGATGGATTGAAAGAGGGGAGAAGCTGGGATTGCAAAGAGGATGCCATTGTGTTAGTGCTTTGCTTAGCTCACTTAGCCAGTGAAGTGCTTTACATTTTTATTAGTTAATTTTTGGTCTGATTTAACAGTGTTGCAGAGTGGGCACGTGAAAGGAAATATAAACATATTTTTTAAGGTCTGACACTTTATTGGAGAAATACTTTTTGGACAAACAAATGTATCAAACTGTTGCACTCTTTTACATATTCACCAAACACTAGCCGTTGCTGAACTCAAAACCCAAGTTTTGGGACCATCTGTATCTTTCAAATGACCAGAAAAATAACACTTGTAAATGAAATTCGTCATTTTATGAAAAAGAAAGAGATTTATGTAGAGACTTGAGCATACATGAGGTCTTGGATTGTCATAGGATGACACAAGTGAGTGAACGGCTTGCCAGTCCACGCCGAATCAGCAAGCAGAGAGTTGACAGCTTGTGTTGGATTGTACAAGTCCCACCAGACGTGAGACGAAGGCTCATCACAGGCTATATCCATGGAAGTGCACCCACTGGATGCATGGTGCCAACCCTTACCACAACATCCACTCCTCTTATTCTGAAATCCTGCAAAAAATATCAAAATCAGTACAATAAAACAAATTTCTTTGGAAATCTGTGCAGTACCATGGTGTTATAACTTACCATATATCCCTGGTTTAGCAATGATCTCCATGATCCCTTCGTAAACATCACAGAAGACAACATGAGCATCAGTCAACTCAAACTTGAGTTCAAGGATGTGTTCTTCAATCAATTTGTTGTACTCCACAGCCATCTGATTGATCCAGTCTATACAACCTCTGGTATCGTTTAATCTCCCGGTCATATAGTACCACTCCAACACAGACCTAGGTGCACAGCCTAAGGGAAGTATTCCCATGACCACAATCTTTCTCGACCCCCCATCATAGAGATACCGTATAGAGCGAACCATCTGATCAACTAAAATGCGCAAGAAGGCGCGAGGTTGGAGTCTTAGAGTTGCAGGTAGTGACGAGCTGTACTCGTTGAGGAAGAATCGGATGAAGTCTTCCTTACCAAACGAGAGGTAGAAGATGGAGGACTCAATGAGGTGAGTGGCGATAGCAGGGGTGAAGTGAAGAGACAGAAGCTGAATTGTCTCAGAAACTTGGCGGAGTTGCTGGTTTAGAGATTGGAAACTCGGGTTTGGTGGATCAAAGAGGATTGTTGCTTGAGCAGACCCGAAATTCACACCATTGATTAGGGCTTGTATTGAGCCGTTCTGTGAGTAGAAGGTAGGGACTGTTGATAATCCCATTTTTTCAGCTGCGTAAACAAACAAAAAATCAACGAAAATTCATATCGCTTATAAGAAATGAAGATCGCAAAGGTGTGCAAACAGATGAACTCAAGATATTTAGTTCTGTAACAAGTCATAAATACATGGTTTGTGCTTTGTAATTCACAAGAAAAATGATCAAACAGATGAACTCGAGAAACGACTGAACACTTCATATGGACAAATTAACCTAAAGCATTGGTCGCACAGAAGGCATTACAGTTGTTAAATCGCAGGTGTTCGATTACATAAACAAGATTTGGCGAGAAAGGAAACCAAATCATCCAATTGATTGTTCAAATTTTGCAGCCAACAAAAGACGATCTGAGTTAGAAAATCAAGAAACCAGGGATGGCCGACAATGAACACTTCAAGATTCAAGAAGAAATACACAGTAGAGAAACCTAGAGAGAGAGAGATGTACCGAGAAAGTAAGGGATGAGATCAGAATTGGAGCCGTTACAGGGATACAGAGAGAGATTGTGATGAAGGAAAGGGTAAAAGAGAGTATTTTCGCCACAATCAACAGAAGAATCTCCCAAGATGAAAATCGCTTTGGCCGGCATTGATGATGAGAATGAGGAGTAGAGCCCTAGTTCACTTGCTTCTGCTGTTAGAGAGTTCGGAAGATGAAATCGTCCAGAATCCAGCAATTCTTCAGGATCCGACATAGCCACCACCATCATCATCATCATCAACTGAGCGAAGACCACTGTCACCAAAATACTCTCTCCGCTGCCCTCATTCATCGCTCTACGATTTCTATTCCAGACGAATTCTAAACTAGCAATCCGACATAGCCCTCATTCATCAAGAAGAGAAAAAGAAAACTTAAGTTTACACCGCACAGTTTCACACAGCGAGAGAGAAAGTGGAGGGAAATTTGTTTTGGGATTTTTCAGGGGAGAGGTCGAGTAAAAGAAAAAACGTTTCATGCATTGAGACAAGTAGCCGGCCCAATATCTAAAGTGGACCAGTACATACCGAATCTAAATTTTAATCTAACTAATATATATATATATATATTCGATTTGTTCAGTTAAATGAACAAACTGAGTCGAGTTTTTATAAGCGGAGTTTAAACCGAATTCGAGTGGTTCGGTTTGTTCAGTTAAAAACTGACAAGCTTTAAAATTTTCAGTTTTTAATCCGGATCAAAATCCACATACGTTCATCATTATTATTCGTTTGCAAAATTTTCAAAAGATTTGACATGGGACTTGATAATTAGGAAAGGTTTATACAATCACATTGGAGTTATTATAAGTTATGTTTGAAAGTTTTTTCTATCTCGAAACATTGCCTCTCCTTGGCCATTACTTTTCGTCCACAAGCCACACAAATGTTTATGGAAGAAGAGAGACTTTGTTCAGTTTGTTTTATATTTCTTGTTGTGATATTGTGTACAAATAAATGTACTTATGCTGTAACAACTTCTAACATAATAGCCTAAAAAATATTTACGGTATAGTCCGGCACACAGTGTGCCGCACACCTATAGTACTATCAAGCTTAACATCTAGGGTGTTTAGCATAAAGTTATGTACACCTATAGTACTATCAAGCTTAACATCTATGGTATTTAGCATAAAGTTATGGATAACTTTCGGTGAAATTTTACGTTTTTAGACATCTATGGACTATTTGGTAAAAAAAAAAAATCACGAGCTTTAAGTTTTTTTTGAGTTAATCGAGTCTTGAACATTTTCAATAAATTCAGACAAGCCCTTATTTACATCACGAGGCATTTGTTATATTTATAGGAAATGTGTTTAAAAAGTTTCAAAATTTTGTTATATTTATAGGAAATGTGTTTTTAAAAAGTTTAAAAAATCTCATTTAATTGTCCAGTGTCAAACTGTGTCTTTGTGTAAGGTTCTATTGTTTGGTGTTAAGGTTGAGTTTCTTTTAGGTGTGAATTTCATGTAATGGACACATCCTAGATAACTTTCCGGAGGATACATATCTTAGTTAGGTTTTAACTTTTAAGTTTTCACATTCTATAGGTGAGAATTTTATGCTCATAGATACGAGACAATTAGTAGTTTATATGATTTTGAGTTTTCCCATTCTAAAATGGTTCACATTGTTTGCCCTTTTTTTATTGGATGTTTCTTTATGTCCTTTATTGTTTGCATAATTCTTCACGTGCATCGAATCAAGCTCCTCTATACAAAAAAACAAACGAGAGCTCAGACAAATTGACAAAGAAAAAGGCTACTGGGTCATTTGATATCCATAGCACGATATGAAAATTAGTGATATTTTATATCAAAAGATATATTTCATGGAGATTGTTAGACGTACCAGTGAAAATCACTAATTGTCACCAAAACTACGCACTTCGCATGCGTAGTTGAGTGGACTTCAACTACGCATAAAGTTGGGTGAACTTCAACTACGCATATGGGTGCGTAGTTGGATTCCAGGAAAAATTAAAAAAAAATTGAAAAAATGAATATGTGCGTAATAGAAATAAAAAATATTTTTAAAAAATTATTATTATTTATTTTTAACTACTACTAACCTCAAGTGTGTAGTTAAGTAAGTTATCAAGTGCGTAGTTACTAACCTCAAGTGTGTAGTTAAGTAAGTTATCAAGTGCGTAGTTACGGTGTCAAATAACAATTTTCGCCGTTACGTTTAAAAACCATGTACTTCATATATATCCATATCTGCACTTGTCAAATAACAAAATGGATTTCTACCAAAAAAAAAACAACAAAATGGAAGCAGCATACCTAGTATCTAGATAGGGATGCCAAATGGGTAGGTCACTTCATATCCTCTATAAGACAACTAAAATTATTTGAGGTACAAAACATGGAGTTGTTATCTCAGTACAGCTAAACTGCCTATACTTCAGTTAAACTAGGACCAAGTGGTCCGAACCCTCGGAAAACAATCTACCTTTTGTCTCAATAACTACCCACGAAACAGGAATTTTCAAAGGATATGAGCAAGCTGATAAGATTACGAGCGAATCAAGTGAAGAGATCCTGAATATCAAGGATATCAGCAAGCACACCAGCAGCTGTGGTATCATTCCCAGCTCCAGCACCTTGAATTACCAAAGGTTGTTCACTATAACATCGGCTGTACACTTCCAACTGTTGCACATGAGTCAAAATCAAATTTTCAGTATAAATGCATGGCAGTTTTACTAGCTTAATCTGTAAATAAGATTGAAAATATTCTTCTATAAGAACTATTTTTTACGACCAACTGTTTGCCTGTACACAAATTCAAAGATATTAGTTTAATTGCAACACCTACCACGTTATCACTTCCTCTCAATCGCCCTAAAGCAGAATTCTTTTGAAGCTCTTGAATGCCAACTTCACACCTAATATAAAGACAGAGTGACTAATTACATATAAAATTTGAAGCCATTAGCTTTCACTAGTAGAATAACAAGATAGTTACATATAACAAGACAAATAGTACATTTTTTCAAGCCAATACGCAAAGGATAACTAGCTGTGCATTAATTAAATGGAAAAACCCAGATATTTCATATTAGCACATCTACTTGCACTATATTTGAAATAAATGTCTTCTATTCGTTCATTGGAAACTAAATTATCAGAGAGCAAACCCTTCTTTAAAGGATCAACCAAGGGTTAATGACCCGAAAAGAATTCCTGTAAGCTTAGTTTGGTTTGAGGACTCTATTAAGGAAAAGCGCATTGCAGCAAAGGAAAAGAGCAATATGACACCTTGAGCCCTCAATTACACAAACATAGCGAAGTGCTTTCCCATCAGAAGAAGCTCTTTTGACCCTCTCCTCAATATCCTTGTCCAGCTGTGGAAGGCCATTTGCCAGAAATTTGTCTACTGACATTGCTTTAGGCCCCATGCTGTCAGGATATAAACTTTCTACCTTCAATACAAAAACATTCATCAACATGCACATGTTTTCCATTTGAAAGTAAAATTACTTAAAATTTCAAAACGCAAGTCCAGACCTTAATGTTATCCATGTTTATTCGTTGTCCCAAAAGTCGAGCAAGGATCAAAGCCTGTTACAGTACATAAAAACATAATTACATCCATATAAATGAAGTCCGGATAATGAGAATTACTGCTTAACAAAATATGAAATAAATGCATAAAAAACTTAATCTGACTGCTAGAAAATAACTCTTTTGCTCATCACCATTCTCGAAATATTGCATTATTTCTCGTTGATCAAGAAAAAAGCTAACAGAATAAAGCCAACATGATCATCAGTTTTCACGCAGATTATGCATAGCACTCAGAATACTCAATCAACTGCTGCACTCCTTTTCCCTAACATTTGCTACTGCCTACTGCAGCAGAGTTAATAGTCTATAACTGAAGTAGGAAAGCAAACAGAATAAGTACTGAACTAAGAATAAGTGACATGCAAACCTTTCTTGCAACATCCATACCACTCAAGTCATCACGGGGATCTGTAACAAGTGAAAATGGGATCAGTCATCACTATGATTGACAATCAAATGCAAATGACATGAAGTACTGCCAGGAGAAAATGCTTTCAGATATAGCACAGAATCTGTTATCACTTTTTATCTCATTACAGAAGGGGGTTGGATCAGAAATAAAGACACCTTGGTACTATTACCAAACATAACAAAAAACTATACAAATATCATAGGCATTTATATGTGAATTCTGCAGAGAATAATGTCTCGATTGAAGGTGTGAAACCTGGTTCTGTATAGCCAAGGTTTCTTGCTGTTTTGACCACTTGGCTGAAAGGTTTCCCAGCTTCCACTTCACTCATGACATAACCAAGTGTACCTACAAAATTAAGAAGTATGATATGTAGAACAATCATTCATTTTCAAGTGCAACGCAGAAAACACAAAAGACAACACAAATATACCCTACCACTTAGACTCCCAACAATGTGATGAATAGTGTCTCCCGATGAAAGCAAACGGTTGACAGTGACTATGATCGGAAGGCCTGCGCCAACCTAACAAGGAAAAAACAACTTCCTAAGAATATATTCAAGCAAGCCACAAGATGCCCACACAGGACAAGCTCACCCAGAAAGCCACATTTTCCAGCATAAATTATTAGGTAATATGAAATTGACACTTCAACATACGCATAAATTAAAAACTAGGAACCAGAAGGAAAAGAAGTCAATAGGCCTTTGACAATGTTTATGAAATGCTATGGGCAGGGAGGAACTTAACTACTAGTGAATAAATCCAATGGACCAAGTGACTTCTATGGAAAAACAACAGATATGATAATCTTTACATGCAAAAGGGAAACTTTCAGAGGTGTGCTTTAAAAACAGTACTTGACCAAGCTGAAGATTATCGTTATATATCACTCTCATCTCAAAAAAAAAAACATCATTTATCTTTCTAAGTGAAGTAGAGCACACCAAAGAATAATATGCATGCTTACAGTTGATTCATGCCGAACACGTCGTGGATGGCACATAAGTTTGTCATAATCTTCCTGCACAACAAAATTTGTATTTTGAGATTCTTGCCGGAGTTCTTGCCGGAGACAACGATTACTAGACAAAGATAGTTCTCTGAGGGGGAGATTTATAGCACGAAGTTATGTGGAAATAGATGATAAAAGCTCATATATGGACAAAACAGATATTTAGTGTCAGAAAACAAAAAAGTGATAATATGAAACATGTCCAAAATATTATTTTTTTTAAAAGAAGTAAATACTCAGTATAACAATCTACAAGGTGCATAACTGATAACACTAGTTACCAGTGAAGATGTAAGAGGCTTCTTGTTTGCCAATACTATGCTACAACCGATACCAGCCACTCTGTTTAAGGTTGCTACTGTTTCAGCACTTGCAGAGCAATCCACAACTGCCAACCCTGCTAGCGGACACAAGAAAACACAGGGAAGGTCACTTCTTGATTTTCAGATGGTAAAATTTCAAAAAAAAAAATTGAAATATGGATGAAGGATATAGGAAGGCAAAATATCTAATGTACAGCTGCACCGGAGTTGTCAACATGATTTGAAATTGTTAAGTATTCTTCCGACAGGTTCAGAAGTACTCTTTTACAATTAGGGATCAGAGTACAAATGTAAGCTTATGGATATAAATCATATAATCCATAAATACATGCCAACACCAACTTAGGTTTCACACAAAAAAAAAGATGCGCATGCACACACCTACCTAATGCTAGAAAAGACTAGGAAAAAGCATCCTAAGGTGAAGTACAGATATGTGGAATGTAGAGAACCTGGTGATCGACCCAAATGTCCTGCGATTTCAATGAGTTTGCTTGTTGATTGTGAATCTGAAAACACAGGGCACTCACCTGCATATCCATGGAATAGCAATATGTTAACATCATCCAATCTCAACATATCCTATCATAGTGTATAATGGTTGTATTTGTGAGCTTCAGTTTTGATACAGACCATCTAGTAGATCTATTTATCATTGCATAGTGATAGTCCTGAATCATGTTTGATACTTGAATTTCAAAATAGCTGTTTGAAGAATTTTTTTAAAAGAACTGTAGATTCTATTAGTGAGGAAAAACTATGGAAATCGATTCATTCTATGACAATGTACATGGAAAATGCAAAAGCGACAATAATCCATCCAAGTAATTTAGTGAAACAAAAAAAAGTCCGACAAACTGCCAAATGAACTAAACCAAAAAACAAATTAAAAAGCGGGATAGAAGGAAATTCACCGCTTCCGAGAGCAGAGAGAGGAGAACCGGTCTCCTTAGCTCGACAGATATCTTTAAGGATTTCATCATCCAACTCCTTGGTGTAAACATCCGGCGAAATGAGCAGCGATTTGCTATCCGATACTCCCAGAACTCGCAGTCGCACACCCTAACCAATCAGAAACACAATTCGATAGCATCCAGAAAGTTCCAATTAGCGATCTGGTTTCAGTACAGGGCAAATGAAAACGAATAATTATAATTTGTAAACGTCGATTAAGGAATCAACCTGTTTGGCATGAGCAGGTCTGCATGTTATGATGTGGCGAAGAAGCTGTCGCCCTACTCCTCCGCAACCTAGCACAATCAGTGAAATGTTCTTCATCTCTCTTCCTGACCGCCGACGTGGTGCGCAGCGATGGTGGTGGCCTTTGTGTTTTCGGGTTTTTGTTCAAGTATACAGGGTGCATTTAGTATTAGAAATAGGCGGTTGTTGCGGAGATTTTATAATAACTTTATAAAGAAAGTGATAATGCGGTTGTTGTTTTGGTGATTATGAAAATTGTGTTTAGGAAGTGTTAGAGGTGACTAAAATTGTTTAGTATGTGACTGTAGTTGTTGTTTAGGAGATTTTTTGATACGAATTGGAGGTTATCTTGTCTAAGTTCATGTGATGTGAGTTGTCATGTTTTGTGCGGCACGTGGCTTTTATTATGATTTTTCTTTCAGTCTATTTAATTTGAAAAATTTTCAAAAAATAGTTCAACCTTTAGGTAGTTGTGAAAATTAATCCAAATTTTGATAAATTTTTAACTATTAATTTACATCGGGCATAAAGTGTGCTCCATAATTTGTGCAAAATTACTTAGTGTATTTGAAGATCAAAAAGTTAATGAGAAAAAAATAACTTGGTTGAGAGGACGAGGGAAACATCCATATGAACAACATGAATTTGTGCAACATGCTTCACTTGTAAAAACCAAAATACTTACACTTCACATCAAAAGCGAATATTAATATGAGTATTCGATTATATTCAAATTCGCCCCAAAAAGTCTTTTCAGTCCAAAATTATATTGTAATTTTAAAACATTGATTAAAAGTGTAATACATTAATGAGAGTTTTTTTTTTAAAGCAATTCAAGGTGGAGAAACTTTGAAATTCAAGCCCTCTATTCTATATGGGGCAAGGTAAAAGGCTATCCAACTTCTTGTAAACAAAGCAGAATCTTTACCTATTATCTTTACCTATTATTTTAGGAAAGCTACAAGTGAAAATTGCGGGAAAAGCCAGAGATTACCATAGAATTAAAGCTAGAGAAATGGTTGGGCACAACGGCTACGAAAGGGGGCTAAAAAGTCGGAGAGCACTAAAAACTTAAACTCCAAACATCGGCCCCCGGCCGGCTTTAAGCAACCTTCGCAGCCGGCATCAGTTTGATGTGAGAGAAGTCGGCATAAGGGAAGTCCCTCGACGTCTTGAGCGAGCCCGCCTTGTCTACGAAGTTTCGCTGGCTCGCTGCTTCTGCTACTTGGTGAGGGTGTTCCAATTTCTGGCATTGCACCGGCCATTCAATGAACCATACTCTCCTAATCCAAAAATCAATCACAAGTCTCGATCCAGACGCATATTCATTCGTATCGGCATGGTCCCACTGATTTGTTTTCGATCAGAGCACCAAGCAACACAATTCAGTTCTACTTGACTGGCACAACGACAGGGCAAGAGGAACCGAGAGTCGGAAAAATCCTGAATCAGTTAATGTGGATTCGGAAGTCACTTTACTACCTGTTGTTAAGAGTTTTGCCTCTTTTAAGGGGAGTGAGGCTGCTCCACGAAGAGGAAACATATTTAGATGAGCTGGGTGACAAATTCATCCAATTGAACCTACAATCCCACACTCAAAGGAGGACCACCTCCCGATGGGGGCCCGTACGACATGCTATTAGCTCAGCGGTAGAGCGCGCCCGAACACAACTTCTATTCTTTCAGGAGAAGGTACCGAGATCCTGACATAAAGTCGAATAATAGAGAAGAGAACAAAAAGGAAGGATCAAAGTCCAAGGTCGGTGGTTTGAATCACCGTTGCGATAGACCCATTAGAACGAGAATGTATCTTTGACGTCTAGCGTTCGTTATAGGATCACTGAAGGAAAGATTGGTCATAAATTTGGATAATTTTCTTAACAAAATACATGTATTGTACACATTGAATTTTTTGGCACGTACGTGCCGTGATGTTATCATTCAACACAATTTATACGTGATATTAATTATTCTAAATATATTTATACATAAACTACTAAAATAAATAATTGTAGTCAAACATTAACCCACACTTCATTGAATAAAGTTATAACATAATATATTGACATATATGTTTTATTTAGTAATCATAAGTTTAAATAACGTTATTAGCGTTTTTTAAACGTAAAGTTCAAATCAAAATTTTATAATTTGATCTTTTTTTTGTTATATATGAAAATCAAGTGCCTTTTTATTATATTTTGTGTTTATGCCTATTGTCATAAATTACAATTTTGTGCATTTTTTATGATATTCCTTTTGCCACTACATTTATATATTTTTTACTTTGTAATATATACTAAGATATGTTTACAACACAATATCCAAATAATTTCCATTTAATTTCATAAAATTAAATCATAATATTGTCAATATCTAAAATGTGAAATTTAATTCATTATTTAAATATATTTTAATTGAATGAATTAAATAGTAACTATTAAGCAAATGATATCAACTATACAACAAATAAAATTATTAACTTGGAAACGTGATATAAATTATAACACAAATTTAATATATCTCTTTTTATAACAAAAAGGAGCTCAATACCCGAAACAATTATAGTATACCAAAAGACGATCAAGATGGCAAATGGATAGACCGCCACCAGAAGAAACAAAACAAAAACAGTCCATCAACATACGAGACTTTGATCACATAAGACCGATCGAAGAGAAGCGCAAAAATTACATTAGGCAACCAAAGCACATAGGTTTTATCAATAAGTGTACAATAAAACTTCAATGAAATTTGGGCTCTCTCTTGAACATTCATATTTTGATCATTTGATGACCAAAACACGACCCCTCTAAATAAAACAAACTCAACCGGTCTTCTAAGATGATGTTCCATTCACTGAGACGTGGATCCACCTTATTGAAGGTTTTGGAGCAAAACTTGATGGTAAGGTATAAAGTTCTACCTTAATTTTTGGGAGGTAGTGGAGAGGTTTTCCCTTTTAGTAAGTGACCTAAAGCTTATGGAAATAAGATGAATAGATAATCAACCCTCGTTCACATTCAATAATCATTGTTTAAAACATAACATGGAGGAACTTGATAAAACTTACAAAAAATTCTTCTGGAATAAATAAAGGAGACCAACACATACATATCATAAGTTGGTACATAATCCATAAGTCAAAAAAGAGCGGTGATTTGGGATTAAGGAAATCTATAATCACAAATAAAGCCCTTCAAATGAAACTCTTATGAAAAATTATAGCAGAACCGACCAATATTTGGGTTAAAATTGCCAACGAAAAATACTTGAAAAAACCAGAATATTTACCACTACCAAAAGAAAGGGTCAACTTAATGACAATGGAACAATCTTATGAAACTTAAATCTGAATTCAAAAAAGGTATTATTTGACAAGTAGATGGTAAAACAATCAATTTATGACACGACAACTGGATAACAACGACAACACTAATAAAAATTGCCAAAATACCAATCTAATTAAAACAAATATAAAAGTTAGTCACTTTATTAACAACTCAAAAAAGTGGGATACCAACAAAATTGACAACAAGATACAAAATATCATCAATCAAGCTATCAAGGGAAAAAAAATATAAGAAACAATCATACCCAAAAACGGATTGCATAACAAACTATATTGGAGATGTAGTAAAAACGGTTGGTTATCTACTAAATCTGCTTCCGATATGATCGAGGAGGAATCCAGTTTCTAACTAAGTAATTCTTGTGAATGGATTTGAAAACTCGATATTCACCCCAAAATTAAAAACTTCATTTGAAAATTGTCAATAAACGGAATTCCAACAAAAGCAAAATTGGATGAAAGAAAAATTGTCGTAACAAGGCATTGTGAACTCTGCAACCATCCCCTAGAAGACTTGGCCCACTTGATACTCGAATGCCCCTTCACTAGACATATCATTACCAAATTCGATAGAATAATTTTGAATGAAATTAACAAAATAAGAATCCAAAATATATAAAAAAAAAGCTCATGAAATCCTACAGGAATTAAAAAAAAATAAATTTGGAACGAACAAGTTCGAGTGTCTCACAACTATTTGGTGTAGTATTTGGTTTTTTATGAACAAAATGATCTTTAATAATGAACCAATTGAACTTAATAATAAGGTAATTGCAGTCATTAAAAACCAAATCCATTACATGAAAACTAAAATCACTGACGAAGATGATTACGATATTAAAAGGCAACAAAAGGACACTAACGCGATATAAAGGAAAAAAACACAACATTAAATGGGAGAAATCAAAACCGGGTTTCCATAAACTCAATTTTGACGGATCAAAACTTGATTCGGGTGTAACATCCGTTGATTTTGTGATTCGAAATCATAATGGAGATGTTATTAACCTTGATACAAAGAAAAATAACTTCAACTCAGTCATTAAAGCAGAAGCTTTTGTCTTAAGGTTGGTTTACAAGAGGCAGACAAGCTACATATCAAAAAGATTGAAATTGAAGGCGACAATTTGTGTGTTATCAGGGCACTTCAAGGTTTGTGGAGCTGCCCGTGGATGTCGAGATGATTATTTCCTACTCCATACTAGATCATTGTGTTTTTTGACGAAACACATATCAGACATGTTTTTTTGAAGGCGACAATTTGTGTGTTATCAGGGCACTTCAAGGTTTGTGGAGTTGCCCGTGGGATGTCGAGATGATTATTTCCGACTCCATACTAGATCATTGTTTTTTTGACGAAACACATATCGGACATGTTTTCAGAGAAATCAACTGTGTTGCTGACCGATTGACCTACATGGGAATCTCGATCCCCAACACCAATTTTTCTGATAAGCCTAGACTTCGTGTTCTCATCCGAAATGATGATTTAGGTTGGACTATCTCTAGAAGGTAGTTTAACCAACCGCTTATCATTATAAAAAAAATTCATTGTTTAAAACAAACAAAAAGGTAAAATGAGGGGGGGGGGGGACAAATTAAAGAAAAATCCAAAATTGTTGGTGGCGAGGTCTCTAGGCAGTGGTTGCGGCGCTACTTAGGAAGATAGAATATAAAATGCGGTAGCTATGGTTTCTAGGAGAGAGGTTTGCAAGAGATGTGCGGGGTTGTTGGGAAAAGATCCGAGGATATCGAAGAGATTCGAGGCCATCGAAATATTTGTCGAAGAGGTGAGATCGAGGAGACCTATACCTTGTCTTGAAAATATGATGTTATTGTTATTTGTAATTTTAAGTTTTTTTGTACGAATCGAATAAACTTGGTGTGTCGTAGAGATTATTTACTTGCTTTTCAAAATAATTATTAAATTTTTAAAATTGTATAGGTGTTTGACAAATTAAATTGCATACAACTTTTAGCTTCATGTAAATATTTTATCTGGCATAACATAATTTCAATCATTCTTACATATACTACAACCACACTAATACGTACGCTATATTTGTATAATTTTATCCTGAGAGGTCAGAGGGTGACCAAACGATTCTAACACGAAAGAGAATAAAACTTGTGACATCGAACACCATGTGGTTCTTTAGTTGTGCAACTTTTTAGGTCACGTTAACTATTCCGTTTATAGAAATTGGAAAATTAAGATAAACCTCTGCATCATCTGGTGGGACCGTACAACCTCTGATTTCCAATCCGCATTCCCCACGAGAAATTACAGGTGACGTGTTTCACGCTCGTCATCCTAATATCGATCTGACGGCTAGTATTCAACTTTCGCAACTCGCTTTAATCTCCTGCGACGACATCCTCTACTCTCTGTGTGCTCCTGCTTTGTAACCAGCCTTCCGGATTCTGCAATATGCCCGGCGGAGAACAAACCCTAATCGCCCATGACAGTTCATGAAAGGGTTTTATTGCTTCGAAGGAGGTGGGAGCGAGCAGCAATCAAAGCCCAACAATCATTCAAGAGTATGGTAGTTACAATTGAAGGTCTATTTTCTTCTTCCGATACATCATCATGGGGTTTTCCCTTCTTTATTATGAATTAGGGTTGAATTTTACTATTCAGTAAGATTTGTGTGCTTTATATGAATGGGCTATCTGCTGTTTTTCCAGTTTTGGGTTCTTTTTGGCTGAAGATGGTTTTTGCTAATGGTTTGTAGGCATTTGAGGTAACAAAGTTGGTTTTGGACGGCTATGTTATTGCTTTCTAGCTTGGAATTTCTGTGCGGTTTATGTTATTTCATTTAGCATGTAAGGTCTATACGCATAAAATGGAAATCATCGCTTGCTGTTGAATTCAATACCTTTATTCAGGTATTGCCCTAAAGAGGGAGAAGGGAACTATGGCGTGGAAAGAAAATCATGTAATATGGAATGAGATGGATTTATAATGGTTAGGATTCATGCATCAAGTCTTTGTCAGATAGAATTGTGCTACTTATGTAAATACTTAGTTGATATTTGTATACAGACCTTCCCTCCATGTATTAATAATGTTTCTAACTTATTAACTTGATACTTCTGCAGGGTGGAGAAGTTTTTTCTAATTTGGAAAGAATGATGAGTATTTCCATGTGGTTGAAGTAGATTTAAGAATGATTGAAAACAATGGATGTTCACATTGTTAACGTGGAAGATCGAAACATGGGACATTGTGCTACAGTGAATGCAAGTGTGTCTAATGATGGTAGAAGCGCCGGTGTTTCCGAGAGTTCTTTAGTTTTAGTTCAGGATGATGAAGGAATCATCGAGCCACAGGTGGGGATGGGATTTGAGTCTGAGGAGGCTGCTCGTAATTTCTATAATGAGTATGCCAGTCGCTTGGGTTTTAGCACCAAACTCTCCCAATCTGGACGGTCCAAACTTGATGCACAAGTTACTGCTCAAGAGTATGTATGTGCCAAAGAAGGTTCAAAAAGAAGGTCTATTGATAATTGCGAGGCCATGCTAAGAATTGAACTGAATGGGAATAAATGGCTTGTAACTAGATTCGTTAAGGAGCATACGCATGCCCTAATGAATTCCAGTAAGGTGCAGTATCTTCCACCACGTAGGCACTTTGCAGGTTCTGTTAAGAACTCAGCTGAAAATTTTCAAGTTGGTGGTATTGCTCCAACTCCAAGTAGGCTTATGTATGCGTCAATGGATGGAAAACCCACTCTTGGAGATGCAAACCACAGGATTTTGAATGTATTACCGATTGAACCAAATCCTTATCCGAGAAACCCTAACTCATTAAATTATGCTGTTAGACCAATTGTACAGAGAAGGACACTAGGAAAAGATGCACAGAATGTCCTGGACTATTTTAGAAAAATGCAGGCTGAGAAGCCTGGATTCTTTTATGCTGTACAACTTGATGATGACAGCCGTATAGTGAACGCATTCTGGGCAGATGCTAGGTCAATGACAGCTTACCGTCATTTTGGCGATGTTGTTATTCTTGACACTTCTTATAGAGTGAATCAGTACAATGTGCCTTTTGCTCCATTCACCGGGGTGAACCATCATGGTCAAACTATTCTGTTTGCCTGTGCGTTGCTTCTGGATGATTCTGAGGCTTCTTTTAGTTGGCTTTTCAAGACGTTTCTTATGGCAATGTGTGATGTAGCTCCTAGCTCCATCATTACTGACCAAGACAGATCTATAAGGGCTGCAGTTTCTGAAGTATTTCCAAAAGCACGCCACTGTATTAACAAGTGGCATGTCTTGAGAGAAGGCCAAAAAAGACTGGCTCATGTCTGCCTTGCTCATCCAAATTTTCAAGTTGAATTATACAAATGTATTAACTTGACAGAGACAATAGAAGAGTTTGAATCATCATGGACTACCATCATCGATAAGTATGACCTCAAGCGAAATGATTGGCTCAAGTCATTGCATAACTCTAGGCAAGAATGGGTCCCAGTGTATTTTCGTGATTCATTTTTCGCTGCTATTTCTATGAATCAGGATTGTAATAATTCCTTTTTTGATGGTTACATTAACCAACAGACAACTTTGCCAATGTTCTTTAGGCAGTATGAAAGTGCCATGGAGAATTGGCTTGAAAAGGAAAGAGAAGCGGATTTCGATAGTACCATCCCGCTTCTGAAGACTCCATCACCTATGGAGAAGCAAGTTGCAAATCTGTACACAAGGAAAATATTCTCCAAGTTTCAAGACGAGCTTGTTGAAACATTTGTCTATACTGCAAACAGGATTGATGGAGATGATGCTACTAGCACTTTCAGGGTTGCTAAATTTGAGGATGATTGTAAGGCATACATGGTAACTTTGAATATTCCCGACCTGAGTGCAAGTTGTAGCTGCAAGATGTTTGAGTACTCTGGGATTCTTTGCCGACACATATTGACCGTTTTTACGGTGACAAACGTGCTTACCCTACCATCACATTATATTTTGAAGCGCTGGACTAGAACTGCCAAAAATGGAGTTCAATTTAATGAACATGTTGCTGTACACGGACAGGAATCAATGGCTTCTAGATACAGAGACTTGTGTCTAGAAGCCATAAGATATGCCGAGGAAGGTGCACTTACCCCTGAGACATATAATACAGCGTTGGCTGCCCTCAGAGAAGGGGAAGAGAAGCTTAGTATGATGAAGTGGAAATTTGCTAAGGTTGTGCCAGCTTCCTCTCAAGCCACTCTTGCCGGACATGATAAGCGAATTGCAGATGTGACTCCTTTGTTGTGGCCCCAGCAAGATGAACGGGCACAGCGCATGAACCTTAATAATCGTGGAGTTGCTCCTTATTCTGTTGCTGGTTTGCATTACCCACGAATGGCACCAGTTTCCCTCCATCGTGATGATGCAGCATCTGATAATATGGTGTGTTTGACTATCTCTATTTCTTGGTGTGTATCTGTTCTTTATATTTGGCTCACTGCATTACCACTATATAAGTAAGCTTGATAATGATTTCCTTCTCTATGTGCATAGGCTTTGCTTCCTTGTCTTAAATCAATGACATGGGTCATGGAGAATAAGAATGCATCACCAGAAAATAGAGTAGCCGTCATCAATTTGAAGGTAATGTATGAATTCTTATCATACTGTACATTATTTAGTGCTCTTCCTGCGTTGTTTTCCAAAATTAACCCTACGCATATTTGTAAGTTAGTGAAAATGGATAATATCTTACTTTATGATAGAACACATAAGTAATGGACATATTATGTAAATAGGACGTATATTGTAGTCCTGCTATATGTGGTGAATGTATGTCAGGGACACTCCTAAGGGAGACTTATCCAATTCTACGTTCTCTCCCATGGTATCAGAGTCAAACGTTTTCATATCCGGGCAGCCCGGCCCGCCCGGAAAAACGGGCGGGTATGAACATAGAGGGAAACCTGCCGGGCCGGGTACGGACACGACTATAGGGCGGGCCGAAAAGCCCGCCCGTCGGCCTGTATTAAATAAAATAAAATATAAAAATATATTATATTGTATATATTTAAAATATTAAGTATAATTATAGAATACTTAGCATAAATTTAATGTATATTACATATAATATCTTAAATATATTTTATTTTTAAATAAATTAATATTGAAAATAGTTTTTAAAATTATTTTTAAAAAAGAAAAAATAAAACGGGTACCCGGGGGGCCGCCCGGCAGCCGGGCCGGGTACGGCAGGTATTGTAGGCCCGTCAGCCGGGCTTAGCCCGGCCCGGGTCCGGCTAAACGGGCCGAAAATTCCAAAAAACCCGGTCCGAGCCCGGATATGAACAGGTCTAATCAGAGTGATTGACCAAACGGCTCAACTTTCAATCCATTGGTCTAGCTATAAAGTGCATGAGATGTTTGAACCCTTCATCAAGTGTCAACTAGACTTGTTACTCTAGTTGCACTTTCGAGGCATGTTAAAATATGTACTCACATCGGTAATAGACAAACCTATCCTAGTAAATAAGTTCAGCAGGCTAGTCTCCTATTGCCAGTTGGTTTACTCACAAGTCACAACCACTAGGCTTGGGTCTAACGCACCCGTGAGTGAAAATTATATTTGTATGTGCCCCCTTTCTCCTCTATCGATTTTGAAAAAGGAGATTAGTTGTTTGTTTTTTTCAATTGGATTCAAGTGAAATTTATATTTTGTTTAATTCTTGTGATCACCATTACAGCTGCTAGATTATAGCAAAACCCCAGTTGGAGAATCAGAAATCAAGTTTCAGCTCTCAAGGGTTACATTGGAACCAATGATGAGATCTATGGCCCATATAAGCGAGCAATTGTCAACTCCTGTCAATAGAGTTGCCGTTATCAATCTCAAGGCAAGTTGATCTACGTTAATAACTCAAGATTTCTTGAGCACTTTTTATATGGCAGGTGCTTGATATGCATTACGCTTTGTTTGTATCTTCCTTTGATTTGTGTTGGTCTAGCATAAAACTCTGTATTTAAAAAGTAAAACCGCCTAATTTGTTTCATTATCAATTATCTGCGAACTTTTCAGCTCCAAGAACTGGAGACAGTAGCAGGGGAATCAGAGGTTAAATTCCAAGTTTCTCGAGATACGTTGGGAGCAATGTTGCGATCAATGGCCTATATCGGGGAGCAGCTATCAAATAAAGTAAGAAGTTTTTCTGCTTCAATTACATTTCATTTTTCTTCCGAGTGCTTTATGTTTGATCAACCTATTAGGAAAAACTCATGCATTTTTTTCCCCATACAGTCATCGTGCCTTGATTGGCTTAACGATCTTTCTGTGCAATATATGTTGGTTCTCACATAAAGTTTCCTGCATGTTGTTCATCTTTTCACTGTATCAGTTGTTATTTATAATTTCTAGTAATCCAACCATAAACGGAGGCATGTGGTTTGAAAAATACGCTAAACAGGATTATTTGTGGCATATGGTTTTGTTGGAGGCATGTGTATATTTGTATTATAGTGCAATCGAAAGACTCATCTGGTGAATGGATGTAATTCGATATGCAGTGTGAACCGCAGCTTGACCCTCCATCCAGAAAGCGAAGGAAGTAGCCAAGTTTTTTGTACTCAACAGTGATTATGTGCACAGCTTCAGTCAGGTTCTTATTTTTGATTTTGTTTTTATGAGGAGAAAATTGGGTTCGGTTGGGGCTCGCTGATTGTGAAAGTATGTTCGGTGTGATTACTGTGAGACAGGAACGGCTGTTGTTCCATGTAATTTAAAACTGTTCTTCCTGGTTCCTTATAGTTGAGGATGTACATGTAACTGTCATTAAAAGAGTAGTGGCAAATAGTACAAGTGCTGAATTTCGATCATTTCAGCTCTAAATTCGGCTGTTTCTGATGGGTCGTGAAAATACAGTATATGTTCGGACTTCCGGGTTTCTGATGGGTCATGGAAACTCTTTGATTAGCATCAGATCAAGGGTTGGTTTGATGGGATGTGCTGATTTTTGATAAATACATATATCTGCAGAAATGGTTCTAATAACTGAAAGGTTCGCCTCTGTCAAGACTAATAAGAAAAACAAAAACAAAAAAACTCCTTTTTGATACATACTCAAAATAACCTAGTCAAGCTGTATATTCCTGAAAATTTATAAAGTTTAAGAAAATACAGAAAAGCCGTCAAATAGTTATATATTCTTAACTTTATCTTCCTATTTGAATCAAAGGAATCAGTTTAACTTGCTTTACGAAGATACAAACATATCTTTTCATTTCAATTGCATTAAACCTTGATTAAGCTAGTAATCCTAGATTATACAATGATCTTCCTATGTAAGCTCTTGATTATTGTAATATACTTCAGTTTCACATCTGGTAGGCGTAATGAAAGACCAATAACTCACCGATCAATAAAAAATTTAATCTTTTTGGGCGAGATTCAAAATAAGAAGCAAAAGTAGCTTCAAACTTAGAATATATATATATATAACCTAGTCAAGTCTTATCCAAAACGGCCATTACTCGTTATCGTCTATACGTGCATACGATCGGCCACCGTTATCGTCTATACGGCCATTACCCGTTAGATGCTTTGCATGATAGGTAGTTGCTGAGAGATATGGAGTGAGGTTAGCAGCCGGGTTTCCGTACGGGTTGTTTTGGGCTTTTGTCTTTCTTTAGTGACGATACTCATTTCTTCTTTTTTAGTGGTCGAGTGAGGACAAAGAACTATGAAGTTAAGTGTGCTCGTGCGGGAGCAATTTTAGGATGGGTGACCTCCTGAGAATTTTCTGCGCGAGCATGGTTGACATGGGGACAACACCCCAAAGACGTGAGATATTATAAACAAAACGCAAATAAGTAAGATGATAACAATAATTCAGAGAAAGAGACTATACTCATGTCAAAGATTTGGAGAAGTATTGCAGATCTAGAGAAAATCTCGCCCCTTGCTGAAAATCTCGGGGCGAGATGCAGGCAAATTGCTGTCGAGATTTTGGGAGTTGTCAACGTTTGTCCTTGGTTTCTGTAAATCTCGGCTTGATGTGTCCAAAATCTCAACCCGAGATAAGGGCTAAGATTACGCTCGACTTTAGTAATCTCGCCTGCAATTATCTCTGAATTTCCTATCTCGTCCAAGATATACTTCTGCTCACCCGATATTTCACAGAAAATTACTATTTTATCCTTTTGCTTGATCTCTTGCCTTGCCTCCTCACTTGTAGGCTTTCCTCGGCCTTCATATGTGTCTTTCCCAAGCTCTTGGCATGCTCCACTCCGAAGCTTGATCCTCAAATGTGTTGTTTATGTCCGAATTTCACCGTTTTACCTGAAAAATCAACTAAAGTGTGTGTAGACATCTATACTTGCAAAGTAAACAATAACAAGTGTAAATGACACAAACTTAGGCTTATTCATGCTAAACAAAAGGGTAAATCCACCTAAATGCATGCCTACTATGTTAATAAATCATGTTATCACTTTTTTTTTTTGGGTCGTGTAATTTTCTTTTCTTCTTCAACCTAACCCCATTACAAATGAAGAAATTGGATTTGGGCAAATCGGGAAGAGTGTTGCCACTCGTTGTCCATTGACTTGAATCTATGCAAATTAGTGAAGAGTGCCCGAGATACTTGAAGAAACTGTTGTGCAACTTGGATCTGGGCAACTTATTGTCCATCGATTTGGAATGAGATCCTTGATATGGGCACTCGTTGTCCATCGGTTTGGAACGAGATCTTGGATTTGGGCACTCGTTTGTGTTCGATCTTCCGGATTTAGGGTTTTGCATAGGCATCCTCAACTTTTTTTTTTTTTTTTTTGGTTGTCCATCGATTTTTTTTTGGTCATTTTAGAGAAGAGAGGGAGATGGAAACATCGGTCTTCTATTCCTAGTAACGATAGAGAGGAAGAAAGGTAGAAGATGACAATTACGTGATTAAATTTCATATCTGATTTCCAAATCTCATAAAGTATTCAAAATTCAAAATTTTAAAATCTCCTCCACAAAGCTCTTCAAACACACTGGAAAATGCCGACCTAATTTCCAAATACTTATCTAAACAGAAGTACAAAACAATGGGGACCATTTGAAATCTAAAAAAAAACGAAACCCTACCTAGATAAACACACCCTAAGATATTTGGTTTATAGATTCCAAAATCGGGATACTTCTCACATTTTCTTCTTCCAAATATGACGAAAACTTTCTATGAGTGTCATTTCTTCTTCTCTAAACTCGACAAATAGATTTCCCTGATTATCATGTCCTTCCTCCTTCTACACTTCTTTTTTTTAATTTGCAGTTTTTTTTCCTTCTCCGACATCCTTTAGGTTCTTCTTTCTCGTTTTTTTCAATCTAAACGTTGTTTGCCCCAAATCTTCAACATTCTTGGTTCTTTCTCGAACTAAAAAGGGACAACCATTGATAGTTACCACCTTATGGAGTTGAAGAAAGACCTTTCAACCTCTAATACCTGTTGAAAGTTGTCACTTTCGATGACGGAAATCGATTTTTTAAATAAGAAAATAAATTCGATTCACTCGTCAAAAACTAGCGAATAAAGAGGTCATAAAGTGGAAGTCGGACTAACCGTCATGCTTTGAGAAACCAAGGATAAGAAGAAGCAAAAAATGGAGGGAAAAAAAGAGAAGCAAAAAGACCATGTTAGTAGTAGGAGTGCACAAGAAAGATCCCATGACTACCGGTTAAATACTCAATTTTGGACTTCCTCTCGATTATTTTGAATTCGATCACCTATCCACGACTCCTCCAAACGAAACTGAGTCAACCCGTCTTCTAGGACGAAAATTCCATCACCAAGACGTGCAACCACCTAAACATGAAACAAAACCTCGAGTGAAACATGGTTTGTGAACCGACTCATTTTGTTAATCGAACACTTTGTTTTAGTGAGTTCTTCTTTCTAATTTGTTGGATCAAAAACCTTCCAAATTATTTTATTTTATTGTTTCTTTCTTTTATTTTGATTTTAAGAATAGTCGGTGTTTGTATTGTGTTGGATACGAGATTTTGGTTTTTGAAAGAAAGGGATGGATTTGTGGTTGCTCGATTTTACATTTTGGAGTGCGTCACAATGGGTAGATTTTGAGAGGCTAATTCGGTTTCGAAAATTGCCTTAATTGTTTCGATTCCCGAAAATTGATTTGAATATGCGTCATAATTCAAGTTCGTTTGCTAGGGTTCTTGTCCTCCCACTAATGAATATGAGGAGAATCACATGGGCCAATTCACGCGACAAAAAAATAGTTAGGGCCAATTTTGTCTTTTAACCAAATCGAAATCTATATCACTCTAAACTTAATAAACATACTCTATGTAGTTTATTTTACCAAAGTTAAATCTAAAATTCTCTTTTAAAACCACAAACACGAATCTAAAATTATTAAATACGCCCTTACTTTCATTCTTTATTGAGTCGTTCCTAGGTTCGATTAACCGTCAAACACTTTAAATTTAGAAATAACTCACAATACCGAACACCTCTACTCACCACTCACCAAATGATTCACTAAATTTCATATTACCATGCGTACTTCAACGAATAAACCGGTAAATAATAATTAGGCTCCTTCCAATTACAAACAAATGTAGTTTTAACATTTAAATGTCGATAAAACTTAAATAATTTTTATGTTTTGTGCCCAACTTATAAAAATTAGTTAGTTTAGGTAGTAAATTATAGTATTTCAATAATTAATTATTTTGTTAGTTAAAGAAAAATTCAAAAGAAGGGCGATTTTACATTTTTAAAAAAATTATAGATTTTTCCCTTATACAATAACTTATTTATACACTCCTATGGTCTTATACAATAACTTTAGGTGGCCACAAATCCCGCCAATCTGGTCCCGTCCAAGTCCTATTCCGATCGCGTCCCGATACCGACAAGATTAATTTCATCCAAAATTAGAATTCTCGTCCCGAACTCGTTCCGCCAAAAACTATCCGGGACGTGATATGGGCTTTAACTTTGTCATCCGCTATGCCCGTCTCATCCCATATATGATAAAGTTTTTAATTTAAAATAATAAAAATATAGATAAAATGCCTAATCATTAGTTATACACTCACGTAGTTATTATCTAGTTATTTCTATATATTTTTTTAAAAAATATGTTGGTCAAACCGTCAAAAATTGGATTTTCTATTTGGATGTGTAATACATTATTATGGATATTTGGTAACTTGAATGTAAACTATAATATGTTATTATGGATATCTGAAAACTTTAATTTTTTGCGTTTTAAGTACGAAGTATACAAATAATTTGTTGATAAAGTGTAAAATTTAAACACATTAAAAGGATTAATGGGCAAGTAGGATGGGGCCCGTCCCGATCCCAACTAGGATAGGACCCGGTGGGATCAATATAAAAAGGTTAAGACTCGTCAAAAATCCCGTCCATGTAAAATAGTTAGGATGAGACTGTGATGACCACAATCTCGTCCCATGCCCACTCCTAACTTCACATATTGTTTGAAAATACTCCAGAAATTATATAAAGAGAAAATTGGATAAGATAAATCCATTGAAGAATGGGATACACCATAAAACACTATTTATCCGAATAAAACAACTTTATTCAAGAAAGGAAATCGATGAGTGATTCAGAAGAGCAGGATATGCATGATATCATATGCTGGATTGCTGGTCAAGTAATTCTACTGGGATTTATACTATGAAGGATGGTTATCGAAAGTTGATTCATGGTAATGGTGTTGTTGTTAATAATTATGTATACACTATTATTTGGGATTTGAAAGTGCTTGAAAATATTAGAGTTTTCTTGTAGCTAGCCTCCCTGAGAAGACGTTAACCAATGCAGAGACATATAGGAGGCACATGGCTATTGCAAATAGATGCAATATTTGTCAGGATTGTTCAAAGATTCTTTTACATATTGCTCGAGACTGTATATGGGCAAGAGAGTTATGGAAAAAAAATTACACCGCCAACGAGGTCTGATATTTTCAATACAAATCTAATGATGTGTGGTTTGACATAAATATTCATAATTGTAGAGATAAGGTGGAGGATATACAATGTATTTTTATTTTTGAACATGTTGTTTGATGGTTATGGAAGCGGAGAAATCGTAGAATTTTCAAGAATGAAATACATCCTACTCACAAATATCGGTACATGATCGTGCATACTGGGAAAATGGAAAAAAGGCTTATATGGAGATTTGGGTGCACTGGGTCTATCCAGCTAGAGACATTGTGAAATGGAACTCATATGGAGCAGTAAAACGAGAATTGAGTATTATAGCATTTGGGTTCATGGAGGGGAACAACATTGGTGTATGCTCAGTACCAAGTGCGGCACTATGAGGTATGATTACGGATCTCAAGTTGTGTTGGGAGCTGGAATGCAAACGGGTTGAATTCGAAACAGACTGTTGATTATTACATAGAGTTTGAAATGTTCAAGTTCATCACACTTATCGAAAAGTTAACTTAATAACAAATTTCCTTGCCTTGCCTGTTATGCTTTTATTTTATTTTTTTGGAACACACTTTTTTTTAGAACCTCTTAGAGGTTATTCCTCTCATGGCTAATGACCTTAGGGGCGTGGCTTTTTCTCCTAGTGTTCCCGTTAATTGTAATGTTTAGTGTTTACTAGGAGTTCTCTCTTTTTCTTTTTTTTTTTATAAATAAAATAATTTTTTTAAAAAAAACTATTTTCTCCTATTGGGCTAGAAAAAGTTACGGGTCAGGCCTATAAATGATATGGGTTTTTTTTAACCCAAAAGTGAGCCCGAGTGATTCTGCTAGGAATAGTTCATGAACAAGCCTCGATAATCGAAACCCTAAGCTTACCATGAACCGGAGTATATAATTCCAACTGTATCGCATTGCCTAACGTTTGCTGCCGTCAAGCACGAAGAAGACCCTTGTTTTTCACTCTCTAGATCGCAAAAATGGTGGCCGCCAAGAAAACGGTATGCTTTCACTCTATTGTTTTCTGACTGGGTTGGCAATTATGTGGTTCTGCCTGTCTTGATTTGAGGAATTGACCTCTGGTTATTTGAATTGGTGTGAGCAGAAGAAGACTCATGAGAGCATTAACAACCGCCTCGCGCTGGTTATGAAAAGTGGGAAATTCACCTTGGGCTACAAGACCGTACTCAAGACTCTTAGGAGCTCCAAAGGTTACCCTTTATCCTATTACTTTCTCTTTCATTTTTTTACTTCTATGTGTGAATGTTTTTGTTTTTTAAAATTTTTTTTTTATCGTGGATGTACATATTTTATGATTTCTGTTCGTGGAATGTTGGTTCATTTGGTTTCTAGAAGTACCAATATTTAGGTTTCCTATGGCTGTTTCTGATTGTTTGGTATTTGAGTTGGTTGTTGACTAGATCTTAGGGAGGATTTATGGTTGCTGTAGAATTGATACTGCTCAAATAAAGGAATGGATGGGACTTTTCGATGAGCTAAGAACACTAGAGTCGAGATTCGATTAAGCTTCTTTTATGTTGCTGAAATGAAGGCGTAGATTCTTTAAACAATTTAACATAATAAGTTAATGAGTGTTTATCAGCCTTGAACCTAAAAATAGTCAGATCATGTAAAATCACTTCTCATGAACATATACATGCATAACACGGGTTAATACATATAATATGCAAATGATATGAAATATCTTGAACGGTTTTTCAGCGCACAATTGCTCGTAAACTTTAGTAACAGATAACAGGAGTGAATTAAATTTCATGCCTCTGCTGAACCAGGAGCAATTCCTAACAACACCAGCACTTCTCTGAAGGATCACATCGATAGCTATGGAATATTCTATTGATTTGGTTGCTCAAATGGGAGATTGTCCTTAGTGAAATTCAACTAGTGATGATGGAAGTTTGTAAGGATTGAATTGTGCGTAGTCTTCATGGTTGTTTTAGATATCATACCCTGCAAACAAATGAATATGGTATAAACTATTTTGTATGTTTTTTTTTTGGTTGGGGAATATTCTATTGATTTGGATGCTCAGATAGAAGATTGTCCTGGTGAAGTTCTAGTAGTGATAATAGAATTCATAGCATGCAGTTAACTCTATCATTTTGTTTATGCAGCTCATGAATTGTTTTATGGACTTGTATTTGAAGAGTGAAGATTATAACTTCCATTTTGCCGTTGTTTGTATCAAATATTTTTGTTCTTCTGTACTTTTGACATTTGAAGCTATGTTATTCATTTAATTCCTCTCATTCTTATTGATTTTTACTTATTTTTTTGTTAATTTCAGCAAAGTTGGTGATAATTTCCAACAACTGCCCACCCTTGAGGAAGTCCGAGATCGAGTATTATGCTATGTTAGCTAAGGTTGGAGTTCACCACTACAATGGGAGTAAGTTCCTTACCTTTGTATCTATTTTAGGACTTTGCTTGATCTGTAAATGTTGATTCACTTTGATGTTCATATACAATCTGTTATATTTCTGCTTGATTTGTGAGAATGACATACATATAATGGCAATCTTAAATGGAATCTGTCCTCATTTGCATTTTAATATGACATTATGCACACATCTAATTAGGGAGATTATGATATGGCTTACGAGTTCTCTCTATACAGAAAAGCTTGCTTACATACTTGGGTCGAAAAATATGTTTTTGCTTTGGTAATTTCATAATTAGGAAGGGAATTTACATTCATGCAGATAATGTCGATCTAGGGACTGCATGTGGTAAATACTACAGAGTCTGCTGCCTTAGCATTATTGACCCAGGTACATAACACTCTCAAAAAGTCTTACAAACGCCATACAAGCTCATAACTCTTGATTCTGATCCGTTAAAAATGTTCGTTATCTCAGGTGATTCTGATATCATCAAGAACATGCCCAGTGACCATTGAGGTTCTTGCAGCTATCGTTACTCTTGATAGACTTCTGCATTAGAAATCTTTTTTTTTAAAATTTTTGTTTATTCTTTTTTGATAGATTTTCTCGTAATCAGTTTCATTAACCTGAATGTTACTTGTAGAAACCCAGCATTGGAATTGAGGTTTTCGTATAAGCATCTTGATTAATTTTTCTTCGACTTGCTCAATTCTTCTAAATACCGCAATGACTTGATAGTATATACCTTCTAATCATAAATAAAATTACAAGTAAATCATTGGGTGGATTGTGTTGATTCACGGACAATTAAAATGGTGAATTTTGAAAATAAGAAACTATATGAAATTGCAAAACTAATCATCAAAAGTTTCATGTTTTGGAAAATTACCGGTCTATAAATCTAATATTTCTCTCTTCTCACAATATTTCGTTTGATTCATCCAAAGTCGTAATCCTCAATTCCTCCGATGCCTCATATCCCCTCATATTCCAATGTTCATGCTAGTGACGCCTCATAGTATATTCCGATGTCGTCACTGGCACCGTCGCCCACTATGCGAGTCCAGGAAATTTCATCACTCTGTTGCATAGATTGAACAACAACAAGCAAAGCTTAAAGTAATTGAAATGAGCCCGATGAAAATAGAGAAGAGATCATGGAACAAATGCTTGTAAACTACTTTATATGACAATGAATTGCTAATAGAATTATGTCAGCTTATTGACATCCCCGTACCATAATTCATAAACCAACAAAGCAAGGACCGTAAAAGACAATAGGCAGGCACTTCGACAAATTTAATGAACAAGTGAGAATGAAAACTCTGCCATCAGCCAAGAAGCATCAAAATACTATTTCCCATAGACGCAATTTGTATGATCTCGTTGACAAGAACTTTTATCATTACCGTTGACATTATAAGTGTCAAAGCCTAGCCCAATCAAGTTTTAACGTTCTCGAGTCAACATCCCGTTAAAAGAATTTGTAGCCATTTTTTATTGAACGTTGAAGTTAATGTATTCATTGAGCTTTACATACATGTTAGACACAGACATACAATGAATTATTAGCATTCTTTGAACCACGAATAGCGAGATATACATACAATTAATTACAATGACAATATAGCTATACAATGATATTATTATCTTCTTTGTGATATGATTGTCATGTTAGCGGGGTGGAATTGTTGTTGAGTATCCTTGTTAATCAAAACATCAATTCCACTCAAAGATACGAAGTTTAACATCAAGTCCGTGTGAAGATGTAGAGACATTGTTGTCATCAACTATTTGTTATGCACATTTGCTCGTAATAGATTTTTGTCAATGATTGAATATTGAATACATATGGTTTTGTTTATATATACATATCTAAATATTTTGTATCTTTTGTTCTCAGTCTTGAATATGTATGGATTTTGCATGTTTGTTGGTTGTTAAGAAGTCTTGTTGACAACTTCTATACTGTTAAAAAGTCTTGTTGACAGCCTTTGGACTATCGAAAGCCTTGTTGACAACTGTTGGAGCCTCTAGATTATCAAGAAGTCATGTTGAGAGCCTTTGACTATCAAGGAGGCTTATTGACATCCTCTTAACTATCAACAAGTGTTGACAACTTGTCGACAATTTTATAAAACCGGAAAAAATCGAGTTTTTTTTTTTTATATATAATTAAGTGGTTAGAAACCAAAACTTATAAAATTTATGGTTGCTTTCTCAAGTAGCTATTTAAGATTGATTTCAAATTAAAATGCATTTTTAGAGTGTTTTTCACATGGATTATTAAATTTATATATTCAAAAGAAATAATCTTGATGAATAAGGACATGTTTGTCCGAGCATCTCTAATATGATATTTGGGCTATTATTATAAATTAGTTTTTCGCCATACGAGCGAATATCCTATAGTAAATTTTACTCTTTTATCGATGAATTTAAATTTTGAAATATCTTATTCACATTTCTTTTTTTTTTCTTCTTCTTAAAATTAACTAAAAATATACGGTTAAAATTTTTTGACTCTATATATATTTAATATGATATCTCTAGATAGATGAAGAAAACAATAATTATAGTGTAATCTTTAATTTTAAGAGAATATATTTATCCCTCGATATCCTCACTTTCGAGGTTCTTGGTAGACCATCTCTAATGAGGAGCCCTAAACGTAATAAAATTATAAAGTGGTAAAAAATGCTCAACATAAAATAAGTGTACACACTATTTATAATATAATTTTTATCACATAAACAACAATTAAATTTTATTATTTCTTTTAACTTTTATTTTTAATATTAAATATACCGAGCTTTGACTATCTTGAGAGTTGAGACTACATCTTGTGTGTTAATCGGATGTGGCTAAAGTCGTCGTATTGATCATGTTGGAAAGAGCGGATATAGACATGCAACTATTTTACTTAATTCACACTTAAATAGTATCTTTTTGTAACAATATTTCTATCACACATTTTGTCAACACACATTGCGAGCTTCGTCCAGCTAACCCACACGAATGAAATATGTTATTATATCGTTCCGAGCTCAAAATTTTGGACCCAAAATAGTACAAGGCTTTGACGCACCAATGGAGACTATAGCAAATAAGACATTGAAATGGCTCAAACCTCTACTCAGTTGAATAATGAAGCAATTCATCTATCAATTTACAAGAGTACGTATGCTCCAAAACTTGTTGAGTCTTCTCGCTAATCGAGAGTAATTCAAAGAAAATCATTTCAGACAAACACCTAATAATGATCATATTTCACCAAAATGGCCATTATTTTTTACGGTAAAAAAAAAGAAGAAGAGGAATCCAGTTAGCACTTCTTACCGCCATGAAAACAAACTGGACAATAGTGATACAAATATACATCAACAAACAAATTGATTTAGTCTTCATTTTTGTATCTCAAATATTCTCATTAGAGAGATCTTAGGGTTGTTAGAATACACTATCTCCTAAGCGACTCTTGAAGGTTTCGACCTTTACGGCTATGTTTTGGGCACAACAACTGCACCATAAAAGACAATGCCGAACAATGCAACAGTTACTCCGACGTACAAAACACATATAAGACAGGATAAACTAGTGTAAGGGGCTCTGCTTAGCACAATGTCAATGGAGGTCGCTAGTTTCGTTGCTACAAACACCACTTCGAATGGTGAATGGGAGAGCCTTCGGCTCACATACGGTAAACCATCTCGTGGACATGTAAAACAAGTAAAATATCGTCTACGAACTGTGGTAAAATGATCGGATTCCATCACTGTATATTTACAACAACTCTGATCATTGGCTAATCTAGATTCACCGGTTTTACAAGAAGACCTCTTTGACTAAGTGCTTCGAGGACTCGATGATCAATACCTACCGGTGGTTCATGCGATTAACGCAAGTGATTATACGGTTTTCCTTCGAAGCATTGCATGAGAAACTCATTAACCACAAGTTATCTCTCAAGAACAAGACGAAGGCATATGTTGCCCCCATGGCAACCTTCATTGCTCAATCCAAGTCATCTCGTTCTGGTAAGTCTACTCACTCTAATTGGCCTTCATCTACTTAGCCATACCAGCCTTCCTAGTCCCAATTTAGCCGACAAAAGACAACCCCAAATAACTAGACATACACTCCTACATCCCATACGCCTACGGATGGTCAAAAATCCTTTTAAGGGGCGGTGCTAGTGGTGCAGGCAAGTTGGCCATGTGCTTAACCAGTTTAGAGTGTTTTGATCACTACATCCATATCACTGAACCTCCCCCTCCGCTAGATTCCCGAGTAACCCCAAACCAACTACATTGCAACCATTACGACACCAAACTCTTGGCTAGTTGATAGTGGTGCCTCCCATAACGTAACCAACGACCTCGAAAATCTAGCACTTTATTATCCTTATACCGGCCTGGATAAAATGTAAGTTGGTAATGGTAAGGAACTTCATGTAACACATTTTGGTTATGTTCTTAAACTCTCTCCCACTGAGGATTTTAAACTATCAAATATTTTATGTGTGCCATCAATGTCTAGAAGTATTATCTCGGTTTCAAAGTTCACACAAAATAATTCCTACGCTGTCATATTCTTATCTTATTCCTTCTTTCTGCAGGACCTCAAGTCCAATACAATTCTTCTTAGGAGACCCTGTGTCGATGGTGTTTACGTATGACCAATTAGTCCTCCAACAACAAACTCGGCCATTCGACAGACTTCAAGTACACTCCATCATACACTAGGGTATCCATCTTCCCAAGTGTTTTATTTTCTTGTTAGGAAGTTTCATTTAGGCAACTTGTCTTTTGCACAATCCAATTGTACTTTGTGCAACAATAATAAAAGTAATAAGCTCCCGTGTGATGTATCCAAAATTAAGTCTAGTTTATTCTTATGTATGGAGTTCAGCGGTGTCATCGAATGATGGCTACCGGTATTATCTTATATTTGTGGATCACTTCAGTCATTACTCATAGTTGTACCCCATATTATCTTATATTTGTGGATCACTTCAGTCATTACTCATAGTTGTACCCCATAAAGCACAAATCTGACACAAAAGACATGTTCATAAAGTTTAGATCATTGGTTGAAAAAAGTTTAAGATCAAAGTTCTATATTCTGACAATGTTGGGGAATTCATATCCCTACGAACCTTTTTAGGAAGTAGGAATAACACATCTCACGATCCCCTCCCCTCATACTCCCGTGCATAATGGGATATTTGAACGAAAACATCGTCATGTAGTAGAAACTTCTCTTTCCGTGTTAACCTACTCGGATATGCCTCTAGATCATTGGCCACATGTTGTAATAACAACTACCTATCTCATAAACAAACTTCCCTCACAATCCCTTCACAATAACTCTTCATATTTCCTCCTCACAAATGACTTACAAATTACACTAAGCTAAAAAGCTTCGGGTGTTTATGCTTTCCTTGGCTTCGGCCTTATAATACTCATAAACTTTTACCCAAATAAATTCAATGTGTCTTTGTTGGTTACTCTTCAACTCAAAGTGTCTATCAATGTCTCGAGAGAAAAATGGGTAGGGCCTTTTTGGAAAACCAAATACAAACTAGGCCCCTTCACTTGTATGGTAAATTTTTAAATCTAATCTTAATTATTTAGAGGGGCATTAGGGAAAATGAAAATATAAACCCTATAAAATCATATTCCACATCCGGAGCAGTTCACATTTCTTGCAGCCGCCAAAGCCGTTAGGGTTTTTTCGCACCGTCACCCTTGTTGACGTCTCGCACTACCGCCCAGTCCGCCTCGTACCACCGCCCAGATCTCTCGCAACCACCGCAGGGTCCTAGTTTAACTTAGATTGACATGTAGGGTTTCTCAGCTTTCGTCTCGTCTTCTTTGCCTTCTCTAGATCTGCAAAGAACCCTAGCCTGAGTCGAAATCGACGCCACTGATGTAACTGTCGTCGAAGAGCCCAAATCTTGCCGGAGGAAGCTCATCGGATCCGCCAACTATTGGAGGAAGGAAGCGGTTTTCGTCCTGGAGAAAATCGGAGAGCCTAGATCTCTAGATCTACGAGGAATGAAGCTCGTCAGATTTGTTTGTGTAATGTTGTAGTTTGTGTAATGTTACAGTTTCATCCCTCCCTTCGTCTTGTCTTTGATGTTTTGTGTAATTTGATTGGCTTGTGTAATTTGACTTTGTGTAATTATACTGGCTCGATTCGACGTTCCTTGTGCAATTCGATTGGCTTGTGTGGATAAATTCATTAGGGCTTGTGTAGATAAAGTCGTTAGTAGATAAAGTCGATAGGACTTGTGTACATAAAGTCGATAGGCCTTGTGTACATAAAGTCGATAGGGTTATTGTGTAAATAAAATCGACGGTTTGTGTAAATTTAAAGATGTGGGTTATCACAAAAAGTGTAAATCGAGACGACTTGTGTAAGTAGACATTAAATATAACCTTAAAAAAAAAAATTATCAAGTTCAATTAGACTAGCTAGTATATGGGTGGGAGAGAGGGTTTGTTATTCAGAGTTTAAAACTCACTAACTACAAAAATTGTATTTTTGACTTGTGTAACTCGAGTGGGCTAGACTTTAATAAATAAATTGAACTTGAACTTCTAAAAACTGAAATTACCAATTAACCCTTTTAATTAATCATTATAGCATGCAATTTTATACTTTTCGTCATGTCTGGTTTATAGAGACATAAATGCCTCATACCAAAATAAAAACAAAAACGAATGATGCTAGTGTGGTCCAATTTTGGGCTCACATATATCAACAACCCACCACAACAATCACTTGGGGCCAATATAACTAGTCCAATACCATCTCCCACTCAACAACCACAAATAGACCCCACTACCGTTCTTCTTCCACAAACACTCCAGCCCAATACCTGTCAACCATCGTTTGATTATAACCGGCCCATCAAAATCCAGCCCACTCAAAACCCTTTGCCAACAACTTCGTCTCTACCCAGACTTGGCATTATCACGCGTTCCCGCAATAACGTAGTTAAACCAGTCAAGCGCCTTATCCTATTTGCAACCCTTACTCATCCCACACCTATGAAGCCCAAAACCATTACACCGGTCCTTCGTTCACCCGAGTGGAGAACGGCCATGTAGAGTGAGTATGATGCACTAGTTTCGAGTCAAACATGGGAACTAGTACCACCATGTGGAGATGCGAATTTGGCCGGTTGTAAATAGGTTTATCGACTCAAATACAAGGCTAATGGAACACTTGATAGATACAAGGCCCGATTGGTTGCAAGGGTTTTCATCAACGACCGGGGTGGGAGGACAACGAGACATTTATCCCTGTTGTGAAACCCATGATAGTTCGAATTATACTTACTACTGTTGTCTCCCAGGGTTAGTGTCTTAGACAATTGGATATCAATAATGCATTCTTGAAGAGGCATCTTCAAGAGACGGTCTATATGGAGCAACATATGGGATTCATTGATGTCAAACATCCAAATCATGTATGCAAGCTTCGAAAGGCAATTTATGGCCTGAAACGGGCTCCTCGAGCCTGGTACAACGAGTTAAAGGTTTTCCTTCTATCCCTTGGCTTTGTGAATTCAATTGCTGACGCCTTTATGTTCATTCTCAAAGCCCACAATGCACTCATTTATCTGTTAATTTATGTGGATGATATCATTCTAAGATGAAACTCGTAAAAAATGGTTCCAAACATGGTTCGCATTCTTACTAAAAAGTTCTCCCTAAAGGACTAGGCTCATTATTCTATTTCTTGGGTGTGGAAGTTGTCCAAATATCTACTGGCATTTTTCTGTCCCAAAAGAAATATGTCACAGATCTTCTCAACAGAGCTAGCATGGAAGATACCAAGCTTGCACCTACGCCAATTACTCTAGATGTCACTCTTGTTAAGAATAATGGATCACTACGGCCAACACCAAAGGACTATCACACATTACTATAAATCTTCAATACCTTGCTCTAACTCGTCCAAATGCAAGATGTGTAGTGGATAAGTTATCTCAGTTCATACAAGCTCCTACAACATCACATTGGACTACCCTCTCCCCGAGTGAGCTTTGTGTCGACTAATGATCAACTTGCGAATATTCAAACTAAACCTTTGCTTCGACCACGGTTTCAAGACCTATTGGGCAAATTACGACTCAATAAGATGACATACTCTCTCTCCCTATGCGTATATATTCATCTTCTCTTGATCATAATAATTCATATCGATTACACAGTTCTATATTATGAACTATTAAAAATAACATATATGTATATAATTAATGAAGGATCGAGGAGGAGTATCATGTAAAAGATAAAAGGAGGTGTCGAGGAAAAATGAAGAAAATAGGAGAAGAGGATTTGAAACGATGATCCATAGTAGTAAAATATGTGCGTATTAATTTAGAGGCGTATACTTCAACTTTATAAGCCTCTTCAAACGCATGTAATTTATGCGTCTTTTAAAACGCATACAATTTGACGCGTTTTAAGTACGCGAAGTTATTGAAAATATCAATAGCTGACCATATCATTTAAATATATTAAAAATATCCTTCCATAGCTGTGTATCATTTGTATTTATCAAAATCAATCGAATTCTAAAATTCTATAATCAGTGGCAAGTATAATGACTTGAGATATAGCAATCGTGTTTGTACCTCGAGTTTTGTCACAATCACAAAATTTGGACTCGTGTATCTATTCTTTGATATTTTTGCATGTTGTGCATTATATTGACTTTTAAAAGTTCTTATAGTTTAAGTAATATAATACTCTGATTATCACTTTGTGACAAAAGATATTCAAAATTCAGAAGCATATTAGATAATACACAACACTCCCTTAAAAAAAGAAGATACGCACCCCTAACTAACAGCTTTTGAATCTTGAACAATATGTTTTATAACTTTAATAAACAATTTATATCACTAATTAATTATAAAATAAATTTATACAATCAAATAATTGTTTTGATATAACTGAAGAAAACCTGTGATTTTATATATTACATTTGAATGCAGTTGTTGTCGAATTATTTATAGTTTTAAGAAGGCTAAGAATATACATTGAAAAAATATAAACCAATAAAATTTATGTTTTTTTGTTCCTTTGAGGGAAAATTTATGTTTTGTTGTTTCATGTTAAAGTTAACCTAGTATTAGTTCATGTACGTTTTTATAACAAGATAAATGATTTGATGTTACGATAATTTGTACATATTTATATTGAGTAGTTATTTCTTATTTGTATGTATTGAAGCTTGAAAAATATTAAATTATTTTAATAACTTAAAAATAATTTATTAATATTATTTAAAATGTGAACAAATATATATATAAACTATAAATAGATTATATTTGCGAGCAAAAGAAAATTTGACTGCCACCGTTAAATAGGCCACACCTTTAACCGAAAAGTATAAGGGTGAACTTGCCATATAATCTAACTTTTATAGTGAATGTCCCAACTAGGAAATAACTAAGTATATAACATATTTATTGATAAATAAACTACATTTTTATTATTTAATATATTAACTTTCCTTAATAAGTTACAAGATTTTATATTTAATTCTTATATATGAGTTATAGGTACAAGAAATACTCAAATTATTTGTACACAAGAAAAATAATCGAATAATATTTATAAGTTACTTTATAAGATACAATCATCATATATGGACATGAAAATTAGTTACAATAATTATTGTCCAAGAAAAACAATTGTACAAAAGAAAATTCAAGTATAATAATTAGCGTATATTTATACTTTTTAAAATCGAAGAATAAATCATGAGATTTAACTTATCCGGTTGGTAATAGGGTGAGAGGGATCGGATGTAAAATTTTTATAGCATTTAAACGGATTCATCTCATAATTATTCACTTTCCTAATTTAGATTTGTCAATCATAATATTTCTCTTTCATTTAAACTGATTTATCTCATAACTAGTTTAGTACCCGTATCTTGTACGGGATTTGTAAAATTTGAACTAAATTTTTTTAATCGAAAATAATGTATTGCGATCCATATAATTTTTTTTTTAAATGATATGAATGTAAAAGAAGGAATAAATAGGGTAAAATTTATCCATAGTCCCTTATCTTTCACTTTTGTTCAAATTAGTTTCTATTCTTTTCCATGCTCCATTAAAATCCTTAACCTTTTCCCTTTTATTCATATATAATCCTTTACTCTTAAATCATTTAAAGTTCAATTAGTTTTTTAATTGGAACCATAAGCTTCTATAATTTTTTCCATATTAACTTATCATATTAACTAAATCAATTAAAGTTCAATTAATTTTTCAATTAAAGTCTTTAAAGCTTCTGTAGTTTTGTATGAGTTTTAGCTTCATCATATTGTGTTAAGCTATTGTATTATAATGAGAAGAATATCAAAGCTTGCTCCTACCCACCCTCAACATATTATAAATTGTCTGCACTTAATTGAGTTCTAGCTTCATAATATTGTCTTAAAAGAGTGAATCTTACACTTGAATTTTGAAATATTACAAAAGCTTTAGTATTTCTCAAACAGTGACAAAAATACAAAAGCTTTACTAACTGGTATTTCTTAAACAGTGGCAAAAGACTAACTCAACCTAACTAACAAAACACTTGATGGTCTTCCTTGGCTTCTAGTTGAACCTTGAATAATGAATTTTACATCCGGTTTGCTTGAGCTGCAAGAGAAGTCTCAATGTTACTTCTTTCTGTAATAGTTTAGAAAGGAGTGTTAAATAAATGTAAGACATGTTAAGTGCCCATTTATCAATTCCTTGACATAGACCTTTAAAATGTATCAAAATTTACCAATCAAATGAGGCTAAACAAGTACAGAGAATAATAATTTATAGTTCTTACCCGAGCTTCATGTAAATGTGGAGGATTCCTACAAGATCTTTTGTTATGACCACTTCCTCCACAGTTTTTGCAATGCATCACCATCTCATACCTTTTCATTTTCCCAATGGGCTCAACTTCACCCTTCTATCTTCTTCTTCTCTTAGGGGGTCTACCTTGTTTGAGAGGAATGGAGGTTGAAACTTGAATTGAATTATGGTGCATGTCATCCCACTGGTCCATGCTTCTAATAGGATAAATGATGTTCTCATACACCTTTTTGCAAGTAACAACATTATAGCATCTATCAACAAAATCCTCAATAACATTCCCATTGTATGCTAAAGTTGCACATGCATGAGTGCAAGGAAGTCCGGTTAACTGCCATTTTCTGCAAGAGCAAGTATGCCTTACCAAATCTATAATAAATTGTCCTGGCGGACAACTTACTTGAAATTGAGCTCCTCCAGAAGGTGTTGGCCAACAATACTTAGAATCATCTTTGGTTTTTTCAAGCTTCTTTTTAATTTTTGGACAAACACCACCTGACCATCCAACCATCATTTGCCTTTTGTTGGCTATCCTTACCATGATTTTACATCTTATCATTTCTAGCATAGTAAGAATAGGCTTATCCCTTGCTTCAAGAATAAAGTTATTAAAACACTCGGACATATTATTGAGTAATATATCACACTTACTAGCTTCTCTAAAATGGGACCGTGACCAATACTCTGCTGGTATTGTATTCATCCATGCCCATGCATCTGCATTCAACTCTTTCAGCTTTTCCATATGCTTCTTGAACTCAGACATGTATGTACTAGTGGCCGCCGCCCATATGGTGTTCTTTAGAGCTTCACCAGAGTATCTCTTTTTAAAATTATTAATTATATGTCGAACACAAAATCTGTGCTCCGCATTTGGAAATAATGCTTGAACAGCTTGAATTAGTCCCTAAATTATAAACAAAATGAAAACCACACTAATAAACTAGAAATAAATTCATCCAAAATTTAAATTAAATGACTTTCAAATTTACCTTTTGTCTATCGGACATAAAAGTCCATGTATGACTGTTCTTTATGCGAAGCTCCTCTCCAAGTAGTTGTAGAAACCAAGTCCAAGAGTCTCTACACTCAACGTCAACCACTGCATATGCTATGTGCCATATGCAATCGTTTGAATCAACACCAACTGCAGCAAGCAATTGACCCCCATATCGACCTTTAAGAAAACAACCATCAATGCTTATGATAGGCCTGCATCCAGACATGAACCCATTCTTGCATCCTGATATGCATACAAATAGCCTCTGAAATATCAGATTATCTAAACACAATATCACTTGTGTTCCTTCATTTGTTCTCCTTAACTCCCCTGCATAGTCAGCAAGCTTCTTAAACTGATATGTTTCATCTCCCCTTATACGCCTTAAAGCCTCCTCTTTTGCCCGTTGCACCTTTGACCTTTTCACAAACACGTTGAAGTCATCCCTGATTTGGTCAAGTAAGACAGAGATACGAATATTTGGATTTTTTTCTAATTGTATCGAGATAATTATCTGCAATCCATGCATATGAAACAAACTTGTTTGAAAATCCTTTGCTACAAGTGTGCTCATTGATTAAAGTTCTAATTTGAACCCTTTCTTCACCCTTTCTTAGTGGAGTAGCATACAACACCCATGGAAAATCCTTTTTGCATTTAACTCTAACCCTAGTTAGATCATTCTTTGTTATCGTTAGATTGTATCTTGTCTTGATAGAGTACATTCTAATAGCTCTCTTCAGCAATTCAAATGATCCAAAAATTATGCCTGTCTTGAATATTGGGTCTAACATGTCAGTTTTTGGATTAAACTTGGGAAACCTTTCTTTCTCCTCATCACTATCTTCCTCTATACTAGTGTAATTATCAGAATCTTCATAATCGGTATCTATACAGAAGGAATATCCCATCGCATCATGTGCCATGTCTTTTTCTACCATGTCTTGTTGTGCAATTGTCTTCTGTTTCATGCCCTCTTAATGAATTTCTTTGCAACCTAATGATCTAATTACCCGATCCACGTTAATTTCAAGATCACAATCACCTTGCTGAATTTCATTATCTCCCTCCTCCAATTCAATATCAAATCTAACATCATCTAAAATCTCATCTCTTACACTAACCCCATCAGAGACATCCTCACAGACATTTAGCAAATCAATACTATGTACATAAACACCATGATCACCTATCACATAAAAAAAAATTATAAGAAAGAGACATTGTATTCTTCATGGATCAACACATCATCATCCTAACAACAGAAAACATATATATTTATTGTCCAGCCAACCCACAGAAAGCATGAACCCGATTTTGAAAAAAGAACTTCATAGAAAAAGATGGCCTCATATAAAATTCATTTAAACAAAAATAGAAAAAGGAAAATCATAATACAAAATCAACAAATACCCACAACCCATAGTCCATTGTATCGTACTTAGCTTGACATGTAAACTCTTCTCCAAAGAAAACTCAATGTAGACAACAAAGCAAACAAAGAATGATTTTGGGGAGTAATATCAAGATATAAAAGTTAGGGAAAATAAACAACTCATAATATCCTTAGAGAGCAACCCATTGAATCTCCATGGTTCCAAAATTCAGTTTTGAAGTCTCTAGATTGATAATAGCGTAAAACTCAATCATACAAAATTAGGACAAGACAAATCACAATACACGAAATAGTAAACATACCGTAGTCCGATCGATCGAGAAGGAGATTCTTTTTGCTTGATTTCATCCTGTTGTCCATTTGTTTGCATTTGAAGATTGTAGTTCAACCCTCTAAAGCGTTGCAAGGAAAGAGAGAAAAAAAACCCTAGGCCCAAAATATTGACAGTACATTGTGAAATTTGTGCCTTTATTATATTTAATTAATTATTAAGCTTAATTTTGAAAAAAGTAAATGTAAATGTGGGTTCCATACAACAAGTCGAAGAGACATTCAATACAGCTAACTAAAAAAGGATAATATTTATAAAATAGAGAAAGATTAGGGACTTTAATGAAACATAGAGAAGGTTAGGGACCTACTTAGGTAAAGCTTAAAAGGTTAAGGACCATAAATGTATTTTACCCGAATAAATGTATCTAAAAACTGAGAATTTAAAATGGAACAATAACAAAATTATGTAAAAAATACAACAAATTACATCATCAACAACCTATATAAAAAGTTGTAAATCAATTATTAATCATTACAACTAAAGAATGTGAAATATTAAATAAATTTTTTTTTTAAAGGAATATTATGCACTATAACTAAGATATATGGATTTTTTTCTATAATATATTCAAATATTAGCTCAATAGTTTATTTTTGGTCATTTTTTAAAATAAATATTTAAGTGATATAAAATAAGCAAGTCAAAATTTGAAATAATCTTTCATAATCAAAATTACCAAAGATACGGTTTAATGTAAGAATGACACGTGGCGAAATTCAACGTGACGTAATATGTCGTTGACAAGTGGCAAAAGCTGAGGTGACTTAATGTGAGGACGACAAGTGGACATTCACCCCTGTTTTAGTATTATATAGTAGATTATTCTCCTTCTCAATTTACATAATTTATCAATTATAATTTAAATTTATCTCATAGCTAATTTTTAACCGGAAATAATAATTTAAAATATTATTATAATATCAAATATGTCATTATTCATTTAATCACTCTATTCACCTAATATTTTATAGGTCAGAATAAACACTAAGTAAAATTTATTATAGACGTATTTCATCCAATTCTCTAAAAATATAAATAGATTTTATAAACTTATTACAAACCTATACTACATTTTCACCGTAAAGTAACTCAAATTTAGCCACAGCGCAAATCTCTTAATATTAATAGTAGATTATGCAGCGTATTTGATTCTAATTAGTAGGGATTAATGGATCATGTAGCGAATTTGAGCTGTACATCAACCACGTCTGTTGTCAGGGGTAACCCGTAAACCCTACTCCGTAAATTGCCGTTGAGTGGTGGGCTCCACCTTATTTTTTTTAATTAATCGCGAAGCAATCTATCTGCTTACTTAATTACTAGACAGAAGACGGAAAAGAACACGAAGAAACAAAAAGAACGAAAAAACGTCATTCGTCTCATTTCTAGTTTTCACCTCTTTACTAATCTCCTCTATAGATCTCTCTCATTTTTCTCCGTTCCTAAACAGATCTGCAATCGAACCCCTCGATCCTGGGGGTTCAGGTTCCAAATCTATTGATTATTAGTCTTCGTTAGTGGTCGAAAGACCTCGATCTAGTGCACCATGGCTGCGGCCAACGCTCCAATCCTCATGAAGGAAGCCCTAACGGTCAGTTTTTTTTCTATCTTTCTTGTCTTTACCACTGTTGATTAGATTTTTTGCTGTTCGATTTGGTCTCTTAGAGGATTTGGAAGCATTTGTTGATCGGATTCTCCGATGACTGAATGTTTTACTTCATTTTTGTGTTGCTTAACTGATCCAATGAAGAATTAAGGGGATTTAGAGTGGTCGGAGTTTTCTTATGAATTATTTCCGAGCTCATAAGTTTAGTCAGGCGTCGGATCTGTTCGTTCAGATCTCTGTGTTGCTTGTGCTTAAATTTCGAGATTGAGCGACTTCAAAATGGATTTCTAGCAATCTGCATCTGTTTGTTTTGTTTTGGATTTGTGTTTGATCTTTTATCAGTTTAGTGTTGACTTGATCTCTATTTAGTTTCTCATGTTGTTTACTACTTATGTTTGCTTATGGTGTAGCTTATAGTATGTTCATTCTGTACTTAATCAAAATCGGTATAATTGCAGCTTCCAAGCATTGGAATCAATTCGCAGTTCATTACATTCACACATGTGACTATGGAATCTGACAAGTATATATGTGTGAGGGAGACTGCTCCACAAAATAGTGTTGTCATTGTGGACATGAGCATGCCCATGCAGCCCTTGAGGAGGCCGATTACTGCTGATTCAGCTTTGATGAACCCTAATTCCAGAATTCTTGCCCTTAAGGGTCAGTTAGTGTTTGATGCAGTTCACTCATGCGATTTAGTTTTCAAAATTTGCTTCTTTTTGGTCTTCCTGTGATCTGTTTAGTCTTTAATGTAATAGAAATAGTGTGAGAGAATGTAATCAGCACCAGGGACTTCTAATAAGTTGAACAGAAAACCTACTATTGCAGAAGCACTATACTATATGTAGGTTATAGAAGATGTATGGCGGAAGTTTTTCTGTTAAATTGCTAAGTTTTCTTTCTTGAATTTATCAAAAAGATGTAAACCTTGTTGTGACATCCTGTCCTTAGAGGTGAATTTTTTCTCTTTCTAGTTTCATCTATCCTAGCACCAAATATATGAACTGCCACTCTGGCAGTTATCTATAATTTCTATGTAACTGAGATAAATCTATCTCTTTTTTGTTGAATAAATTAATTTTGTTTGTTTGTACTGGTAACTTATTACGTGATCTGGTTTTCAAATTTTTGCTTTGTTTTGGTCTTCCCGTGGTCCGTTTAATCTTTAATGTAATAGCAATAATGTGAGAGGTTGTGATCAGCACCGGTGACTTCTAACATTAAGCTGAACAGAAAACCTACTGTGGAAGAAACATTATTGGTTAAATTCTATATGAGTGATAGAAGATCTATGGAGAAAGTTTTACTGTTAACTTGCTACACTGTCTTTCTTGAATTTTGAAAAAAATGTAAACCTTGTTGTGACATCCTTACCTTAGAGGTGAACTTTTTCTGTTTCTAGTTTCACCTATCCTAGTACCAAAAATATGAACTGCCAGCTCTCTGTGATTGCTATGTAACTGAGATAAATCCAAGCTTTATGGATGAATAAATTAATTTATTTGTCCCCTTCTGGTAACTGATTTTGGGAGTAAACTTTTGTTAGTTTGCCAGCATGTTAATCTTTGGAACTATAAAAAATGTTATGGTGTTATGTATATATTAAGGACAAAATATTCAACTGAGAAGTTGAAACTGAACTGTTGTCCATGTTGTTGTGAAGCTCAAGTACCAGGAACCACACAGGATCACTTGCAGATATTCAACATTGAAAGCAAAACAAAGTTGAAGTCACACCAAATGCCTGAGCAGGTCTCTTGTTTTTTGAGCTTATTGTCAAAATACCGGGAGGCTTTCTTATCTTCTTAAATAAGCATTGGACAGAGAATATATTAAACGCTTTCAATTTTTGTGTCTAGGTTGTCTTTTGGAAGTGGATTACTTCTAAGTTGCTAGGCCTGGTCACACAGACTTCAGTATATCATTGGTCAATTGAAGGTAAGCCACTAATGATTCATGCCATTTCATAATGTTAGTAAATTTATATTCTTCTTCTGGGTAATAGAATACACTTTGGCATGCTCAATATCTTCTCCTGCAATTGTCGACTTTAGGTGAATCGGAGCCTGTGAAGATGTTTGAAAGGACAGCTAATCTTGCAAACAACCAGATCATTAACTATCGCTGTGATCCTTCAGAGAAGTGGCTGGTGTTGATTGGAATTGCTCCTGGTTCAGCAGAGGCATGAAACTTAATCCACTCCTGTTGTCTATTACTCAATTTTATATGCCATTGTGCGCTGAAAAACCGTTCAATATATATAATATCATTTACACAGTATATATTAACCCGTGTTATGCATGTATATGTTCATGAGGAGAAGTGATTTACATGATCTGAATAGTTTTAGGTTCAAGGGCGATGAACAATCATTAGTTTATCATGTTAAATTGTTTAGATGGTGAGGATGTCCACATTCAGACACTGTAGTCTTTTGCTTTTCCGCCTTCTAGTTTTGGTTTGTTGATTATAGAGGTGTTTTGTGACTATTGAAACCTCAGTTTGTTGATGACTTCAGTGACAAATTATTATCATCTAGATTCATCATGATTGTTAGCCAGACTTGCCTTTTATTTTCCTGCTATTATCTAAACCTTAAAAGTTTAGTGAGACCTGCATATCATAAGAATTCTGAAAAGAGGGAGATATAACACGGTGGGATGACTTGGAGACTATCTTCTAAGTGTTTAGTTTGCTTACTGCAGAGGCCACAGTTGGTGAAGGGAAGTATGCAGTTGTTCTCTGTGGAGCAACAAAGGAGCCAATCTCTTGAAGCTCATGCAGCGTCGTTTGCACAATTCAAAGTATGACTTTAATCTCAGCTTTATCTATTGCATTTTCATCTGCCTCTTTCATAGAGAGTGCTGTGATTCTGGGGAAGTGTACTTAGTTTTGTAGCACGTACAGGCTCCAGGAAATGAAAACCCTTCAACTCTTATATGCTTTGCAACAAAGGCTTCCAATGCTGGACAAGTTACATCGAAGTTGCATGTGATAGAGCTTGGTGCTCAGCCAGGTTTGTGGACTGGCCATTTTTTTGGGGCACCGTTTAGTTTCACCGCAGTTTATTTACTTTGTAAATGTTCTTATCAGGAAAGCCAGGCTTTACTAAGAAACAAGCAGATCTCTTCTTCCCTCCAGATTTTGCAGATGACTTTCCTGTGTCAATGCAGGTAATTGATTGATTTTAGCATGATTATCCCGTTTATCAATTTTAATAAAAATCGTTATACATGCATGGCAAGGAATCTTGATTGATGCGAAATTTGTATTCAGATATCAAACAAGTATGGTTTAATATACGTGATCACAAAGCTGGGCCTGCTCTTTGTCTACGATTTGGAGACAGCAACTGCAGTTTATAGAAACCGAATTAGTCCAGATCCTATATTTTTGACAGCAGAAGCTTCATCAGTAGGTGGTTTTTATGCTGTTAACAGACGAGGTCAGGTTTTACTTGCCACGGTAAATGAAGCTACAATTGTCCCTTTTGTCAGTGGCCAGGTATGTTCTTTGCATTATCTTCTCGGCTCTTTTTGAGGATTATTTAGTATGGTTTTAAATTCTCATGAGCATTTGCAGTTAAACAATCTTGAGCTGGCTGTCAATCTAGCAAAGCGAGGAAACCTTCCTGGTGCAGAAAATCTGGTGAGAGAATTTTCAGTCATTTTGTGTATATTCTGGATAAAGTTCTTAGTTGTTTGTAGATGATTATTTATGAGGGGAATGCAAAACTGTACAGAACTGCCATTATTATGGTCATGAACAATGGAACTCCGAACTCATCATCTCGTTTGATTCCTGATGTAAAGAATGAGCTTTGTTTATCAAAATTTAGACATTTAGCTTGTTGAATAGGGAAAGAATAAAAAAATAATTTGGAAAGTTGATTTTCCTTTTAAATAAGTATGATATTTATCATAAGATTAGTTACAATTGTATGCAAGTCTTTTAGTTGTAGTAAAGCCCTGACAAACATGCCAAACAATGGAATCATCTTATTTTCTTTCTTTCGTTTGATTTATTGTGTTGTGTTTTCATCAGGTTGTCCAGAGATTTCAAGAATTATTTGCTCAGACAAAGTATAAGGAGGCTGCAGAGCTTGCTGCTGAATCTCCTCAGGGTATTCTTCGAACCCCTGATACTGTTGCCAAATTTCAGGTACTGGCTCTTTTGTATAATTTGTTTATTACATATATGCACTTTCTATTGTTGCTCTATCCTTATGGCTTCAGGCGTCCTTCCTCAACAAGCAAAAGTAGAATTAACTGTGCTTGTTTGGCTAATTCCTCCTACATCTCACATAATAAGCTAAATGGTGCAGAGTGTTCCTGTACAAGCCGGCCAAACACCACCATTATTGCAGTACTTCGGGACATTATTGACTAGAGGAAAACTGAATGCTTTCGAGTCCCTGGAATTGTCCCGTTTGGTTGTAAATCAGAACAAAAAGAATCTCTTGGAAAATTGGTTAGCAGAGGACAAGCTAGAATGCAGTGAGGAGCTTGGAGATCTTGTCAAGGTTAATCTTTTGGAATTTTATCTCTTTAATACATGAATATTTTTTGCCACTTCTGATTTGGTTTATTATTCATCTTTTGCCCTTCTCTGATTTACTATTCAACTTTGTTTACTCTGCAGACTGTGGATAATGATCTTGCATTAAAAATATATATCAAAGCCAGAGCAACTCCCAAGGTTGTGGCTGCATTTGCCGAGAGAAGGGAATTTGATAAAATACTAATATATTCAAAGCAGGTAAGCAAATATTCTTGGCTAACGGAAGGGGTCCCTCTATTTCTTTGTTGTGGGGTGGTGGATATATAGCTATTTGCGTTGCTTTTGCTACAGATGACGTGTTAATTTGAATTTCTATTGTGCTATAGGTTGGATACACACCTGATTACCTATTTCTTCTGCAAACAATTCTGCGGGCAGATCCACAGGTGATGTAATATCTGAAACTTCTATAGCGTGATGTCAACGGAGATGAATTATCTGACATTATTTGCATCTTCATTTGTGTGACAGGGAGCTGTTAATTTTGCTTTGATGATGTCCCAAATGGAAGGTGGTTGTCCAGTTGACTACAATACGATCACGGATCTTTTCTTGCAGGTGCAACACGTTGCCCCTTCACTGTCATGTCTTTTCTTCTTAATAGATCCGTAGGTTATGATTTCTACAGTGATGATTCTGGCGATATTTGAAAGTCGCAGTGATGATTCTTATCACAAGATTGTAATAAACAGTTGATGATATAAACTGCTTCTATTATTTGTGGTATAGAGAAATTTGATTCGTGAGGCAACGGCCTTCTTGCTGGATGTGCTGAAGCCCAATCTGCCAGAACATGGTTTTCTTCAGACAAAGGTCAACATTAACAGAATTTATTTGCAAGTTATTGAGCTTACGGTTCTGCTTTTTTTTGCTCATTATGTCCCTGATAAAGTAAACTCTGATTCCTCTTTCAACAGGTCTTAGAAATCAATCTAGTGACATTTCCAAATGTAGCAGATGCAATATTAGCTAATGGCATGTTTAGCCACTATGATCGACCGCGTATTGCCCAACTGTGTGAAAAGGCTGGCCTGTACTTGCAGGCTCTCCGGGTAATCAAATCTCTCGTTTAAAATCAAATTGTTCGTGTTGGAATTGTTTATTTGTGACTGAATTTCTTGTATGCTGTGCAGCATTACACTGAGCTGCCTGATGTTAAGCGTGTTATAGTCAACACACATGCAATTGAGCCGCAGGTTAGGTGTACTGTTTAATTGACTTTGTTATGATTTTCATCTTTTATCAGAATGTTCTGTTTAGAAAATTGTTGCTTTTGTGTAGGCACTTGTGGAGTTCTTTGGAACCCTATCTAAAGAGTGGGCCCTTGAGTGCATGAAAGATCTTCTGCTGGTTAATCTTAGAGGAAATCTTCAGATAATTGTTCAGGTATCATTCTTTCTTTTATTTTAAAGCTGCTGTCAATTTATCTTAGTCTACGTCTGACTAATATATTCTGCAGGTTGCCAAAGAGTACTGTGAACAGCTTGGTACAGATGGCTGCATTAAGTTATTTGAGCAGTTTAAGTCTTATGAAGGGTTGTATTTCTTTTTGGGTTCATACTTGAGTTCCAGGTGATATTTCATTTTCCAAGAAAGTAGGGATGTACTTCCTAGCAGTATTGCTGCTGTTTTTTTTTGGCAGATTTTGTGGTTGTTTGGCCGCTGATTGCTCTGTTTTCTGTAACAGTGAGGATCCTGAATTGCACTTCAAGTATATTGAGGCTGCTGCCAAGACTGGACAAATTAAGGAGGTGGAACGTGTAACTAGGGAGTCAAACTTCTATGATCCTGAAAAGACAAAGAACTTCTTAATGGAGGCCAAACTTCCAGATGCACGGCCCCTAATTAATGTTTGTGATCGTTTTGGCTTTGTGCCAGATTTGACCCACTATCTGTACAAAAACAACATGCTGCGATACATAGAAGGTTATGTGCAAAAGGTGGCTATCAGTTATCTTGACATGCATTGCAGTACTTTTTCTTTTCTTTTTATGTTAATTTGTAATTTATATATTTAGTTAATCATGGTATCTCTGCATTTTTTAGGTCAACCCTGGCAATGCTCCCCTAGTTGTTGGTCAGCTTTTAGATGATGAATGCCCTGAAGATTTCATTAAAGGTCTTATCCTCTCAGTCCGTTCCCTCCTCCCAGTAGAGCCTCTTGTGGAGGAATGTGAAAAGAGGTTTACAACTTCTTCATGTGGCAATTACTATTTTTATCATTTTGTACATGTCTGCTGCCTAAACCTTGTAATTCTTCATGTAGGAACCGTCTTCGTTTACTAACACAATTCTTGGAGCATCTGGTGAGTGAGGGAAGCACAGATGTACACGTTCACAATGCTCTGGGTAAAATTATCATAGACAGTGGCAACAACGCTGAACATTTTCTGACCACCAACCCATACTATGATTCCCGCGTAGTGGGGAAATATTGTGAGAAAAGGGATCCCACTCTTGCAGTCGTAGCTTACCGCAGGGGACAGTGTGATGATGAGCTTATTAACGTCACAAGTAAGAATTCATTGTTCAAACTGCAAGCCAGGTGGGTATCCAACTTTTGTTTATTTCACAGATTCTGTTCCAACTTATGTTTTTCTGTTTGAAGTTTGCACTGGAGCTGGTTTCCTTATGTTCATACAATTTGTATCAGGTATGTTGTAGAGAGAATGGATGATGATCTCTGGGAGAAGGTACTCACACCTGAAAACGAATACAGAAGGCAGTTAATAGATCAAGTCGTCTCTACTGCCTTGCCTGAGAGCAAGAGCCCTGAGCAGGTTTCTGCTGCTGTTAAAGCATTTATGACTGCTGACCTTCCACATGAGCTTATTGAGCTTCTGGAGAAAATTGTGCTTCAAAATTCTGCCTTCAGTGGGAACTTTAATCTGCAAAATCTGCTTATCCTCACCGCAATTAAGGCTGATTCATCAAGAGTCATGGATTACATTAATAGACTGGATAACTTTGATGGACCTGCTGTTGGTGAGGTAGCTGTGGAGGCACAATTATTTGAAGAAGCCTATGCCATTTTCAAGAAGTTCAACTTAAATGTCCAGGCTGTCAACGTGCTATTAGATAACATCCGAGACATTAACCGTGCTGTGGAATTTGCATTCCGTGTAGAAGAGGATGCTGTTTGGAGCCAAGTGGCAATGGCCCAACTCAGAGAAGGGTTAGTGAGTGATGCAATTGAGTCATTCATTCGCGCAGAGGACACTACTCAGTTCTTGGAAGTCATTCGTGCTGCAGAGGATGCAGATGTGTACCAAGACTTGGTGAGGTACCTTTTGATGGTTAGACAGAAAGTGAAAGAACCCAAGGTTGATAGCGAACTTATCTACGCATATGCAAAGATCGATAGACTTGGTGATATTGAAGAATTTATCCTCATGCCTAATGTTGCTAATCTCCAAAATGTCGGGGATAAATTGTTTGATGAGGCCTTATACGAGGCTGCAAAAATCATATTTGCTTTCATTTCCAACTGGGCTAAGCTAGCCGTCACCCTTGTGAGGCTGAAACAATTCCAAGGTGCAGTTGATGCAGCTAGGAAAGCAAACAGCTCAAAAACCTGGAAAGAAGTTTGTTTTGCTTGTGTTGATGCTGAGGAGTTCCGCTTGGCACAGATTTGTGGCCTCAATGTCATCATTCAGGTGCTTAGATTGGTGTTTATATTACAAGATTATTCTTTCTGTTGTAGGATATATTTTACAAGATTATATAATTTCTGCCGTCTGCCCCTGACCTTTTCTATATTTTCTTACTAACAGGTGGATGATTTAGAGGAGGTTAGTGAATACTATCAGAACAGAGGTTGCTTTAATGAGCTGATATCACTAATGGAAAGTGGCCTAGGACTGGAGCGTGCACATATGGGTATTTTCACAGAGTTGGGAGTTCTGTATGCGAGATACCGTCCTGAGAAGCTTATGGAACATATTAAATTGTTTGCAACACGACTCAACATCCCTAAGCTGATTAGGGCTTGTGATGAACAACAGCACTGGAAAGAGCTTACTTATTTGTACATCCAGTATGATGAGTTTGACAATGCTGCCACTACCGTAATGAACCATTCTCCTGAGGCATGGGATCATATGCAGTTCAAGGACATAATCGTCAAGGTTGCAAATGTTGAGCTTTACTACAAGTCCGTACACTTCTACCTGCAAGAACATCCTGATCTCATCAATGATGTTCTTAATGTCCTAGCCCTTCGTGTTGACCATACTCGTGTCGTTGACATAATGAGAAAGGTATTGTATCTTCCGTACCTTCTCCTATCAATCGGCAACAATGACCATTTTGATCACTAAACATACAATTCCATTTGCTGTTTTATTTATTATATGTTTCATGTTTCAGGCTGGCCACCTGCATCTGGTGAAGCCGTACATGGTGGCAGTCCAGAGCAATAATGTAGCTGCTGTTAATGAAGCATTGAATGAGATTTATCTTGAAGAGGAAGACTATGACAGACTTCACGAGTCTATTGATATGCATGATAACTTTGATCAGATTGGCCTTGCACAGAAGGTGCATAATCTCTTTAAACTACTTTTGTGGATTAGTATATCGAGAGGGAAATATCATATGACATCTTGCCCTGAAATTTCATGAACAGGTTGAGAAACACGAACTTCTTGAAATGAGGCGTATTGCTGCTTATATTTACAAGAAGGCTGGCAGATGGAAGCAATCCATTGCATTGTCGAAGAAAGACAATCTTTACAAAGATGCTATGGAGACAGCTTCACAGTCTGGTGAACGTGAACTTGCAGAAGAGCTGCTTGTTTACTTCATCGAGCAGGTTGCTTTTATGTGCATGCTTTCATTCGACATACCTACATTAATTTATACTAATCTGATATCTTGCGGGATCATTTGACATTGTGTTTATATCTGCTTGTGGTGTTTTGCAGGGGAAGAAAGAATGTTTTGCTTCATGCCTATTTGTGTGCTATGAACTAATACGTGCTGATGTTGCTCTGGAGCTCGCTTGGATGAACAACATGATTGATTTTGCCTTCCCGTATCTATTGCAGGTATTAATTTCGGTGGAGTGCTTTATCATTTTGCTACCTTGATTTCTTTTTTTGCACTTTAATTGACTTGTGGCCTGTTCCTGATAGTTCATCCGAGAGTACACCGGCAAGGTAGATGAACTTATCAAAGACAAAATTGAAGCTCAAATTAAAGGCAAGGAAAAGGAGACAGAGGAGAAGGATCTCGTTGCACAGCAGGTATATGGTTATTCAAGAGATTATCCTTAAAAAAATGTTTTCCTTATTTTGATGCCTTTGATAATGACACATTCAAAATTTCGTTTTACTTTTTTCTGCAGAACATGTACGCCCAGTTACTTCCTCTTGCATTACCAGCACCGCCTATGCCCGGCATGGGCGGGCCTATGCCCGGGATGGGCGGGCCAATGGGTGGTGGTTTTGCTCCATCACCACCACCACCACCAATGGGCGGCATGGGCATGCCTCCAATGCCCCCGTTTGGTATGCCACCAATGGGCTCGTACTAGAGTTTTAGGCAAAACTACACATTGAGATATGGATAATTCATGAAATGTTGATTAGAAAGTAATAATTCGGAAAGCAGGAAAGTTTTGTTAGTCTTCCCGACGAAATCAAATATTTCTGGCATGGTGGTTGGAGAATACGGCTTGTTAGCTCTGTTTATCTTAGTCTCGTGCTTTGATATTCTTTGACCAGATTGAGGCGATTGGCGATTTATTCCCTGTTTAACGTTGTTGAATAGTCCTGAAATCTTGTCTTTTAGGTCTTTGTAATGTTTCATGTGATCATTTGAAAGTTAATTGCGTCGTATATAGGTCACAGGACATTTTTGATATGCTACTCCTGTCTGTAACACGTTTAATTTGGTTGGTTTGAGAACTTGCCTATTTTTGTACTCTAGAATATCGCTTATTGTTTTTGTTATCCCATTTCCTCTATTCTTTTGTTGTGGTAAATTACATCCATCGTCCTCCAACTTTTTAAAAATAGGCCCCTAAACTTGTTGGAGATGATTACCGACTTTTTTTAAAGTTCCTAAATTATGATTTGAGACATTTTTTTCAAGTTAGTGATCTTTTTGGAGCTTATTACCGACTTTTTGTGAAGTTATAGGACTATAAATATAACAAAAGAAAGTTCATGGACATTTGTGACTTGTTATAAAGTTGGAAGTACCATAAGTGTAATTTATGCCCTCTTTTGTTGTGTTATTTATTGGTAGGTCGGGGTGAATGTTAAATATAATTTATCCTAAAATTAATTGGTGATAGAGAAATAATCCTTGTACTTACTAGATTCACATAGGTCGTACGGTCGATATGAGACAATATATCTTCACATTTTAACATTTTAAATTAAGTGCAAATAATACTGGTGGTGAATGTTAAATATAGTTTATCCTAAAAAATGGTCGATATGGTACAATATATCCTCACATTTCAACATTTTAAATTAAGTGCAATTAATACGGGTGGTGAATGTTAAATATAGTTTATCCTAAAACCAATTGGTCACAGAGAAGTAATCCTCGGACTTCCTAGATTTATGTAGTTCGTATAGCCGATGTGGGACAATATATCCTCACATTTCAACATTTTAACTCAAGTGCAACTACACGGGTGAATTACAGTAACATAAGTGCAACTAATTCAAGTGCAACTATACGGGTGGATTACACTAACATAAGTGCAACTAACAAGGGGGATAACAAACAGTCATGTTAACCACAATCCAAACACAAGAGATCAAGCCCACGGGGTTTTAGGGTCCTTTAAGACTCCTAACACATTAGGGGTTGTTTGGTTTCAATTTCAGAAACGGATTGAAAACGAATATAGTCCGTTCAAGTATTTTTTTTCATTCATAAAACTAGTCTATAAGGGGTATGCTTTCTCATTTTAAAGATAAAATGTTTTTTTCTTTTCCAAATTTTGATTTCTTACATGGTATTAAAATTAATCAAATACTACTCCAACTACTTTAAAACCACAGGAAATAATTTCAAATCTTGTCATGAACAAAAGTATACATATGTACTAAATTCGTTTCCATTTCTTTTCCGGAGATGCAACCAAATACGGGATTAAAGTGAGTGATAAATTGAGTTTGAACATAAGATATGAATGACTGCAGACATTTAAGAACATCAGGCTTATGCTCGAGTAGACAGGCACAGATTTAGGGGTGGGCTGAGGTTTGCTGCAGCCCACCCCATATTTTTATACAATAAAGAAGAATTATGGACATGAAATTTGTGTGGCACAATGATACCAAGGTTTTGAGGAAGAAAAGGCTGCTTAGTTTGGTCCTAGGTTCGAATCCCATCACTCCTTTTTTTTAAATGTTTGAATGGTTTAAAAGTCCAATGTCCTCATACTCTCACATTATCACGTTTATTTAAATGTTTGAATGGTTTAAAAGTCCAATGGCCTCATACTCTCACATTATCACGTTTAAACCGTAGTTTATGTTATATTTTATTTTTTTATTTCTCAGTGCAAAAATCTGATTTTTTTTTTCCAGCTTCTCTAATTGAAGGTAATTTATTAAATCAATGAATACATAATTATTATTTTGTTTAAAGCTATGTAATAATTCTCTACAAATAAACTTTTTTTCAATTAAGGTTTTACAAATTAATTTTCTTCTTTATATAAAATTTTAAATATCGCAATCAATATACACATATTATATGATTTTAATAATGAATTTGATTTATAAAATAATATACTATTTTATAACTAATTTTAAACTAGTGAATTGAACAATATATTTTCATCCCTAAATACATGACGAAGGGTGAAAATAAAAAATATATGCACATCTAGCCTACCCAAACTTTAGATCCCGGATCCGTCCCTGCGAGTAGATAAACTCGTGTGTATCTGGATCAATCACCAACCAATGTGAAGAATTAAGAAGCTCTTGTCAAACTAGGATGTTTATAAACTCAATCAAAGAATGTAAAACCAAAGAATGATATACTAAATGGACTTAGGAGTTTAGAAGAATCAACATCCAAGTGTACCACCGTATTTTTGTCAATCAGCATCTTTCCAACTGAAAGCAAGTTATACTTGAATCCAAGTAGAAGCAATACATTTTGTAATGTCACTCTATTGGTGAAGCACATAGTTCCCAACATTCACATTTTTTACACTCTCATCCGGTAAAGATTCATTGACTCATTGTGTTATGAAGGTTTGTTTTGGAAATAAAATGTATGTCATAAAATGGCATATGATTAGTTGTACTAGAATCTAAAACTCATGTATGATCTTGTGCATCCGAGTGGACATTACGTGCATCCGGCGTACATGCACGTTACACTCAAGCCCATCATATAAATCTGGAAGTTTTCATCCTAATATTCATTGGTAATCCACCAACCTTATATACTAGCTAGATTCAAAATGTCCCTAACTTTCGATGCGAAAACTTATTGCGAATGCGTAGGATGAAAACTACTTTATAGCAATATATTAAGAAAGCAAGTAACCATGTGATCACGAGCTTCATTATCATTTTAGTCAGCCTTTTCTTTTTATTTTAACCCTTTCATCAAAATTTATAGCCACCTCAGTTGCCATGCTGTAGGGTCAGAGCCAGCTGACAAACAGCTGCCACTTCCATTCAAATACTAGCTTTTAGTTTCACGTTACAGCTTACAGCCTGTAAATTTCGATCCTCAAAACCAAACAATGCCTTAGTTTTTTTTATCTGCATTCAATTATGGTTAGCTCCTCCTGCCATGGAAATGTGAAGTGTTTTTTCTTCTCATTATTTGGAAATTCATCTCCAACAAGCTGGCAAACTCGTCTTAACATGCACGTTTACTAGCTAGCTACCCAGCTTTCATAAATTTGCCAGCCTATATCTTTTGAGATCACCTCAACTTCACGTTATACAAATAGCACATATAAAGGTTCCAATAAACTTCAACTGTCATTTCATTTTTTTTAATTCATTATTCTGCTCCAAGACCGATTCTAATAAATTACACAAAGTTCGGGTGACAATGATAAATGCGACCAATAGATTAATAAAGCATCAACTACCATCAAATGTCAACATATATGCATCTTATATCTTATTCATCCATTTTTTACTCATTTATGTGTTGCAGTTTTTCGGATATAAAGTTACCTTGGGTTTGTTTAGTAAGATGAGTTTATCATGGTTAAAGATAATTATGTAGATAAAGATTAAAAAGAATGAATTTTTTTAGTAGGATAATCAATTTAGATTAGCTAATTGAAAAAATGACTTAAATTTTCATGTTTTAATTTGGTTTCTAATCACTTAACTAAATTTTTTTTATTTTTTTTAGATTATCAACCATTTAACATTCAATACTTGTTGATAGTGCAAATATAAAATGGAACAAAGGGCAACTAGTGTAAATTATACTATAGTCGGGAAAAAAATTAGATTTTTTTTTTGAATAATTTCCTTTAAATTAAGTGGTTAAAAACATTCAAAGATAATTGTTAAATTTTCAATTTTATAGTTTAAACAGATTAGTTACAAAATTCATCCTAAAAATGAAATGCTTGGTGAAAATAAGGAGATAAATAAGAGTAAAATTATGAAAAATAAAAAATGGCGTAATTTGACATAGAGAGAATGAGCGAGGGCCATTGATGGAAAAATAACTAGATTAAATTGGTCTATATTATTAATTATCTTAAGTGTGACCATAAACATGACTTTTTATTAAAATGAAAGAGACTTTTATTAGTCGTTGCTTTTGTTTGGAACTCTAGGCATAACTAGATTAGATAATCTAATTAATTAAGTAATTAACCAATTAAATTTTTGTTAGATTGGATCAAGTAATGAAGATTAAGTTAACTAGAGCATTTATAGTATATATATAAATTAACACCCTATAGCTATGGGACATTGGGACCATACTACGTACACGAGATAAAAAAAAAAATGTTATCTAATACTACAACTTTATGATATTGGATAATGAATTAAAATATTCACCATCCAAATACGGACTCCGTGATATTAAAACTAATATTAGTACCTTTTAAAAAAAAAACTAATATTAGTACAAAATGTAAATATTTAATTTGTGTTTGTTTGTTAAGTAGACATGGTGTGTAGTTGAAAGCTTTAGAGGAAAGTGCAATGCATATTGGTGGTAGGTGGAGACCTGTGTTTATGCCTCCAAAATTAATAATTTGAAATAATACTAATTGTTAACACCAAACTTAAAATATTATAAACATTGAAAATTAGTTACAAGGATATAAATTAATCAACATATTAAAAATAACTCAAAATAATATAAACATTTAATTTGTTATTGAAAATAGAGAAAAGGGTAATGTTTTTCTTCGTTGTCCACTCAGTTTTTTTCATGGATGTGGTGGTGGCAGTGAGGGACATAGAAGTTTTACTTGTTTAGTTAATCATTTGAAAAAATAACTTTTTGTGATTGAGCGCAAGAATGAGATTTGGGGCATCTTTGAGTATGATCTTGATGTTTTTGAGGCATTTTGTGAAGGTTTTGTCCGTCCTCAAAATGTGGTTGTGTGGCCGGTTTATGAGTCTTCATGCTTTGAGTCGTGAGTGTCGTCATCTTGATGGTTCTGTTTCTACTTTTGGTGAGGATGGTGGATACGTTGTGGGTATTTCGAGGCCGGTTATGAGTATCTCGGAGCTGGTTGATGCTGAGCAGTTTTGTACTTGATGACGGGGTTTGGTGCTTGATGCTAGTTTGTTTGAGAGGGTTATGCGCGTTCCTATCACTACTGTGATAAACATCCCTCATAGGTTGTTTTTGCTTCCTCATTGCACGCTGAAGGAATCCGAAGCGTAACGAACCCGCTCACATTTTTCCATGACCTACTTGTGACTAACATCATATTCTAGTTCCTCCCATGAAACGAGCCCAATCAACCATTGTGTCTCGATTGTAGATATATCCCCAAATGTTAAATAGATGAGTATAATCAGTCCCTTCATCACACGAATACATCAATAGACCTAATTGAAAATTAATAGAATTAGAAATTTGTCTAGTATCGTCATTAACTTACAATAAGTTATAGTCATCAACTTACATTAAAATTATTACCTCAAAATGTGGAAGAAATTCGTCCAACTAACTAAATTTTGTATCATCGAACGAAATCAACATCTCTTTATCTTCTTGCGTTGTCATTTTCGCTACCGATATTTTGAAGAGTTTGTGTGAAGGTAGATTCACTTCTTTCACACTCAATATATATAATTCACTGAACATCCATAACATTCAAGTTCCAACGGACAAATTACAACGATAATATTTATTACCGTTACACAACGACTATTTTTCAATGTCAAGATCAACACCTTCATGATTTACGGAACCGTGACGGTCATGATTTTCGGATGCACAATCCATTAAAATCACCCTTTATAAATAAGGTAGTAAATTTATCTTTTGCGTTTTACTTAACCGTTTAAAAAATTATTCACATGATCATGCTACTAATAATCATTGCATAGTTGATGTGATTTGGAATATTCCAATGTACCTTTTCTACAAATTCCATCCTATCCTGACCCAACAAATTTTAAAAAGATAGAGCGGGTAGCGGGAATCGAACCCGCGGGAGCAAGAAAACCAATAATCTCTTTCTTGTCCTTCTACTTAAGGGGCAAAGAGAAGCGCTTTTGCTACTGAGAAAGCGAACGGTCAGCGCGAAGGTTCAAGACTTAGCCGAGCATTAGCGAAGCGGAACGAAGCGTCGGTAGCAAAAGGAAGGAAAATCCATGGACCGACCCCATCGTCTCCACCCTGTAGGAACTACGAGATCACCCCAAGGACGCCTTTGGCATCCAGGGGTCACGGGCCGACCATAGAACCCTGTTCAAGTTCAATAAGACCAAATGATACAATGCAAGCAAAAGTTCCTAGATTCATGGCGATATAGAACAACATATAAGTTATCATGCTTGCATATCCATCATTTGAGTCTCCAACAATTATTCCAATAATTACATATCCGATTTGACCTATGGACGAATATGCAAGCATACGTTTCATGCTTGTTTGAGTAATAGCAATGAGTGGGAGTAGATCAGTGAATAGAGGACCGACCAGATTGTGCCTCTTCTTTTTCTTTGTTTCATAACCTTGACCGATGCGATGGAAGGTAGTCCTATACCATAGGCTATGGATTGGACCGACCCATGGGAATTCTTCCTATCAAGCTTTCGAAGTCTTGCATTCATTTCTGTCTCATTTTCAGGTAGAGTGTACCTGGCCCCTATAGGAAGCCCCTGATATGATGGGGGGGATGAATATGAAAGAGGCTCACTTGTAAGGAGCGATAGAAGAGATAGCCTCATTCAACAGGAAAGCTTTGTGCTGGTTATAGCTTTCCCATCGAGTTCTATCCCGAGGCGAGAATAGTTTGCAGCCGTATAAGAATAAGATCTAGTAGGTCAAAGTCAATAGTTCTTCCGCTTCCATCATACATTCTCCCGTTGATCCCTCAAGTGGAGATAGTCGCACGTAATGACAGATCACGGCCATATTATTAAACGCTTGGGGTAAGAATGGATTTGGGAGTTCCTCTATTCAAGCCTTTTACTTCTTCTTCTTGCTGGATGTCTCGTTCAGGTACTTCTTTTCTCTGTTTCTCTAGAGTCGATTTGCTTTAGAAAAAAAAGATATCAATGAACTTCTATGAAATGATTTTACGGGATTCAGCCAATTGTCTTGATCGAAGGATATCATTGAGAAGTAGGAATCCGTGTTATCAAAGGATTTCCTGCGATTCTTTCTAGTATGGGAGTCAATCATCCACTTTGGTATCTTATTGAACAAAAAGGGTGATATTGTTCCTCCATTGATCCATAATTTCGATTTTGGGGAAGTATCATGATCATCCGCTTTCCATTTTTCAAGAGTCCCTTCTATGCCTAGTGGTTTTTGAATTGGAAATGGAAAATCACCTGATCTACGACCACCCTTTGCCTCTTTCTTTGTCGGAACGCACCGTTCTTATAGATAGAAACACGCTTTCACATCTTTTTAACCCGAAATGGCTGGGGAGAGGAAAGGTTCCTTTTTTGTAGGATACTCCCAGGAACAGATCCAGTGGAGGCGGGGTGGGGCCTGTAGCTCAGAGGATTAGAGCACGTGGCTACGAACCACGGCGTCGGGGTGCGGGTTCCAAACCTACATCCATCAAGTCAAGTAATTCGCTATCGAAAATTTTTCCGCCGCCTATCTCATGCTTCTTCTTTCTCCGAGTTGGTTCCTAGTCTCAGTCAATCAAGATTCACCATCAAGAGAGGTAGCCAAAAGATCCCGATTCAAGAGAAATTCATGAGGAAGTGGTATCTCTTTAGGGATTCATACAAAGGATAATCGTTTATTTTGCACCTGTTTTTATTATTAAATGTAGGATGTAAAAGATTTACAGACGGGGTTAACCAGTTGGACAATATATCCAAATCGATGTTTTCTTGATTGGGCCTCCGGGGGATTTTCCTTCCATTCCCGTTATCTCCCCAAACAATGAGTTCGGAAAAAACGGCGAGGCCCCCGACTCATCTAAATCCGCATCCTCCTCCGGCGTGCCCACCTTACCCCAGGATATGGCTTGCATTGTATCATTTGGTCTACGTACCGGAACTGATAACATTCGAGATTATGCAGGATTATACACGAAAGATCCCCCTTTGGCTCTCTCTTTAGCACTATATATATTCTATTTTTTTAGATTTATTCAGATTCTTATCAGTATAAAATAAAAGAGAATCCAAATTTCAATTTTTAAAACTTTATATATATTAAATAAGTTTACGTTTACATAGTTATAACAAATCTTTGTTTTGGCTAAGCAGGGGGGACAGCGGGTAGGAGAAATGGAAGTTTGGGCTCTCGTTAGGAGAACGGATTCCAAGGCGGCAAGGGGGTCTTGTCTTGAGACTTTTCTCGAGAAGCCTTCTTTCCCCTTGGCTCCGTACCCTTGCTCCTTTGCACCTCCGTAAGACGTATCTCGATGTAAGTAGCTTGTTCCATACTGACTACTCTTTTTTCTCTCCTAATGAAAGAAGGGGAACCAAGCCAATATTCATCGCCCGAAAGCACGGGATGAGACTTGACTTCTCAGATGCGGATTGATTTCCTGTTGATGGCAGAGTGATCGTATCTGTTGTTCTTGTTGACGACTCCGGTCCTATCCAGAGGTCTATATTCTCATTCTGCCTGGATTCAGAACGTCGTGAGACAGTTCGGTCCATATCCGGTGTGGGCGTTAGAGCATTGAGAGGACCTTTCCCTAGTACGAGAGGACCGGGAAGGACGCACCTCTGGTGTACCAGTTATCGTGCCCACGGTAAACGCTGGGTAGCCAAGTGCGGAGCGGATAACTGAGAGACTCAATTACATCGAGCCTTGTATAGGTTCTGGAAGAAGCGCACCCCTAAACTACAAGGCCCCTTTGGAATTCTTCAAGCTCTAGCAGATGGAACAAAACTACTTTTCAAAGATAACCTTCTTCCATCACGAGGAGATAGAGGTTTATTTAATGTTGGACCTTCCATTTAGTGGAAACGGAAGTCTTTCTGCTTGTTCTTCCCATCGATACTGAAACTCGATACTCAAAAGAAAGAGTCATTTGGGTTGCTCTTTTCTAGCGTTCGACTTAGAAACGGATTCCAGTCGAAATTTGACTGGTGCTCAGGAGGGGCGGATCATAACGGAAGAGCATTTATGCTCCGACTTCATGTATCACTTCGCAGTCTCGGAAAAGGGTAGGTTGCGGGTAGCGCTCGCAGGAATACCTGAGGAACAGGAGCCCATTACGAGTATTACGGCCAACAGCCCACTGGAGCGGCTCCCCCCTCATTTTCCTTTGTCAAAGATTCAAATAAATAGATCCAAATATCTAGGAATAGTTCCGCTTTCCCTTAGACTTGAAGGTTGGTTCGGCTAAAACATCGTTAATCCGCAGTGAGGAAAGAGCTAGTCTGAACCAACCTTTCCTTCAGTGATCTTACAACGAGCAGGAGTTTTTCCATTGTAAATTCGTACGGAGCAATCAACGAATTCCGGGCCCTTGGTACTTGTCTGATCAATCACACTGATGGCTTCAATAGTTCACTTCCTTTTTTTTCCGGTTTTTTGGTATTTCACCGGTTACTAATCTAGTATACGGAAATAAATTAAAAAATGGATTTTTGTTCAAGAATGAAATCTTATTGGAACTGTCCATATTCGGTTCATCCTTCGAGAAGCATGCAAACAAAAGATGTTCGTTTGGGGCTTCGTTTTTTCGTTGTCCGCAGTCAAGTCACAAGCCGATGGTTAATGGTTCAAAATGCTTATGCATTTTTTGGGGGGAAGGAAAATCCGCATTTCCCTTTTCAATCGAAAGGATAGGCGAAGTTTTTCTTGCATCATCTCTTCCAAATTTATGTTTCAATATCTTCTTGTCATTTCTCCTCACACTTTATCGTTTTTTTTTTAGAGATGAGGTATCCCGAAAAAAAATAAAATTGTTCCGACGGAACCTTCTCTTCGACGGAGAATTGGCTATTGATACACAACCCAAATCATTAATTCCTTTCTATTCCTTATTGTCTTTTATCTTTAATAAAAAAAAGAAACTTGACCAACCATCAGGAGACGCAAATACGACAGGTACACTAATCAGTAAGATTGATGAAGTAGCAATTAATGCAAAAACAGCCAAAATCTGCATTGAATCCTTTACAAACCAATGGGTGTAAACAAATAGCACGCCCTTCCACTAAAGTGGGTTGGAATGCTTGTATGCCTAATCTATGCAGAGTAGGCGCTCTATTTAACAAAGATGGGATCAAGTAAGGCTGGGATAATTTCAGTGCGAGCGTTAGCGGGAGTAGATCAACTGATTCACAAAAGCCTGCCATCCACACCAGAATAAATGGAGTTTTCCGAAAAAACCTGCTAGTGGAGGAAGACCAAATCGAAAGAATTACAAAAGACAAGAAAAATGGATTTCGAACTCTAACGATAAATATTAGTCCTAACAAAACGGTCAGAGCACCGCCCTGTCAAGGCGGAAGCTGCGGGTTCGAGCCCCGTCAGTCCCGACGGATCCAATAAATACATCAATTCATCTCTCCATTTTTTTTTCTGGGAAAAGAGAGACAATAAATACACCAATACATCTATTGATCCGTATCATCTTTTGTTCCAGGCAGAATGCCGTTACCCATTTTGTGCAACGTCGAAAGAGTCCTGATGTAGTGGGATCATTCGGATTGTTCCGGATCGAGTAATAAGTGAAGGAGCTTGACCAATACCAATGAGGTAAGGCCTTCTATCTTTTAATAATATAGGAAGGAGATCTAACTTCTTAGAAGGAAATAAGCTACCTAGATCTTTGTATGTACGGGTCTCGATAATGGAAGAGAGAAGAGAGGAAAGAGAAGAAGGGCCTCGAGGATATCAAGCAAAATAAAAGATAAAGATTCAATTCAGATCAGAATAAGAAATTCCTATGCTTTGATTTCGAAACTCAAAAAAAATCGATCCTTTGAGTATACCCACTTTTGTGGGAAAATGAAAAGAAAGGTTCATATAGCCCGTTTCCTTATTTCTTCGATAATAGAGTTGGCTATCTTTGTGGCATCGATTGTACAAGTTCGTGAAGAAGGCTGGACGAGTGGAATGAGGGGGAGCGGCTCGTGCTAGTGGAATGATCGGCCGGACAGAGGTTAGGGCTGCTTCCTTCCCACCGCGTCCTTCCTTGTGTGTCGGAGATATAAAGTGAGTGCACTGGAAAAGAACGGGAACTGAATACCTAGGGGCGTGAGATAACTCTCTCTAAGGAACTCGGCAAAATAGCCCCGTAACTTCAACCTCTAAGCTAGCTTGTCAAAACTCTTCCTCCCAGAGTGAGGCTGGATAGCTTATCTTTCTAGATGACTTACTTTGAACCTTGTCATTCAATCCAAAAAGTGACATCTTTTGTCCATTTCTATACCGGTTCCGGAAGAGCGAAGAAAAAGAGGATGTTTTGTTAATAGGAACAAAAAAGTGTTTATAGCCGCAACGATATAAACAAGAATACTCATCCGAGCCACTAACAGTAGGAGCTCCTCTAATTCTATGAATTTTTCTAGAAGAGTCTTTTCTGTAATATCATTCAAAAAAGTTTCGGATTGCATTCTAGCCGCCTATCTCTATTCGGTCTCGTTGGCAAGGTTATCATCCCTGGCCTTTCTTATCTTCATTACGTAGTGAAAGACAGAAAGCGATGCTGCCCACTCCGCCGAAAAAGGGGGCCGCTTTCTTCCCCCCAAAAATGCCAGTTCCACCATCAGGGCCCAGCAAGCAGCATAATTATGTTCCGGAGTGGAAGGTATAGTAATGCTATGGATGACCCAGTATCGAATACTGGTAATAATATCCGCAAAATAACGTTCTCATGCTTCGAATCATTGCTATTTGACTCAGACCTGTTCTAAAAAAGTCGAGGTATTTCGAATTGTTTGTTTACACCGGACAACTTTCGAAACGAGGGGACTAAACAGGAACAAGAGGGATTCACCGAAGAAGATTCTTCTCCTTAGGTCTATTCCGGAAGTAGAAAACGCTCCATCTGCTCTTGAATACCTTCTTTTAAAAGGGCTTTCGCTTCCTCAGTGAATGTCTTGGTCGCAGATAAAATTTCTTGAAACTGTGGTTTATTCGTTTTGAAAAAATCAGTCATTCGCAACCACTGATGAAGGATTCCTCAAAAATTTAAGGATTAGTAATCCTTTTTAGAAATCGAATGGATTCGGTCTTATACATACGCGAGGAAGGTGAGCGTTCCAGACCAAAGCTTTCATTCCATACTAGGTTCTGTTCTCTCTATGGTACTTCTTCACTAGGAAGACTTTAAGCTGTACCATTCCGGAGCGGAAATGGAAAGGAGACACTTTGAAACCTAATACAGTAAAGAGAGCAGCTGAAAAAGCCCTAGAAAGGGCACTCGGGTAGGAAACTGTGCTTGCGAAGCTTTCTTGCGAGATCTTTCTTTCCTTTCTTAGTTAGGCAACAAAGAAAGGCAGTGCATGTTAGGGAGAGAACAAACGAAAAGGGACATCACAAGCAGAGGGGGGGGTTTGATCGGCAAGGGATCCTTCCGCCCTTCACGATTCCACCAAGTTTTTGATGCACCATTCCTCTTTATGAATCCTTAATTCTAAGCGCCATTCCATTCAATATAGAAAGCCATTCCCAAGAAGTTCTTCGATTTCTTCCGGAAGCCGCTGATTATTCATCTGCTTCTCACCTTCCGCGAATAGCCGAGAATATCCAGAAAGGCATTTTGGGAATCGGCCTGATCCTATCTCTGTTTCTTCCGTTTGAAGAAAGGAAGGATCCCAAGGGATCGATCTTTCTTTTCGCTGTTGAGTCTCCCTTTGATTGAGAGATGTGTGATATTCCGAATCCGCATTCCTGATGGAATTCAAGCGATCTCTAGATTGATCAAAAGATCCTTTCAATTGGCTAGAATCCCTCTTTTTTATGATCCAGTTCCTCCACCACCGCGAACCCACGTTAGATTGAAACCTTTTAGTTATTGGCGGGTGTCTGATACGGTACAGTACAATAGGAGACGATAGAATGCAATGGGATGGATGGTAGAAGGCTGACTGCGCCCAAAAGCGATAATTCACTTGTCCCCTTGTCCATAGGGACCTCGTGGCATACAACCGAAACGACTCCCGCTAGATAGCCGCCCCTTTCTTTCAGAGAAAGCCTCGTGGTGGATATTCTCGGCTATTCGCGGAAGGTGAGAAGCAGATGAATAATCAGCGGCTTCCGGAAGAAATCGAAGAACTTCTTGGGAATCCTACAAGATCCATTCGTTGACCGCGTAAGGGCAGTCCATCTTGATGACGAATTCCACGATAACGAGAAATAACTTATGACTGGACCAATTACAAGAAAAGATCTAATGATAGTCAATATGGGGCCTCAACACCCATCAATGCATGGGGTTCTTCGACTCATTGTTACTTTAGACGGCGAAGATGTTATTGACTGCGAACCCGTATTAGGTTATTTGCACAGAGGAATGGAAAGAGGTTGACCTCCTTGCTTCTCTCATCGTACAATCCTCTTCCCAACGAGCCCCCTTTCCCCTCGGTCCACCGATTTGAGTCCGGCGGAAGGCAGCCAGACAGTTGGAGAATACACATTCTCCAACGAGGAGTTGCGCTTTGAAAGCTCGTCCAAGGCCCTCTTTGAGAGGATCATATATGAGCGACAATTGACCCAAATCTTTGGTCGATCTAAAAATGATTTGACGACTTTCCGAGCCCTCCTGAAAAAGATTCCTATTAATTCTTCCACCCTTAATTACTTTGATTCTCAATTGAGGGTGGGGGAGCCGCGAAAAAAGTGACATTTTGTCCTAAAAGATATTTTAGATCAACTATCTAAAATAGACGAAAAACTATTGGAGTAGATACACAAATCACTTTAACTACAAGAAGCCGGGTAGGCGGATTGGTCCGAGTCGAGAAGAAAAAAAAAAAAAAGATTGAACTAAAAATATTTTCGGGAAATATCCATTTTCCTGAAAAAACAGATAAAATATCCCGACACAGGGTTATGAACTTATAATCTGATGATCGAGTCGATTCCATGATTATAAGTTCATTCCATACCGGACTAGGCCGGAAGAGGGTTATATAAATTCTCATTATGAGAAGGGTTCATTCGAGCCTTCGACTTATCGTCCACACCACCGCATGGCTTTCGAACTTGCAACCAACAGGACTACCATGGCGTTACTCTACCACTGAGTTAAAGGGGCCTTTTAACTAACGGAATTACTGAATGAGTCATTATGCGGATAAGATATCTCTTTCTTCCTATAAATTTCAATTCCATATAGAATAAGTTATTATAGATTATACTATAGCATAAAGTAAATTAATAGCGACTGGTGACTCTTTCCGGAAGATAGCTTTAAGGGATTGAAAGCTGAATTCCATCCAGCCTCGATTCAATAAGGAATCAAGGGGTATTTCCCGCTATATTACTCAAAAGAATCGACGCAACATGCCCAGTCGGTTGGAATTGAGAAAATTCTGCCCCGTATTGATGCTTTATTACACTGCCCCTTGTGAAATGGTTCATAGATCTTACATAGTGGAATTATATATCATTGATAGATTTTGAAACATAATTAATGTACGTATTACACATAAACTTAACTTTAAAAGTGGTTTGCCCCGCAATTTAATTTTCAAACTAAAATATTTATTATAAAAAATTATAAATTGATTTTAACTTATCAACCATTAAACTATATTAGTTTTACCTTTTTTGTTGTATACTTTTTCATTGTCATGTTGAATTAATATTATAAAGCTTAAAATGCAACATTATGTGTGACATGACTTTTGTTATCCACTTCTTTGTGGTAGACGACAATCAACTTGGCTAGTTGTAGACATGTCTTTGTCTTGGTAAATACCAGTTCAATACAAAACAAATAAACATAACACTCAATATCAAAATAGAATTAAAATAACTCCATGTGGATATTAAAAGAAAATTTAACATATCACATGGATTAATTTTCAAATATGGAATAAAAAAATCTGCCAAATTCTTAAAATATGGAACAAAATTAGTTGTGAATTTATTATAATACAAGTTGATGTAGCAATTACAATTAGATTATTAAACGACTTACGTCTACTTTACACTAGAAAAAAAATATCAATCCTATTGAACCCTATTGCAAATTGGCCACTACAAGCCCAACCTATATATGCAATTTGGTCCCCTCTTGCATCATAGATTTGTTGCAAAAATTATTGATGGCGAAGCATATTATCTATTTATCAAGAAAATTAAAATAATACGAAAAATAGGCGAATTTCTAACATTAAGGGGCGTTTGGTATAAAAAAAGGGAATGAAAAATGGTTAAAGGAAATAAAATAAAATGGTTATGTTACTTTTATGTGTTACAAGTAGTGTTTATATATCGAGTTTTATATGTGCAAATGATAAAAATGTTAAATATTAAACCATCATATATTCAATTTTCTCTTAAAGTTGCATTTGTAACATCAACATTTTTTTAGATTCTGTCCATTTTCTTAAATTTGGATGTAGTATGATCCTTTAGTTTGATTTTTTTTGGTTAAATGATCGTTTAGTTTGATATATGTGTTGGTAATTAAAAAAATATATGACAAAGAAAAAATGAATAGGAATCTATAAATTACTGTACAAAGTAAAATCACTATGAACACGACTTTAAATTTTATTGATGACAGTTGGTGCACAATGAAATATTTAAAAAATGGCATATTCCTTACTATGTCCCAGTAACACAAGGTAGATAGTAACAAGTACATTAACTCTTCACTATCATCAGATTCTGGCCTTTTCACTGCTGTAAAAGTAGACTCGGTACTTTCCACCACCAACGCCGCCAGACCCTCGTCACCGGATCCACCGCCCAAATCACCAGCTGACTCAAATTCCTCTTTCAACCCCAAACATTCTGAGAGTACCGAACTTGTCCCTGCCTCTTCATCCCCGCTAAAGCCCACTGGTACACATCTCACTTCCACCCAACTGTCACTTCCCCAATTTGCCCCTCTGAATCCCGCCAATTTACTGATCCTATCCCCCGCCATTAATGATACATTCACACTACTCGCGAGCTCATCTTCCTCGTCGTCATCGGATATCTCGAATCTCAGGTGTTCAATCACCGATCTAGGAGAACAGGAATCGCCGATCTGTTTCGTCGATTCGATAGACAAGAAGGGATGCTGAAGCAGCTGATCACAAGTCCATCTCCGATTCGGATCTCTCCTCAAACACTTCTCTAGAAAATCCTTTCCGATATCGGATAATTGAGTCGGAAACTGGGGCAAATTGTTCGAGTGTCCGATTCGGCACAGCGTTTTAGCTCCTTCGTCCTTCCACGCTGGATAACCGGTTACCATTTCAATGACCGTGCACCCAAGGGCCCATACATCCGACTCAAACCCTTGCGATTCACCACGCACGACCTCTGGCGCCATCCAGAGCGGACTTCCACGTGGCACAACCCTATTCCACTGATTATCTTCAACCAATTTCGCTGATCCGAAATCAGCGAGCTTCGCAGTTCCATGATTACCCTCCAGGAGAACATTCTTTCCCTTGACATCACAGTGAACAATTCCTCTCGAGTGTATATATTTCAGACCTGAAACAATACACCGCGTACATCGCCGGAGAATCTCCTCATCTGAGCCGACATTCGCCAACTCCGACGCGGTTCCGCCTTGTAAATACTCCAAATGAAGATTCCGGTGGACAACTCCCGACATCGGAGTTGAATCATCGCCGTAGTATTTGACGATGAACGGTGACAAGAGTGATCGGAGAATCTTGATTTCGTTCTCGATTGATTCGACCTGAGCAACCGTTGATGAGTTCACCGGAACAGATTTAACGGCGAAGACGCGGCCGGTACTCCGGTGGAATGCAACGCTGACAGTTCCGAAACAGCCTTTTCCGATCTGATCTCCGCGGATCCAGCTGGAGCTGGCCATAAATTTGAGTTGTTTTTAATTTTGCTTAGTGTGTGATATTGCGTTTTTTGTGCTTGCTGTGGTGGTAGTTCAATGGAATGAGTATTTATACCTGGCGGGGTGTTTGAACAGGTGGTCTCAGATTTTTCGGTAAAATTAAAAAAAAAAAAGAAGAAAGAAAGGAACTTTAGCTTTTAAAAAATGCGTTGAAATAAATGGAATTTACTAGTGGGAAAAAGGTGGGGGAAAGTTGGGGAAGAGTGATTTGGAGGTTGCGGCCTTAATTATTCGGATTAGGAGGGTGATTAGAAAACTAATACTCATGTTTAATGTTGCTTCTGTTATATTGATTTGGTTAATCTCTCCAATAAGCTGGTGGTTATTTTGCCTTGGATCACGAGATGTGAGGCAGATAATGAACAATTCATACCCGTACATACTCATCTAGCTACCCAAGAATTTTAATTTGTAATTTTGGAAAGCCTAATGATGTTTAATATAGTTGTATGTTTGAACGATTTGACTTATAGGGAGATGTTTAATAGAGATAGATTTGAAGAGCTTATCACATATTATCAGATAATTTTCATTTTTTTTTTAAATTCTACTTCTTTAATCACGACTCTTATATGATAACGAATTATAATGACACAAATAATAATATTATTTACATCGAGTTAGAGGGTAGACGAGTAACAAGTTGTTTTGCCAACCTTTTTGGATAGCAAAATCAATCCTCCTAAAAACTACGTCGGAAGATATGGAAGACGAGACATTATCATGCAAGACTCGCTGCATATGGGAATCTCGACGGCATCGGGCATGCAAGAAAACCATACATGTCAAAAGCGAACGAAAGAAATATGTGTTGGTTTTCAATGCTAGCCCTTTCATGCTTAGTCACCCTCGCAGAGACCGCGTTGAGGGTCGCCTTACCCACAACAAAAGACCCGTTACCCAAACAAATCAGAGGACAAACCCCCTTTAGATTAATACAAGCATGTTTGTCACCGACCCATCCAAAACCTAACACATCCGCCGGTCTCAACGTAGATCTCCCTTCACGTGGATCAGATAAGAAGGTCACATGTGCCTCCTTAGCTGAAACTCCTGCTCTCCTAAACACGTCACATAAACCATCACGAACTAGATCATGCTTATACTTGAAGCTAGGGAGTTCTTTACAATGAACTGCATGCTCCCCAAAAGCATCCAAAGCCCTCCGACAATTGGACATAGGACAAATTGCATCAACCAAGAACAAATGAATCATAAGGCGATACTTAAGGATAGTGCGATACTCAACTAGAGACATACATTATTCAAGCCCCTTAATGGGTATTGCAAAGAAAGTCTTGGCTATGCGCTGATTGTAAACACTTAAAAACACTTTCTGTCTAAGGGTCAAATCAAAATTCGCTTCCACCATTTGTACAATCTTACTAAAAAGAAAACTCGTCAAAGCATGTTGGGCTTTAGGAGGAAGGTGTTCTTGACAGTAAAACCAAAAAGATCGAAACTAGGAATAGAAGCGTGAAGATTGTCCAACACTACAAAAAAATTGTAGCCCATATCCACTACTCCATTGTCCCACAAGATGTGGTCTTGAAGGATCCAAGATTGGGCCCTAGAAGCCACAAAAGCAAAATAAGAAGTCTTCGTAGCCGAGTATAAACCAATACCCCCAAACCGAATCGACAAAGAAGCAAGCCGTCACTGAAGATCCCAAAAAAAAGGACCCCTACAAACTACAATATCCTTGACCGATCCACAAAGTCCAAAATCAAAAAAAAGTTGCTACACACTCCCGATGCTTCGGTTGACAAGTCCTCAAGCTAAAATACATCTTAGCAACACCCATACAAGAATGAAGTAAGGGAAGCTCACTATGCAAGTCCCTCAGCTGCGGAAGATGGTGCATCAACTCAACCACCTTAACCGCTCTCTTCATGAATAACTCTCTAACAAACCCGTCATCTTTTCCCTCATGGCATTTGCCTCGCAATGCCATGAGGGAAAATACCATCTCTAAGCTTCGACCCATCGCATGAAGGTCAAAAGAGCTCAGTCTTACAAACATTCAACTCGAGGCCAAAAAGTCGAGTCAACCTCTCGAATGATATCAAGCGCTCTAGCCACTTCTTGGGACCAACCAATAATGTTACCATCATCAAGATACCAAGCATGTAGAAGAAGCTTGCAATTGTCTCCGGTCCTTTGAAGAAGAGGGTGCGCAACAAGAGAAAAAAGTAGTCCAAATGGTCCCCTTGTTGCACACCAGTAGCCGACCAGAAAACCCCATCACCAACCTACAGACGGGCAGCCTGACCATACAAGAAATCAACTCATGAAGAGATCGATGGGCATCTTTCCCTTTCTTTCCTAAGCAACACAGTTTTATCAAACATGTTGAATGCATTAGAAAAATCCACCATCAACATAGCTAGAGAACCATCAATGTAACGCTCGTTCAAAACCCTATCAATACTATGTAAAATAGCCTCTGTACCACGTGAGACACCGACCCAAACTGAAAATCTCCAAGATATTATCTCATATCTTTACTCACTCCCTTCATGGCTACTTTAGAAACCAACCGCCACGAACCAGTACCCATGCAATTTGTTGAACCCCATTGTCAGGCTTTAGTAGCGGCGTAAGAGACACCGAAGCAACAAATTCAGCCAAACTCAACGTACACTTACCTCCTAACCACAAATTAACCACCAAAGAAATCACTTTCAAAAGACTTGTGGCAATCGCAGAACCCTCACCGCACATAGCACCTAAAAAGTGTTGTGCTCTTAAACCATCTTTGTCGCAAGAGGTACCTTTGGGAAAAGACTTGATGCATTTAAAGATCAAATCAACATCAATAAAGAGGGGTGGTTCATAAAATTTAGTGCAAGGCTTAGAAGGAGGAGGTTTGCAGGAGGAGGCTTGTAGGGTGTTTATCCTTTAACGTCTTTAAAGTCTCATCACAATAAGGAGATACTCCCGAAGAGCACAAAACTTTAACAACAGTTGTAAAATGCTCATCCGAAACATTACGAAGACACTGTTTGATATTAGGTTTCCTCTCCATACCAACTTCATTCCCTATCCTTAACCCTCACAAAAGGCCTATGCTTTGAGCAGTCTAACAACGCCTATACAAGACTAGAAACACCACCTTCCTCTTCCCAAGTAGACAAGGCCTGTAAAATCGGCTGATGTTGGATCAAATTTCTACTTCCTGATATTTTTTTTCTCGCCTGCAATGTGCACCGATGAATCAAAAACAACTTGATCAAAGCAACCACACAACTTGGCTCAACAACAACTTTCAAAAGAGCCTACAAGAGGACAACTACGATGGATACTTTTCAGAATAAAAAAAAAAAAGGAAAGTGCATAACCCTCTCCAACAAACCTGCATCAAACACCAAACCAAGCAGAAATCGAGTCATCAGGGTGACGACACTACGACTCAAAGCACGGAGACTCATACACCGACCACACAACCCTATTCTGAGCACAACCAAAACCTACACAAACGCCACAAAGACATCAAGGTCACACTCAACAATGCCCTTAATCTCATTTTTGCGCTCAACCGTATAAAAGAAGTCATTTTTACGCTCATCCGTATAAAAAAGTGTAGTCTTTTCAAATAACTTGTCAAGATAAACCTTTATTTCATACTCTACCAAAACTACATATTGAAAAGAACTAAGCGGACAATAGCAGAGAAAATCAAAATCATCCATCGTCAAGAACACCCGTGGTAATCTTTTATATTTTTTTAATAAAAAACCCTGCGGAAAATAGGGTTTTTAACCTTCTTCCTTGCGGCGGCTCAATATTGAAATCATGCGGAGGCAACCATAAACCGTCTTCCCTTGAAACCCTGCGGCGAGATTGAAACGCAAGAGGCTGGGTAAGCGAGGCAACGGATCTTGACGGCGGACAGCAGGCAGCGGCAGATCTTGGCGGCGAGTCCCTGGACAGATCTTGGTGCTGGAACTGCTCCAAACTTGTTGACGCTGATGCGGGATATATCTGCTCGATTTCTCGTTCGATATCGGCGAAGAAGACGATTAGCGTGGGCAACAACAGAGCAAAAACCAGTTTTTGTTAAACTATATACATATAATCGACTTATTTAAAAGGGAAGGAGTTAAAATCAGTTTTTTTTTCCAAATAACTCATCTTATATACCGACCCAATTGCCGTATTCAACACTAGATTATCATGTACTAGATCTCAACAGAAACAGTTCTAAAAAGTCTGCCATAAGTTACGTAAAGCTGGCATTGCGTGAAACCGAGATAACTGTATTAATTCGATTTGCATGAAATTTATAATATGATATAGGCAATACTATATTTTTTTATAATCAATAATTCATTTCAAAATACATTTGAACTTTTCGCTTGATAAATATTGAAAACCTAGTCAACCACCAAACCCCTCTAATTTTATACGACCTTGAATTTAACTCTATTTTACGTATTCGATTTGCATAATTAGAATTTAATGAATCTTGTATATGAACTCAAAATAAAAATGGTCAACAAATCAATTATGCGCATGAGCTGAGCTCCGGAATAAAACCCGTTTCATCCATTAATAAAGTCAATGATTATGCGGGTGAGGCCTTAAATAAAATTTCAATTCCGCATATGGATTGTGGAGTAAAAACTAAAAATCATTTCTTCTAAAATATAATTCCACATATGGAAAAGAATTTGTCTTCCCAAAATATAATTTGCTTGTCAGAGTAGAAATTATCTTTACTAAAATAAAATTCCAAAATCGAAGCACAATATGTGCGAATTGCCCGATTTTCATTTCGGAACCCATGTGAGTAATTGGTTTGCACTAAGGAGATCACAAGCTTAATCAAATTACATTCCAATATGACTCATTTCGACTAAAAGCGGCTTTTACTTTAGAACATACACATAATCACCGAAAAAACTAATAGTTACACACTCAAAATATTGAGTTGGATATTGTTTTTTAAAAGTTATATGAGTTTGTCTTTGGCGTCCAAATTATACACCTAACTAAATCTTGAATTTATTTCTACAAAAATGCATCGTTTTAAAAATAAATTACTTTATAATTTATGTACTATATTTCAGAATTAAATACTAAATTTGTTGAATTACTAATGTCTTTTCATAAATTTATTATCTTAATTTGTAAAATAATTATTTTCGTTCTTTATCAAATTATTATTATTTTAATCCATTCATTAAAAATACATAAATTTACATTTTAAAATCAATAACTATCATGATTTAAACCAATATATATTAAATAAAAGTAAATTATAAAAACATTGTGTTATATGTGTATTTTAAAATATAATATGAGATAAAATATCCAAAAGCATCTAATGGCCAAATAATGTACCCAAAAATGTGTACAAAGTGAATCATAATAATAGACAAACATCAATCTATAAATCGTATAAGTTTTTGTGCTTATTGACTTATTGTTTGAAAACTTAAAAATTTAGTGTCCCATTTTATGCATGATTTCTCCACGTCAAAATTTCGACTAAGAATTTTATGTCATTATCCTCAAATATATCCAATATTTAGATTACATAATTATCTTTTCACTTTTAAAAACACGTGTTATCTATATTCTATATCTATGTAACTTAATAAAGCAGGTTTACGAGACGGGATCACAATTTTTCCGATTTTTTTTTTGTACTAAATCACTAATTAAAGCACTTTTTTAAACTAAAATAATATCTAACTTATAAATGTTTAGATTTCTAAAAATGTTATAGATATCTGATTTTCAATTTATCAAATTTTTTTTTAATTTTACGTCAATTTTTTTTTTGTCGATTGTTAAACTTTTCATATACGTTACGAGGTAAACTTACAAGGAAAAGCAATATCTAAGTTTCAGATATACCTAAGGTGAACTTCTCAAGTGCACTTTTCATCTTATTTCCATATAGAACACACCTTCTCATAACTCAATACACTTTTCTTATTTACCATGTTAAATGTACAAATTTCTACATCTTTCAAATATAAATCTACTTTTTATTAATTATGTTTCGTCGTCTTTTTCAGAGTTTGGATGCTTTGAAGATATTTTTCAGGTTACAGTTTTATTGCTACGTTGTTTTTTCCTGCAAATATCGCATCATCTAATAAGCAAAAGTTTGTATATTGATATGTTTTTTAAAATCTATATAAGTTACTAAAGTAGCCGTCGTAATGTGGTGGTTTCACAATTTTTTCCGGAATAAATTTTTACTAAATTACTAATTAAAGCCATTTTTTAACTAAAACAATATCTAAATTATAAATGTTTAAATTTCTAAACATATGATAGATTTCCGATTTCCAATTTATCAAATTTTCTCAAAACTTACGCCCAATCTTTTTTGTCGATTTGAATGCTCGGCTAGATGATGGCTCGACATCAAGATCAACGTCTTTCTTCTTCCGGGAAAATTCAAAACGTAACGAATCCGCTCACATTTCTCCATGAATTACTTGTGACTAACACCATAAGCCCAACCAACCATTGTCTCTCGATCGTAGAAATATCCGCGAATGTCAAATAGACGAATATAACTAGTCCCTTCATCAAGCAAATACATCCGTAGACCCTAATTGAAAAATAATCGATCTGAGCTCCCTGGTTCAAGGCAGTTCGGGTCCGATAGGGGTTCCGAGGGCTCAGCGTGACAGGCCGAAGTCTCTCGGATGGCGGCCGGTGGTGTTGGTAGCTGGAAAGGCTGGCGGCTAGAGGTGAATAGGTCAGGGTTAAGGTTAAGGTTAGAGGTATAAGATGATGAATAGTGACATCTGGAATTGTGTTACAAGAATTGTTTTACGAGTTTATACAAATTCCAATATTTTCTCCATCACAAAGATCGATTAAAATCCTGAATTAGATTTTTCCAAAATTTTAAAATAATTGTATCAATATGCCGCCTTTAAAAAATATCCGACTATATCCCAAGACCGCTCATTTATCGTAAAATTCGAAGTAAACTTACTACGAAAACCTTTTCCGGATACTCAGAAATCCAGATTATTACAAATAAATTAAAAGATTTGTTGATGGTTTTTTTTTTCCACAAAAGAGTTGTTTTTATCTTGAATATTTGTTTTGTTTCAACAAAATTTTAATAAGATTTGTTTTTTTAAATGCCGTTTTTTAAAAAAAGTTCATTAGATTTTGATCGGCCTAAATATCATCTCATAAACAATAAATGTTTTTAAAAAATTTTGATTACATTTATTTTTCAGAAAAAAAATATATTTTTTTTGTTCTTGTTCTTTTCTACAAACATTTTTCTCAATGCCGAAAAATCTAACAGATAAGATTTTGTAAGTTAAAAATTAGATTTTTTCTTTATCTTTACAAAAAATCATTAGTGATAAATTAAACAAATTTTTTTTAATCTAATATTTTTTTTCATAAATATAGCATTAGATTTCATAGACAAGTTGATGAAATCCTATTCCAAAAATATCAAATATATAAATATGTCCGCATTGAATGCGGGATATGAACTAGTGTCCTTTAAAATGAGTTATGAATAAAATTTTACCATTATTATTTAATTTATTTTAACCCACCTAAACAAAGTTAAAATTATCAATCTACAATTAAAGACGTATTTAGTAGAGGACGGGATTATTCAGGAGATTTAATCTCCACAATAATTTCAGTTGAATTAGATTATGGATGCGTTCGATTAAAAGAGATTATTCTGACAATTTTTTAATTCAATTCCTTAAATTTATTAAAATTATCGAAATTATTATGAGTTTATAATCCCAGAATAATTCATCCTATACGGAATACATCCTATAAAAAAAATCAGGATAACTCCCAACATATTCTCTTCAAAAATATTTTCGATAATCTACTGTTACCGTACCCTAATTAAGTTCACGTGTTCCAGGCAGTGTTGACCTTGGAACTGAAAGAACGTAGGATACGTGGCAGAATATGGTAGGTGGTTAAAACGTACAAGTAGAAGTGTGAAAGAAGAGGCTGCCATTCAACGGAATATATGAATGCTGTTTTCTTTTTCTTTTGTCGTTGTAAACCACAAAAATAATATTATTTGTATTTATTTATTACGTGGCCTTCTCTCTTCCATTTCTCCATCTCTTATTTTATTGCAACTAGTCATTTCCTTTTATTGGAAAAAATAAAATACATTTTTTTTTCCAGAATGTTTGGGTTGGCTTGGAAAGCATATAACGATATAGACATGGCATCTACCAAACACTACATAAATCAGATCTTTACCAATACAAATATCTTACTGTTTGGTAAAATAAGGAAGAAAAATACACTTTTTCCGGTTATTTAGATCAAATATCTCAAGTTTAAGCAGTTTTAAACAATTTAAACTAGTATATTAGTATATTATCCGTGTAGTACACCGTACACGGGTGTTCTTTTTAGTTTTTATATTGAAGGTTCAATGCTTTAGTTTATAGGATTGATTAATTACGAACTAAATAGAGTAATTAAGTAAAAGAAATGTTAATTTTGTAGGATCACCTACAGTATATTTGTTTCAAAAGCTTCTTATTTCGATGTCTTAGATGAAATTTGACTCGTCATTATAGATGATAATGTCAAGAAGATTATAACCTTTTACGACCAATTTTAAAAATTAAGACAAAAAATCGAAAAAGTTATAAAGATAGATGACGAAAATAATAAAACCAATACAAACTGAAAAACAATAATAGAACTAATAAAAATAGGATATTAGTTAGTAAAATGAAGAAAAAGTGGATGAAATAAGATGATCATACAAACCTAACAAAAGAAACTCATGTATATGGTGTATGTTTTGCTCATTGAACGGAATCGAATTGAAGCATCGTATTTTAAGAGAAGAAGTATATATAGAAAGTATTAGCAAATAAACTGGTTGTTAACAAGATTCTACTAAACTAAATGATAAGAATCGAAAGAAGCTTGTTTAAGAAGATTGGTTGAGAAGATTGTCAAAGAAAATTTGCGGTTCAATATTGGATAGATCAAATCGGAATTAGACTTTAAAAAATATTCAAATTTTGATTATAATTATTGGGCTACATCAATTGTAATTTTGATATTTTGTTGAATAAAACCAATTAATATTGCCATTTAAAAAATCAGTTTTTAAAATAGTTTTTTGGGCTTCAAGAAACATGCCATTAATACGTGGTAAAAGAATCGTCTTCTTTAAAAGATATAAAATTTACTAAATATTATATTTATGTAGATATATATATTATGAATTTGAAAAACATTCTAAAATCGCAATAAGATGAGTTGCTTAGTTTATTTTTCCTATATCTTTTAGAAATACTCAATAAAAATATTTCATATTTATTTATATTTACTAGACTCGGAAATTAAAAGATACTATTTACAAATATCTTAAAACGTTGATATAGTTTAAACAATCGACTCGGTGTAGGTATGGAGTAAAATCACGGGTACGGAATTACGGAGTATTTTTCACCGTTCATGCACTTGATCTAACGGTCCGGATTAGTCACGCCATTTAATGATTTCTGGACATCACGATAAAAATTTTATATAATAGAAGTTCAAACGGCAATTTTATCATTTTAAATATCTATTCAATTCGTTCAAATTGTTTATTCTATTAGTTATTATTTTTTAACACTTTTTTCGTCAAATTTATTTTTTTAATAATTTTTCGTTTAAACATATTTTTGTTCAATTAGTTCATATTTTTTTACCCCTTTCTTCTTATTTTTCTAACATGCACTTTTTTTGTCCAAATTTTTTGTACACTTCATTCAACTTATTTGTTCTGTTAGTTCATATAATAATGCACTAATAATTTATACATTTTTATAAGTTATGGTCATAAGTTTAAAATAATGCATGACCTAAGAATATAAAATGCTTGAACTCATAGAGCAAACAATTTTAATAACCATAACTATAAAAATATGAACTTTACAATATTAGTTCAAAATTTAGATATCATTGATTTGAATATTGTGTAATGTAAGTTCAAACATAGTGTTTTATTAATTCAAACATGTACAAGTAACAAAGTGCATAAAAAAATAACTACCATTTTAACAAATAATACGGAAACTAACTACATAAAATATTAGAACTATAGTGTATACTTTCGAACGAATTGAACTAAATCCATGAGTTGAGATAATAATTGTCACAATTTTCTCATGAAAATTACAAAAATGTCATTGCATCCTATCTTTTTTCAAAAAATAGGTTTTCAAAAGGATAAAATTGTCTCCTTACCTTTTAAAAATAGCAAAAATGTCACACACCTCTTATAAATTATTAAATGACGTGTGGATGAATATAAATCAATGAATCAAGTGAATCAACGGTCCAAATTATTCCGTAAGACCGTACTATCGCATATCAGAACCATCCTCTAAAAAAACTAATCTAATTTTGTAATTCCATTAATTTTCTTATTGATAAATAATATGTTAACTCGAAGAAAATGTTCACATCTTTGAAAAGTGAAGGAGTTATTAGTCTTCTTTGACTAAAATGGGTCCTTAGATATTAGAAAAGGTATCAACAAAAAATGGTCTCTTTTGTTTTAGAATATTTGGTAGGTTGTTAGTGTATCTGAAAAATCTAAAACGATTGGACACAATTGATCCTTAACAAACATAAGCCAAGTGGTGTAACTCTCGAGAGGATTAAGATGGACCCACTTACCATACTTGTCTATCCACTTCAGAAGAAGCTACCTAAGAGTACACCCTTTGTTCTATATGTAATCATTGAAATGACTAATAACCCACACTTTCGCCTTTTAAACTAATTTATATGTATCCAAACTATTAAGCTTCGTTTATAAACTAGTAGATTACCAACCTTATGATCGATATGGTATCAGAAATGCTTATTTTATGAAAGTTCTGGGGTAGCTTATAGTTATTCGAGCTTAACTCCCCGTTTGGTTGTAACTCCGGAAACGGAAACGGAATGAAAACAAATCTAGTCCACATGTGTACCTTGTTCATGGAATCATTCCGGGTGGTTTCAGGCAAAATGCACTTGTTTTTCCCTATTTTGTTACCTTATAGGGTATTAAAACTAATCAAATTCTACTACAATTAGTTCAAACCACAAGAAATGATTCCCCAAAACTTCATGAATAAGGATGCACATATGAACTAGATTCGTTTTCATTTTGTTTTCCGTTTCCGGAATTTAAATCAAACGGACCCTTAGTTTATTTATTTAAACATAAATAATGGAATTATTTTATTTATTTTTTGTATAAAAAATGGAATTGTTTCATTTTTAATTTCAAACCATCATACCAAATATACCATTCAGAAATTCCAGTCAAAATCATTTAGAATATTTAAACCCTTTTTAAAATTTTAAGATAATTCATTATTTGGATTATAAAAAACTAAGGCGGAAAATTTTTATGTAATATGAGGAAAATTTTAAAAGGCTGATAATTACAAAGAAGTGGAAAGTAATTTAATAAAGACGTGGACGTAGAAGGTTGACATGTGAGTGGTTAAATGGTTATTCTCGACTACATATTAAAACATAATAAATAAATATAATATCTTATGCAGTTGGCATGGGAATGAATGGGTCGGCGATAGTGGTTAATTTGTATTTATTGATAATGTTTATTTTTTTTAATTAAAGAAAACAGTTAAATTACAAAAATAATAATTATATGTTATTAATAATATGGAAGTGACGTAAATTAGACTATATAAGGTTAGAAAAAGTATGTATACTATGTACATTCATCTGTAAAACTAAAAATCACCTGCAAATGAGGGGATTTTTTTTCAAGAAAATAAAATGAAAATATGTTTAAAGACATACCATTTTAAATGATAAAATTTATATATTTAAGAAAAATAGTTTAGTGCAATTTGTGGTATGGTTAAATAGATGGCGATGGGTCATTTTGTGGCTAAGAAGAATCGCCAAATTGAAGGATGGGGAAATGATTTTATACACGTTTGGTGTTGGATCGTAACGCATTGTAGGCACATGTTTTTGCTTACTTTGGATGTTTATGTCATATTTTATATGGATGGACCTAAGTTATATTTTCTCAATATTTGTGGGCCTCCCAACGTACGTCCATCATATATAACTATCCGATTTCACTTTTGTGTTAATATATATATATATAGGGAAAGATCAATTAAGAACCATTGTTACGGTAAGGATTATATGATGGACGTTAAATCTTTGAATTATATAAGGTAACTGTACATTGTCTTATTAGATAATTTATTTATTAGGTAATAAGTATAAATAACATTTAAAGTCATTACTAATTAGGAAACAAAATATTGTTATTGTGTTTTTTCAAATTTGTTTTAGTAAATTTTATTATGAATATAAATTAAAAATATTAATATTTTCCTTATTCGTGTTTATATATTAAAGAAATATCCGGGTTATACTTTTTTATAAATTTATATTTACTATCAAGTATTATACAAAGAGCATGCACGAGTATGTTTTTTTTAAATATGCACGACTAAATATTATTGCACGTGTAATTTAAATATTGCACATTTTATGTACCGTTTTATTTATTATTACATGTATATTTTATGTTTTTTTTTGAAAGCATGGACTAATAAATGAAAGAGAGATAGAAATAGAATGCTTACTCGTGCAATATTAAATGAATGAGAGATAATATGCACGAGTAAGTTGCATTTAGTGCACTAGTAAATATTGCACGATTTATATTTTTTTGAAAACATGCACGAGTAAGTGCACTAGTAAGCATTACACATTTTATGTTTTTTTGAAAGCATGCACGAGTAAGTGCAAATGACATCTATGTGCATGTGCATGTATTGGTTGTGCACATGTACATTTCGTGCATATATCATAATATTACACAATGTACGATCAAATGATATGCATCATGCACGTTAAGTTCAATTTATGAGCAAGACGCCGGGATGGATAAAATAAATAAAATCAAATAATAGTTTATCTTAATTGTGTCAAGTTATATATAATGGTAGTAACTTTTCATTTATATATATATATATATATATATATATATATATATATATATATATATATATATATATATATATATATATATATATATAACTTTTCATTTATACCAAGCACATATAGTCTAGGGAGGTTTCATTTTATGTGATATGTGAAATCTGTTGATAAACTAAAGTTGTATGAAAAATGGATGCATATTTTTGTTTATATGGTTTGTCGGATGCAGGAATCGTTGCAAGTGTTGAGTGGTCCAACGCATTCCGAGCTACTACATATAAGATAATATTGCATTGATATAAAAGATTGTCAACTCGGTTCAGTAGAAGTAATCGGGATAAAAGTGTATGTCTTTTTAAATTGGATTTAAAAAAAGGCGTGTGATCACCTGATTGAGATTGCATTGACTAAATAATTGGAGGAGCAGGGTACCCATATGAGTTTCGGGAGATGCTTACAAAGTGTATTTCTACTCCAATGTCACAACTTTTGTGGAAAGAGGAAGTTACGAGTCAAATCCCTCTTTGAGCGATGTATTAGGCAAGGAGATCCCTTATTGCTATACATTTTTGTCTTGTGCGTTGAACGATTAAGTCATATAGTTTTTCATCTGGTGGAGAGTGGAACTTGGAAGCCTATTCATTTATCCGGGGGGGAGGGTCTCCGTCCTCTCATGTGTTCTTGACCCTCCCCCCATGTATTCTTTGCTAACGCCATCTTTTATTTGTCGAAGCATTGTATGCACAAATCTAGGTAATCATGATTTGTCTTATGGATTTCTGTAAAACTTCAGAGTTGATTATTAATGTGTCGAAGTCTAAAATTTGCGTATCTCCCAATGTCAGTGATTTTGTAACTACAAGGTTAAATGAGGTGGTGTTGCAGTTACTAAAGATTTGGGCAACTATCTTGGTATACCTATTATTCAAGGTAGGAGGAGACAAAACTGGTTAACTGTCAAAAAGAGTATTCATATATCTAGAAGGTTCGAGTACTATGGGTCTCACCATCAAGGCTACTTCTGATCTAAGCCTTCACACCATCTCTGATGGTGAGTGGGGAGGAGACAAAACTGACTTTTTGAGCACAGGGGCTTACATTGTGTACATGGGTTGTAACCCCATCTCATGGAGTAGTATGAAACAACATACAATTGCTCGATCGTCAACTGAGACAGAATACGTACAATTGAGTAACAAAACTTCAATGGTTAAGCTCCCTTCTCCAAGAGTTAAGTTACCCAATAACCAAGCCTCCGGTGATATATTGTGACAATGTTGGTGCCACAATCCAATCTTTCGCTCAAAGATGAAACATGTAGCTTTGAATTATCATTTCATATGAGAACGAGTACAAATCAACAGTCTACGAGTTGAGCACGTCCACAATGATGATCAACTTGCATACGCTTTTACAAAACCACTGCCACGGACTAGATTTTCAATGCATGTTTCCAAGATTGGTGGTCTCTAAAAGATCGTCCATCTTGCGGGAGGATATCAAGATATAGTCATATCTAGCTATTTTCTGTTCTGATTTCATTTGTATTTGATCTTTCTTACCCTCAGCCCACTTATGTAGGGATTGCTAAGATATGTTTGTTGTAGAAAGCTGTATATATATATAACAACCTTTTCTGCTCAGTAAAATATCAATTCATTCAGATCTTTTACAACTTCTACGATCTTTATTTCCTTGTTGGATTAGAGGTAATCTTCTTTAACCCTAAGCCTTACTCTAATGATTTTCAATGAAAGAATGTTTTTGTAGTGGCAATTTTAATATGGAAGTGGCGGAATGATTATATTCATACCACAATGAAATTGAATGGTGACCGGCACAATTTATCATTTAACAAGTTACGGAATACAAGTAGACATGGGAGAAGCCTCCGTAGGGCAGTCAAGATCTTCTGTATCACTTTTCATGTGTATTCTTGTATCCCTTTCACGTGATTGGTAGAATTCATATAATTTATTATTTTTCTCGTAAAGCAGTAAAACTTTAATCCTTAATTATTTAGCTTCAACCAATCACAACACAAGGATACATGTATCACTTGTATAAGATGATACAAGATGTCTCAATTGTCCGTAGGGATATGTAAAGATCAATACGAAGTGATGGCTTTGCTACATCGGCGGATGTTATTAGGGATTATTTAGGAGAATGATAACGGCCTTTTTTGGCTAATTTAGGTATTTGTATAGTTCTCATGACTGATTTGTGGGTATTATTTTAGGTTAAATCAAAAGCAACTCGATAGTTGGTAATATTTTAGGTCAAATTCAATATGTAATTTGATGAATTATGCTGAGAAATTTGTGGAATGTCTTATTAATTGTTTCTAAGTAGTAACTACGATAAGATATATCAGCATGTTTATGGTTGTATAACGGATCGGTTCAATTTGTGGAATGTCCTACCCTCGGCCCACTTATTTTGCACTAAGGGTGTAAAATCGTTTTTTTTTATTTTACGGTTCATTTCGTATATGGTCGAAGTGAAGCCGTTGTTTGAAGCCGAGATTAGCCAATTAATTTCCTACATGGATCCCAAAATCTAAATATAAAAGTTTTGCGCTTTGACCCAAATGCGTAATGTTTTGTTTTTCCCTTGAAGCACTTTCGGCTTCCGGGCCAATTTAAGAAAATCATTATTTTTAATTTTTTAAAATATTTTCGGTTATGGACAGCAAAATGTTTTTTTTCCTCATACGTTTCTGGCTTCAGGACCCCAATGCGAAGTCTATAATTTTAATTTTTTTTCTGAAACGTTTTAGGTTTTGAACGCTAAATACGGAATTAGTTAGATTAGTATTGACTCCAAACCAACTTCCATTTCGAGGCTTAAATGCGTAATTGTCCCGAACACTTAATTTCAGAACTCGCAACCGAAATTGGTTTATAGATAAAGAATTTATATTGATTTTTCCAATATTCCCGTAAAAATATTACCGATTAAAGGCAGAATTTGCGTAATATTCAATTAACTTTATGCCTTCAAATAATAAATAAGGTTTCTGCCAAATAAAGAAACTAAAATGGGACCCATCTCAAAATGGCATGCAACAAATAGCCCACCAAGGTCCAAGGCGAACATGTACGCGCCGATGTTGCATAATAATCTGGTGGGTGGAGGACCAGCGTAAATACGATGCTCCCGTCTCTCATCGTTGTTTACGTCAGAAGCGACAATCGAAATTAGATGATTAGTTTTGATGAAGAAAATAAATAAGATTTATAATGATTAGAAAGCCGACAACTCTTCGATGATTACTCGACAAAATCGTGATCCTCGCTCGATCTTCCGGATTATTTCACAATATTATGAAATTAAATTGTTTTATTCAAATCTTCAGTTCATTTTTTACATATAAACATGCAAAGTACACCACTATTTATCAACTAAAATTGAATTTTATTATTTGTACGTTGCTCATGATTGACGTTTCTAGTATAATTTCAGTTTTATTGTAGCTCGTCGTGGTTCATGGGAAACATGAAACATATAAAAATTAGGGTTTAATATAATGCTAAAATAGTTTATTGACCAAATATGTATATATCTAGTTAATTTTATTGAAGTGTAGCTTGCAATTAGTTGTACTTAGTTTTTAGGTGGGTTTATTTTTGAGTTTTTAATATTTGATATTATATTTTATTTTTGGATTTTTTTTATATCAGATTATTTATATACTATAGTTTTGTGTAGTAAACATATAAAAACTAGCCACTTCAAATTGGCTTCAAGGAAACGAGTCAAATGAGAATTGAAAACTCAGCAATTCAGCATAGACCAGTAAATGAAGCTTCTAAATTAACCTTAAACAAAAAACTAAACAATCATATTCGGAGTATCATAAACCCTAATTACCTATTTTTGCAGCCGAGGTCATGAGGCAAGTGTTGCGTAATGCAAGCTTTCTTCTACGGCGGTTTATAATGCTATTTATGGTTCTTTTTGGGCCTTTGTTGTCAGAGTAATTATTGGGCTTGGCCCAAAAGTAAGGCCCATTATTTCATGCCCATCCAAGAAAAATGTAGTTTTGTGTACTAAGAGGAAATTATAAGTTCAAAATGTTAAGGTTTATAAACATGTACATGTATACACAAAAGTAGAGTTTTGTTGGGGTGAAAGGCAGTGCAAGAAGTACATCATACGTAACGTCACGACGTTGTATTGTAGACTTGTTTTTGTGTTTTTTCGACAAGAAAAAGAAATCAAATAATATGATTTGCTAGAAAGTTGAAAGGAAATAAGGAATGCATTAGAAAGACTATAATTAAGGTATAATCCTACATAATATGTGTATATATATATATATATTCTTTTCCTAAACCTAATATATTATGCAATCTTTTTATGATGACTAGATCACAGTTAATATCATGTATATATTATATATAGACCATCTTGGGCACAATAACAGCGCTTTGCGCAGAGGGACAACCTCGTTCTTTACCAAAAAAAAATCATACACATTTACAAAACTTTAAGCACTATTGCGGCTCTTGCCATAACCGATCCTTCATCATTCGGGTCTCTCAGTTTATTCGGTGATACTCAAATAAGACAATAATTCTCTCTCTTTTTTTTTAGTTAAAAATGAGACAATTATGGGAATATAACATGAAAAATGGTTTCCGTGGTAAGCGTAAATTGGGGTTGATTGAAGGTACGATAGTTAAAAATGAGACAATTATGGGAATATAACTGATAAAAAACTGAAGACAATAATTCTTTCTCTCTATATATAAACAGCGGTGAGCATACAAGAGTAACCGATCGAAGCTCGGTGGATGGTTGACGAACGTGGCCTTACAGTAAGCCCTGTACACGTCATTATCACGTCATACAAATATACAATGCTGACTCATCATTAACTCAAGGGATAACCTTCAACTTACAAAAGAATTTAACTTCAGGGTAAACGGCATACAAATTTTTATTTGATTTAACTAATAACAATAATAAAAAATCTCATATAGATGTTATACTAATGTGTATTATTCGTGTCCTGCACGAGTGCTTTTTTTATATATTACTAATAAAAATAATTCTTATACATTTTTAAATGTGTAATAAGATAGTAGAATAAATATAAAAAATTTAAATAACAAAAAAAAATTTTCATTTACATTTTTTAATGATATAATTTTTGAAAAAAAATTGGATTTAAAAACCACGTTTTAAAAAATATTTTGACAATAATTAGATTTAAAAATCACATTTTAAAAAATATTTTGGGGACACCTGGCGGTGACACGTGGCTAAAATTGATTCTGCTTTAATAGATATATAACATAGATATAAGATAGGATAATTTCTTTTGAAAATAATTGGATTTAAAAGCTACTTTTTAAAAAATATTTTGATAATAATTGGATTTAAAAACCACATTTTAAAAAATATTTTGGGGTTGTGTTAAATCTGGCGGCGACACGTGGCTAAAATTGCTTCTGTTTTAATAGGTACTAGTGTATTACTCGTGTCCTGCACGAGTGTTTTTTATATATTACTAATAAAAATAATTTTTATATATTTGTAAATGTGTAATAAGATAGTAGAATATATAAAAAAAAATTAAATAACAAAAAAAAATTTATTTATATTTTTTAATGATATAATTTTTGAAAATAATTATATTCAGAAACAACTTTTTGATAATAATGGAATTTAAAAATTATATTTTAAAAATATTTTGAAAAGTATCATTATTTAATAAATAACGTTGGCAAAGTTATGAGGTGGGGGAGACGTGGCAAAGAAATAGAGCAGTACGTGCAAGCAAAAGACCGTCTTGTAACGCAGTCGCTGGCCTATAAGTACGATGTTGTAGAAGCGTAAGCATGTTACAATTTTGTCTCCTCCTCTCCTCTCCTCTCCTCTCACACAAGATAAGAAGGGCAATATGTGCGGTATACTGGCGGTGTTGGGCTGCTCCGACGACTCTCAGGCTAAAAGGAGCCGTCTTCTCCGGCTCTCTCGCAGGCATATTTCCTTCTGTCTTTCGTATTCTTTCCGACGTATTACTTTTGCATTATAGTACTTTCTTTTCGTAAAGCTTAGGTTCCATATATATATACACACACATCAACTTCATTGGATTCGAGTTTTACATGTAGAAAAGTATCATTATTTCATTATATATGTTACTTCAGTTAATACATTTAGTTTTGTTTTTACGCGATAATTAATTTATTAAAAAGTCAATTTACCACAAATCATAAGAAAAAAACACACTTTCTTTGGTTGGTAGAGTAGGTAATATTTTATCGTCGTAATTTTTAATACAATTTTATTTATCATTACTACCATTTTATGATAAAAAAAATTTTGTATTAACTTTTAGATCTAACCAAGTATATGTGATTTACTTCTCAGTAAATTACTTCGTGTGAGTTCTACTTTCTCCATATAACCAAACAAGGATTTTAAGACGAAAAAACTAATACAAAGTAATAAGTAGGAAAAAACAATAACTTGAAATTATCTTGAATTTTTTCTCTTGGTACCTCGATGTTTGGACTTTTTCTCTTAATATCCACCGAGTTTTAAAATTCCTCTTGTTATTCTCAAAGTTTTACTTATTTACTCCTTATACCCATTTTTAATATATTACATTAAAAAAATCATTTTAAAATAATAAAAAAATTATAAAAATAAATTTAAAACTAATTATGACTTTATTAAATTTTAAACTAATAAATTTATAATAAAATTAGTTTTATATATAATTTTTATTTTTTAAATTAAATACTTTTTTTGAATTAAAATTAAATTTTTTAAATTTTTTTTGATTTAAATAAAATATACAAATTTAAATTAAAAACAGTTTTTTAAATTTTTTTTAATGAGTCTAGAATTTTAAAAATATAGTAAATTTTTATTTATTTTTAAATTTAATTTTATATAATTTATTTTAATTCGAAATTTTTTAAAAAATATGTTTTTTCAAAAATATTTAAGAGTATGGAAAAGTATATTATAAATCAAAAAAAATAAAAATTAAACATAAAAATAATATTTTATTTTTGAATTAAAATAAATTATTAAAAATTAACTTCACAAAAAAATTTAAAAAACTGTTTTTAATTTAAATTTATATATTTTATTTAAATCAAAAATTAAAAAAATATTTTATATTTCATTCAAAAAAATATTTAATTCAAAAAATAAAAATTATATGTAAAACTAATTCTATTATAAATTTATTAGTTTTAAAATTTAATGAAGTTATAATTAGTTTTAAATTTATTTTTATGATTTTTTATTATTATTTTATAATGATTTTTTAATGTAATATATTAAGAATGAGCATAAGGAGGAAACAAGTAAAACCTTGTGGGTACCAAGAGGAATTTTGAAACTTGGTGAATATCAAGAGAAAAAGTCCAAACCTTGAGGACCCCAAGAGGAAAAACTCAATTATCTTTTATTCTATCGGGGAAAAACTGCGTTCTCGCTCGGCTCACTCCAAGTATATATAAATGGGTAATTTATTGCACACTTATACACTTAAATACAACCTCACTTACAAGTTCTCTTAGAAGCCTTATTACTCTTTTCTTGACACGGTTACACAAATGAGGGGTGATTTCCCCTATTTATAGTCATCTCAACCTCCTCTACAAGAAGGTTCCGGAACTCGATTTACCTAGATCATTCCGGATCCTTCTCACTAAATCTTATCCTATACAATTCTAGAACATTCTATATGTTCCTACCCTAGTCTACAAGATCCCAACGATTTCTAGATGTCTCCGTCTTCTTCCGGGAAGATTTGCCTCCTTTCGGAAGGTTCCGCCACCTTCTGGAATATTCTGAAACGTTCCGAAATATTCCGCATTCTTCTAGAACCTTCCGCCTTTTCCGGAATCTTCTCTATGTTAGTTCAAAATTGTCGTAGACCAATTTAAAATTTGTATTAAAATTCACATTAATTAGATTAAATAACTTTAATTTATTTTAAATAAATTTATTTTTTACTTAGTTTATTGTAACTAATTTAATTTAATTTTATAACTTTAACTTTTTTTGTGAAATAATTTAATGGTGATGGAAATTATTAAAAAAATATTGTTGATACCACTAGAAATTCTCTCCCAATAAATAAATAAATAAATATATAAATAAATATATATATAAAATAAAAGATTACCAGATAAAAATTACAATACCCCTAAGAATATATAATAAGGTTAAAATAGATAGTTTACCCATAATTTTTGCTATCTACTGTAAATACTAAATACACAGGTTAAGGCACCGAGGCCCTGACTGGAGTGGGCTCCACCAATATGGAGGTAACTACCTCTGTCATCAACGGCTAGCTATCGTCGACCCTGCTTCCGGCGATCAACCTCTATACAATGAGGATGAATCCATCGTTGTCACTGTGTGTGATTCTCCGTCGATCGATCACTACCTCCTTAATTTTGTCACTAATCTTCTTCAGTAGCTTCTCAATTAGGTTTTAATTTCTTCTACAAATTGTTTAGGTCAATGGGGAGATATATAACCATGTCGAGCTGAGAAAGAGCCTTCCCAATCACAAGTTCAGGACTGGAAGTGATTGTGATGTTATCGCACATCTGGTGAGTTGCTACCGGCTTAATTTATTCCTTGAACACGCTTTAAATCCTTTTTAGGCTTTTAGTTTTGAGTTAATTGCTGAGTTTTTGTTTGATGAACTTAAAGTGCTTGTTTAAATGCCCCAATGAAACAGTATGAGGAGTATGGGGAGAAATTCATTGACATGCTGGACGGAGTGTTCTCTTTGGTGTTGCTCGACAAACGAGATAACAGCTTCATTGCTGCTCGTGATGCCATTGGTGTTACCTCCCTCTACATTGGCTGGGGACTAGATGGTACCCATTAATCCATAGATCTATTGTTCATTAATCAATAACCTTTGTTTATATGTAAAGTTATATTTTTTAATATTTGAGTTCAAATGAAATTTTTGTCTTCAGGATCGATATGGATTTCATCAGAAATGAAAGCTCTCAAGGATGATTGTGAGCATTTTGAGTGCTTTCCACCGGGTCATTTCTACTCAAGCAAAACCGCTTGTCTTCAACGTTGGTATAACCCTCCATGGTTCTCTGAAGCTGTCCCCACCACCCCTTATGATCCCCTTGTTCTTAGACATGCTTTTGAGAAGGTAAGATGTACTAGATTTCCCAATTTCAGATTCTTCATTGAATTAAATGTTGTGTGGATTTGCTAATTATTTAGGCTGTAACAAAGAGACTCATGACTGATGTTCCATTTGGAGTTCTTTTGTCTGGAGGGTTGGATTCATCTCTTGTTGCCTCGGTTGCAACCCGTTACTTGGCTGGCACCAAAGCTGCCAGGTATTGGGGAAACCAGCTTCATTCGTTCTGTGTTGGTTTAGAGGCAAGTAATCTTTGTCTCACTTGTATTCCCACCTTAGTTTCTATATATAATTATATGCTGGCCTGATTGCTTACTGTCTAATTGGTTTTTTCAGGGTTCACCAGATCTCAAGGCTGGAAGAGAAGTTGCAGATTACCTTGGCACTATCCACCACGAGTTTAACTTCACAGTACAGGATGGCATTGATGCCATAGAAGACGTGATCTACCACATTGAGACATATGATGTGACAACCATCAGGGCAAGCACGCCCATGTTTCTCATGTCTCGGAAGATCAAGTCACTCGGAGTCAAAATGGTTATCTCTGGTGAGGGATCAGACGAGATTTTTGGTGGATACCTCTACTTTCACAAGGCTCCTAACAAGGAAGGATTCCACCGCGAAACATGTCATAAGGTAGTTTAAGTTAGAAGCTCAAATCTTGCACATTAACAATTTAATTAACACCATGATTTGTACAGATCAAGGCCCTTCATTTATATGACTGCTTAAGAGCTAATAAGTCGACTTCTGCTTGGGGTCTTGAGGCTCGGGTTCCCTTCTTAGACAAAGAATTCATCAATTGTGCCATGTCCATTGACCCAGAGTGGAAGATGGTAAATCCAGATGAAGGACGGATAGAGAAATGGGTAATTAGGAAGGCATTTGATGATGAAGAGAATCCATATCTGCCAAAGGTATGCATATCTCTCCTTCCAAAATCCTTTGACAAATTAATCACATTACCCTGACAATGGTTTCATTTGATGTCCTGCAATTTTCCTTGCAACAGCACATTCTGTATAGGCAAAAGGAGCAGTTCAGTGACGGTGTTGGGTATAGCTGGATTGATGGCCTTAAAGCTCATGCTGAGCAACAGGTACATATGACAATACCTTCCTAAAAGAGAAAAAACAAAAAAATGGAGCCTATGTACTAAAATACAGATATACTTTCTTGACTTGAAGGTGAGTGATAAGATGATGAAAAATGCGGCAAACATCTTCCCTCACAATACCCCAAACACAAAAGAAGCGTACTATTACAGGATGATCTTTGAGAAGTTCTTTCCACAGGTATCAAAATTTTCAATCATTTATAGGAAAACAATCAGCAAGTATAAAATATGATATATTTGCTGATTTTGTCCCAGAATTCTGCTAGCCTTACTGTACCGGGAGGGCCAAGTGTAGCGTGTAGCACAGCCAAGGCAGTGGAATGGGACGCTACTTGGTCCAACAATCTCGACCCATCAGGCAGGGCTGCACTCGGGGTTCACAACTCATGCTACCAACCATCCCCACAACCACACACCGCTTCTTCTCTCAGTAACGGTTTGCAAGATAATAATAAGATGATCGGCAATGTGTCCTTAGAAGTTGAAGCTTGTACTATACTTTCTTGAGTTTTGCTTGTACTATACTTTCTTCAGTTGCTTATCAGTGCATCAATATCTTATCTAAGAAAACCAATGAGCTAAATCCAATTTAAAAAGAATACAACAATAACTATATATACACATGAATCAATCAAAGGTGCAGTCTTTTGCACCTTTTTGTTGAAATACAATAACATCATCACAAAGACATGAAACATTACACATTAAGGTTTGTTTTAGTACAAGAAGAAGAGGGCGGTGTAGAAAAGCTGATTCCAAGTATCCGGCAAGCCAGGTAGGCACCAGTGACTGCAATCGGAGGAGTGATCAGGGTTAGCGCGCTGAACAGGGTTGAGATCCCCGCTGTAGATAGAAGGATGACCGTCTTTTCTCATTGCAGATAGCATTGTGATGTCTAGTAAATATGCAGGACGTGCCATGGCTCCTAACACTGATTGCACCACCTTCATTTGACCAGCACAGGCTAACGGATACCCTTCTGCCGTGTATGCCACCCCATTTTCCGGCAATGTCTCCCCGTAGCAGTTCTTAGCCGGGGTTGATACTGCCCCTGAACTCCATTCTGAAGGACTGCAGTTGTTTCAGTTAATATTAGTCACAAATAGAGTTGTCTAATAAATAGGAACCGAACCGAACCGACCCAAATGCTATTGACCCGGATTAAGTCCGACCTCAATAAAACACAAGTTTTATAAAAATACAAGGTTGAGTTGCCCGACACCGACACGTAAAAGGGTACTTACGTTAGGGCTTGTTTGGAGAAATTTTCACGTGAATGTGAAAATAGTAACAAACTTATATGCAAGCTAGTATAGATGGGCCTCAATAAAGTCTGGTTTGTTTGTAGCCACTGAAACCAAGGGGATCGCTTTCATCTCTAACTGACCCACCAAACAGAGAATTATTGAACTTTCTCATTTCATGACAAACTACTTTTTACTTTTCTCCTTTTCATGCTCGAAATGTTACTCCTTCTAGTTGGCTTAAAGATAATTAAGAAATTAGTTATGACTTTAATCTAGTTCGACCCATTATAACTCAATTGAGAAGGATGGATGCTAGCAAGTGTAGCTATCAAATATCATAAGAGCTTCAGCTACCTAGCTAACATTTCAGTACATCTAGGTATAAATGTAACTCATTCCAGTTGTAAATTATCATGCAGCTTTGATAAGCCATTTCATAATCAATATATAATAACCTTTATAACGACTTTCTATTATGGACGCAATTTTTACAGAGTAAAAATTGTGTCCATAATAGAGAAGAAGAAAACATTAGTCTTGTTAATAGAGAAGAAGAGTTTACTTGTAATGTGTAGGTGAAATGGATTGGAAGAAAACATTAGTCTTGGTTCTATCTATGTGTGTATCCACCCATTGAGCCCATGTCTTCATCCCTCTGTTGAAAGCGGTCAATCTGTCCATATCTTGGTAAATCATTCCTCCTAGTCCCATATAATCCCATCTGCACATTTTTAACAACACAAATCCAAGCAAGAAAATGTTTAAAAGTTAGTTTATTTCAATGAAAATATTATCCAGTTTAGTTTATAGTAACTAACCCTTGAAGGGATCCTTTATGTGTCCACCAATGACCCGAGTTAAACGACAAGACGTCGGCTCCTAACCACGCTTTACTATTCGTCGATATTTTGTCTAGTGTGAGAACCCTCTTCCCTTGGATTATGTCAATGTCTACAAGATATGGAGCTCTGTAAAATGAGATTGTCACACCATAATCCTGCATAGATAAACCAATTAACAAAGAGTTGTTAATTTTATTGCCATAATTAGTGCAAACCTAAGGGGTAGGAAAAGGCTTTGTGGGCCTGGGTCTAAGCCCAATTTGCAAAACTGGATCTAATTATTGATGGGGCCCAATTAGTATTACGTCAGCTTTGGAATTATACAAAGCCAGAAAATGGCCCTGAAATGTATGTAAGCAACTCTCGTGACAAAGAAAAGTTGTTTGCTTCTTTGTGTGAACAAAATCATAACGGTTGATTCTTAAAGCCTAAAAGAATTTTCTATGAAATCAATGGAATCATTACAATCTTATTAAAAACAAAGAATCTCGAGTTTTTTAAAAATAGACCATTCATTCTTAAGAAAAATATATTTTATTAATAAAAAAAAGTAATTTGATATACTTAGACGACACGTTATTTGATGGATTAAAAGAACGAAAAAGTTGATAAAAGACAAGAACGAGCAAGAAAATTATAATTAGTTTACCACGTTGTTATTTATTTGTTTATATTATTCAAAATACAATAATAATAAAAGTATGAATATAATAAATGATGAGTAGTTTTGGAAAAACATCCATTTTAAAAATGAAATTTATATATATTAAAAAAAAATTATTTTTCTATGGAGTATGAAAGTTTACTGAAAATAACATGTTAAAACATAATTATTGAAATAATTTTAGGAGAATAATGATAGAATGATGTGTGAAGATAAAGGTAAGTTCCTCTCCTGCCATGGAAGAAAAGAAAACATCTTGAACTTTAAATATGCATCATGCACAGCAAAAGATGGTTTATTTTGTACGTAAATACGTAATTAACAGAAACAAGTTAAGAAGAGATTAGAAGGAAATTAAGGTAAAAATAAATAAAAATGGACGTACCAAGAACTTAAAAGCGGAAAGTGGGTCCCCTTTGATGATCTGCATAGGAGAAGATCTGGGCAAAGCAGAAGAAACCAAACAAATCAAAGACTCCCATTGGTTTCTTCCTAATGAATCTCCAACAAACATGACAGTCTTTCCTTTCATTCTGTTGAGGAATTCCATTCCATTAAACCTCGGAAGCTCACAGGTAGCGGGTTTCCACCTGTACTTGAGGTAATCCGAGTCGGGTCGCCCGTATAACTGGCAATTGAATTCCGGGTCGATGATAGGACAATCGGAAGACTCGTAAATTGGGTAAGTCTCGTCGTAAACCCAAGTTCCCATGAAGAGATTGCATTGGGTTTGGTTTGATTGTGGAATTGGGAGTGGGTTGATTGACTGAGCCGGGTTTGGGTTTGGTTTCGGGTTTGGATACGGGTTTGGGTGGTGGTGGTGGAAAAGGTTAGGAGCTGCATTGGCGAAATGGGTAGTCAAGAGGAGAATGTTGAAGAGTAGAAGATTTGAAGACATGGGTTTTGCTTTTTGGTGTTGTTGTGAAAGGAGAGCTGAGTTTGGAGGAATTGGAGAAGGAAAAGTTGAAGATTTTAAGGAGAGGAAGAAGAGTTCACGTGGGTTAATTGCTAACATAACAACACTGTAATGGCGGTAAAAGGCGGTGGCTTTTATTGTTTTTTGGAATGTTGATTGGGTCCATTTTAAAGCAACAAAACCCAAGATTACTGATAAATAAAGTTGAATAAATAGAGCTTTTTTAAAATAAATTTAATGAATATTTGTGAGAATAAAATTATTTGAAATTGATATAGGTGTAAAATTGTAATTTGGTTTACTTTTTTATTTAAATATAATTTTTTATAGAATTATGTTTATAATAAATCATTCAATATACTACCATGACCCTAAACTTCATCATCCATCCACGCAGTTTATTAAACAAACCCTTGATATATTAAGATAATCATAATATCTATAACTAACAAAAAATAAGTAAACACCAAATATGATTCCATGGATCATAATATAACATTTTGCACGTGTAAAGTGGACATGATTAGCGGCAATACAAACTACACAACTTGGTATGTTAGTTTCACTATGTTTTATCTAACAAACCCTTCGTATACCATATTGTTCACTGCAATAGAGATAAATATCTTGATCCATGTACAAAGAGTCTACACAAAAGAGATTTTTGAAGTATTTCAAGCTCATTTTGAACATTACTTTAAGTCCATAGCGAAGTGTGAGTCAAGTGGTGAGGCCGATCAGGGCAGTGATAGAGAAGAAATTTTGGAAAAATTAATTGATAACTCAATTTTTTTAACAGCACCAAACTTCACCTCCTATTCAACCATAAAATAGAGGGGGATAATCGAGGCTTCAATTTCATCTTAAGAGCAAAAGAATTACGAAAATCTTATCGGTAACCGAATAATTGTTGTTGCGAGCGCTACCGATTGCAGGCTTGGACTAGAGGAAGTCGAGAGTGGGCAACAATGGCAAGGTGATGGCGGCAAGAGAGGAAGTCGAGAGTGGGGAATGGCGGCAACGTGACTGCGGCAAGAGCGGAAGTCGAAAGTGGGCGAAAACAATGGCTTTCGATGGAAGCGTTAGACAGTTCTCTTAACACGATTGGAGTAAGAAAACCAACATATAATAAACAAAGGGAATTAATATTTTTTTAGAAATTTTTTTGGTATAATTAATTAAAAATGGTTAAAACTGATCTAATAATTGATTTGATCCTAGAGATGATATCGATCTATTAGGAAGATATTAGAATCACTTTATATGGAGAAGATCCTTATCCATGAATCCGTATATGTGCATCGAAGTAACCCATCAATTCAATTGTCTTGTATTTTCTTATTTATAACTTGGAATTCATTTATTATGTTATGTTTAATAATAGAAGCTGAATAATTGTGTAAGAGTATGAAGGGGAGGAAGTCTAAATAAAAAAAAATGGTATGATTAAGATATATACTTTGGTATATGGTTAGGAATGAATAGAAGGAGCAAGTTGAGAAGAGAAATGATATGTGCTTTGCTTCTATACTTGGACACCTATGGGACCCAATTCGTTTTTGTCCATATCTCCCTACAACACCCGTGAACCCACCATTCTCCTTTTTGTTAAATTTAACCCGGTTATATATATATATATATATAGTTTTGGATCATTTTTTATGTCTCAAATAATTTGGGTAGAATTTGATCAATTTTTCGCTTCAGTTTGCATCCAATTCTTGTAAATATGCACTGTGTATGTCCCATTTCTCATAATTAAATTTGGTGTGAAATCGAGTTTAGGTTTTGTTTTTTCCAAAATTTGCCTCATGTCACCATTATCGATATTTTTTTTTGGTTTGGAGATGATATGCAACACAAGCAAGAAACAAACCGCTTATTAAGGTTCCACTGAGACGTAATGCATCCAGAGAGTGCAATCACGGTCCACCTGCGACTCCCACTCGGGCTACTCATAGTGTAAATGTGAGTCCATCCGGCCTCCGATTGCATTTATCTGATTTTTTTTTGACCGTATAACATCTTTCTAAACTAATATTCTTTATAATTGTTTGATTGGTCATGTGGATCAAAATAGAGAAATAAATTGTAGAGACAAAGCATAGTACATGAATTCCCAAAGTGGACCTTTTTCATAACTATTCTATTTGTACAATTTTGGCGGATACAATAAAGATTTAAGTAAGAAAAGTGAGAAGTTGGGCATGGCAACAAGAGAATAACAAGAGCGTATATTTCCCCACCGACTGTTCGATCTCACGGCCTTCTTCTCTTTATATGCTGCTTCATTTTCCCCTCCTTAATCTTTTGGCTTTTTTCTTAATTTTATTCTTTTTATATGTCATATGCAAATTGTCCTTATAGTCAAACTGCCCCTAATAATGTCCTATTAAGATAATGACTAATTTTGTTTACATAATTTTGTATTTATAAAGTGTCCAGGTTGTCTCAACCCTCGATTCACAAAGATGGCTATTTCCTCAAAACATGGGTGATCATAGTTAAATCTATAAAATAAAATAAAAAAGTTTATCATTGGTGCTACGACAATTTTTTTTTTTTTTTAAGGTAATCACTAATTAATTCATTCTCAATTAGTCAATATAATAATTACATCGATCTAGAGGGAAGACGGGCAACAAGCTGCGCCGCCAACCCTTTCTGAATTGCAAAATTTAATTCTCCTAAAAACATGTGATGACCTAGGATACATAACGTTACCGTGTAAGACCCGTTGCATCCTATTAAGAACCTCAACAACAACATCGGACGCAAGAAAACCAAAAGTGTCAAAAGCAAACAGAAGAAACACATGTTGGTTTTCGACACAAGCTCTCTCATGTTTAGCCATCTTATCAGAAGCTGCATTAAGCGCCGCTTTACCCACCACAAAAGGTCCTTTGTCTAAACTAACTAGTGGAGAAACCCCTGTCACATCAATACAAACATGCTTTCCACTCATCCATCCAAACACTAAGACGTCCGCCGGCCTCAACGTAGATATTCCCTCACGCGAATCAGTCAAGAAGGCCACAAGCACCTCCTTCTTAACCGAAACTCCCGCTCTCCTAAACACGTCGCATAAAACATCACGGACAAGATCATGTCTATATTTGAAACCAGGAAGCTCTTTACAATGAACATCATGCTCCCCAAAAACATCTAAATGCTTTCTACAGTTGGGCATAGGACAAGTCCCAGTAACCGGATAAAGTTGAATCATCAGGCGATACTTAAGGACCAAGCGATACTCAACCGGGGACATACACTGTCCAAGCCCATCAATGGGTATAACAAGAAGGAAATCTTGGCTATGCGTTGATTGAAGGCACTTAAGAACCGCTTTCTGTCTCGGGGTCAAATTGAAGGCAACTTCCATCTCCTGTACAACTTACCGAAAAGAGCACTCGCCAAAACCTGTTGGGCTTTACGGGGGACGGTGTTCTTGACAGCAAAAACAGAAAGATCGAATTCAGGAATAGAAGCCTGAAGATTGCCCAAAGCTCCACCAAACTCAAAGCCTATATCCACAACTCCACTGTCCCGCAAAATGTGGTCCTGAAGGTCCCAAGATTGGGCCCTAGAGGCCACAAAAGCAAAAGAGGAAGCCTCCATAGCCGAGTAAATCCCAAGACCCCAAACCGAAGGGGCAAAGAAGCGAGCCGCCACTGAAGATCCCCAAAGAAAGGACCTCCACACACCACAATATCCTCTACCGATCCACGAAGTCCATCATCAAAATAAGTTGCTACACTCTCCCAATGCTTCGGATGACAAGTCCTCAAGCCAAAATACATCTTAGAAACACCCATACAAGAACGAAGTAGTAGAAGCTCACTTTGCGGGTCCCTCAATTGTGGAAGAAGATGCATCAACTCAATTGCCTTAACCGCTCTCTTCATGACAAGCTCTTTGATAAACCCCACGTCTCTACTCACTGCCCCGCCCAACAGCTTAACTCCCATCGCTGGCCTTGCAATGTCTTGTGGGAATAGTCCATCTATAAGTTTCGACCCATCACACGAAGGCCAAAAGAACTCAGTTTTGCGAACATTCAACTCGAGCCCTAAACCCGGACCAAACTGTCGAATGATATCAAGAGCTCTAGCCACCTCCACAGACCGACCAATAATCGTACCATCATCAAGATATCAAGCGTGAAGGAGAGGCTTGCAACTGTCTCTGATCCTATGCGGGAGCGGGTGCAAGACAAAAGAAAAAAGGAGTGGCCCCATAGGGTCCCCTTGTTGCATACTAGTAGCCAACCATATGCATCCATCTCTAAGGTATAACCGAGCAACCTGACCATATAAGAACTCAACCCATAAAAAATAGATGGACATATCTCTCTAACCTCCCTAAGCAAAACAGACCTGTCAACTAGGTTGAAGGCATTAGAAAAATCCACAGTCAGCATAGCCAAGGAACCATCGTCATAACGCTCGCTCAAAAGTCTATTAGCACTGTGCAAAATAGCCTCTGCACCACCTGAAACACCGACTCCGAACTGAAAATCTCCAAGATATTCTCCCATATCTTTACACACTCCCTTCATGGCTACTTTAGACACCAACCGTCTTCATACAGTACCCACTGCAATGGGTCGAACCCATTTACTCAAAACCACGTGAAATGACTACAATGCATCAATAAATAAGAATGTAAGTATGAAATAGGTTCGTTTTCATTTTGTTTTATTATCTTTGATAAAACCAACTGAGACGTAAGAGTGTAATCATATTTATATTGGTTTTTACAGTATCGGAATTATCCAAATCAATTTATGTGGTTGATTGCAAACGAGGTATCTTAAGGAGCGATTCCGTCAACTTTCAAGATACCTAAAATTTTTCAAGTTGTCACATTGTTTTTCTAATGACTTTTTTTAAAAGGAAAAATCCCTAGAAATTTAATAATATAGAAAAAAAATGTTTAGGAAATATTTTTCAGCTCATCCTATCTAATTTCTAAGTCTAATTAAGTAACTAAATAACATGTTCTAATAATTAAATTAGATTATTACTTATTCTTATTTTTTATTCTTGATTCAAATCTAATTCTCATACGCATACTAAAATAACCCTATAAAGATATTATCCGAATGTTTATAGGATGTTTTTTATTATTATTAATTATTATTCCTCGTGTTTCTGTTTCATTTTATCTATTTTATCAAGTCATTGTTCATCTCACGAGTTTACGTATGTTTTATACAATGAACCACTTTCTCTTCATTAAAAAATTTTCAATCTTAAATGAACCCAAATACTTTCTTTAATCATCTCCCTAATTCTGTACCCGATATGCGGAATTAGTGTTCAATTAATCCCACACTTGGGGTGCGAAAGGGAAATTGAGTTTAATTAATTCCACACATTGGTCACAAAGCGAAATTGATTTTAATCAATTTCGCACTTGAGCCTGAACCCGAAATTGGGCTTAATTGATTCCGCATTTGGGGTGCGAAATCGAAATTGAATTTAATCATTTTATCACGTAACCCAAAACTAAACTTTTATATAAAATTTATAAATATGTCTAACATCAACCGTAAAAGGAGAAATAAAAATGATTAAGGATTTAAAGGAGACGTCACACAGTTGCACAGCCACAGGGGTCCAAACTTTGCTTTGAAGCAAATAAGAGAGGATACATGTTATCCACTTAAACAAAATGGGCCCAAACTTCTTCTTTTTTTTGTTTATAAGAAGTAGACAAGGATGGAGTTGAGGAAGAAGTATAGTGAATAGAATGCCAATTGGTGGCTACATTTGCATGTGAATGTGTTTCTTGCATTGGCCCTACTGCTTAATACTAACCACTACTCCTACCTCATACATGATCTGGCTAGAATGTGACTGATTTTAAATACTATTTATACTTATTAATATATTCTAAAATTCTTTTTTTTAATAATATTTATTTAACCATAAATTAATAAGTATTATAAGTCTAGGAAAATCTATATTACTATAACTTGGTCTAAACTAATTTGGAACTCATCCAAGTTTGGGACTATTAAAATATGTTTAACCTAATATAGTGTATAAGATTTAAAGACTTTTGACAGGTTTATCAATCCAAATTTAAAAATACATTATTGTGAATGAATTATAATTGAACCCATCATGTCTTACCTAATTAAGGGACCTGCTACTAACAGAAATTGAGGAAACATGGTACAAAAATAATGTTAATGCATTCAACAAGCTATAATAAGAAATTACTTATCGTAGTTGATGCAAGTGTATATCTAAAGGGATTTACTTTTTATTTAAAAGTAATTTTTATATGGTTAAATTTGTAATTTATCATTCAACAGTCGACATAAACTTCCTCAATGTAATTTATAAAATAAGAAAATAAAATATGTTTTTTTATTTCCACATATAATTCATAAGTTTGATAAGCTTTCATAAATTTTAACTGGCTTGTAAAACAGGTCTACCAAATGGCAAACACCTTATATGTTAGTGGAAAGGTATTTGAGGCACCACCTAGTCCCGATAGTTGAAGAGGCCATGTGAAAACGTTGGATAACAAGACGGTGAAAGAAAAACATCACACCAAAAACAGTCCAAGGTAAGTAGCCAAGTACGAGGAGCACCACTGACGTTTCACTATAGGTCACGACGAGGAGCGTAAAATCCTCGTGCTAAGGTTTGGACCTGTTTAAGGAAAAAAGCTACTGGGCGAACTTAGACACAAACCCAAGCCGAGTAGCCGGGCTCGGCCCAAAAACGGACTTAGCTTTTTATTCAAAGTCTACCGCAAGATCCGCTTTTAAACGGATCTACCCAATTCATGTGAATGTGTAAGAGCCTTCACAGTTGACACACACAAAAAAACAGTAAGTACCCAATTCATGTGATCATATCCAAAAACAACCGCATATGATATTATGTACAGAAAAGAAGACCAAAGTTAAGATCTTGAGCAAGAATGCAGATGGCATGACTCCATCACTGTACTGCTAGTCCTAGACAAAATTTTCTGCCCATGCCAAGGAACAACAATTGTATCATTCCTTTCAATTATTTTCTAACTTTTACCTACAGCTTACTTTGACGTTCGAAACAGGCTTTATGCGCATATACTTCACTTCTCCGTTCTTTTTGCAACAGTTACTCTCCACAGCAGCTTCATCACTTGGAGATATCACCTGAAAACAAAACTTCAGCTCAAACAATCTTATTCCTATACAAAAACTTCAAGATTTTACCCACAATGAATCTACCACCATACCATGGCGTCCGATGGATCATCTTTGCAGCCAATGTTGTTATTACCTTCAGGTGCACTGTCAAATCAGTGTACATAAAATTCTACTTGAGCAAATTGAACAAATACAGCATAAAGTTGCAATTTTGGATATATAAGTTGCACTTCTCTTAACATTAACAAAAGTAAGCAATAGTAGAATATTAAAAAGTATCTCAGCATTTTAATTGAGTTTAAATAACAGGTGAGGGCCAAGACATACTCTAGTGATTCTTGATCAACAGAGTCGCTCCATTCGACTTGTGTGTCATGGTACAGTTCAGAGATGGCACTCTTGCACTCAGCCTCAACTTTCCTTTCACGACAACAATCTGCAACATCAGAATAGTGAACCCACAGTTTTCATAAAAGAAAGAAAGAAAGATTATTGTTCCTTTTTTTTACAGGTGACATACTTGATGGGGTAAGCACAGGGCCACTCAAGAATTTCTGGCACATAACAGTGCCCTGGAAATCGAGGAAGGTGTACGCCAAAAGCTCGGATCTTTCCGATTGTGTAGCTTCTGAAAACCCAAAAGAGCCAGTCCATGTGTTCAGGACACATGGAACAGCAGGAAGGACCATCCTCTCAATTCCTAGTTCCATGAGATTCTAAAGGCACAACAAAACGAATTAATTAAAATAAATTGAGAATCAGAACAAGCATAACTTTCATGTAACAGTAATTCAAGCTACCTTCTCCAGCTCATTCATCAAAAAGCGACACATCCCAAGCCGACGATAGTGAAACCGGGTGGCAACCAGAGGAATTTCGGCTACTTTTCCACCATAGATCCTTCACAAACCCCAAAATTTAGTGTGAATAGACTCTTTAAGGAATAGGACTGGTAAAAATAAAAAAAGATTAGTCATCCACAAACATTTATAGTGAACTTTACCTTAGTGTAGCCACACTAACCAACTCATCATTTTTCTCCAGAAGTACTATATAAAATCCTGTGAAGTTGAGACGCTTCAGCTCTGACCTGTATAGCAAATTCAAAGCGCACACGAATCGTGTAAAGTCCAAGTGATGCTCAAAATGCCAACAGATTAAAGCAGTTTTAATAAAGACTATTAGTGCACCAGAATATCTCACCCTCTACCGAATATAACATCTTCAACAAGATCTCGCCTTGTATAAGATTCTTTAACGGGTTCAAAACACTCGTGCATCACCTCAAGTGCAAGGCTGAGCTTGGCGTGATTCTCTGCCATCATCCCAGTATAGGCTTCATCAAGATCCTCTCTAGTTTCATATTGCATTGGTTTAATTATACTCCAAGTTAAATCATCATGACCAAGGGCAATGGGTTTTCTTTGAAGATTTTGAAGGCCTGTGTATATCTGCAAACGGTAGATGGACACAGGATATAATAAGAGCTAGAGGCAATTGAACTTCTCCTATAATAATACTAAACTTGCATTTTGGTGTGATTATATGACTATATAATTCTTATCATACAGACAAACTATGAAACCGAACTTACCTGTGCACAAGTTCTACCGCAAAACCACTTGTCTTTTGTGCAATCATCCAAATTGAGTCCTCTACCTATGCAGCTGGCATGGACTGCAAAGAATGTAATTTTCAGTATAAAATCAGATACACGAGCATTAACCATGTCAAAAGGAAACTCACACTGACGCTCGCACTGGTCACAGCAAAGTGAGCTTTTCTCATTCAATTGCCCAGTATTATCCACAGATTGGCCCCTGCCACAGATTCCACAACAACAAGATGGACAAAACCAGTCACCATCCGGGATGTCCTAAAACACACAAAGAAAAGTGTCAGGAGAAAAGCCTGGGTATAATAAGCAACTCTAACAGAAAGTGCTCACCTTCAAACCAAGGCAGCTTGCATGGAAAGAAGCCGGGCACCCATCACATAAAATTAAATCACCTCCATCCCGACAGACAGAACATACATGATCATTGAAGTTCTGCAACGCATCTGTCTTGCAATCAATAGTATCTTTGTGTAAGTTTCTCTTACTTTTATGTAGCATCTGCAACTGACACTTAACAAGAGATCTTCCATCTTCCAGAAAAATATTTGCAGCAGGTTGTTGGTAAGAGCTCCCAGCATGAGCTTCGAAACCAGCAAGGGTGAATACATCTTGGCAACAACCACACTTTACACCATCACGAGTTATCCTTCCTTCAGCCATTGTTCTGTTATCCTTCCCACGGTAAAACACTTTTTCCCTAGGCAGCACAACATTGTTGTCAATCAACCACGACAGTACAGTTCTCGGATACTTTGGCATTGTGCTAGGAGCAGTCACCTCCCGTACACCTTTGCTTGAACGTAGAGTTCTAGCTGATCGGTTGACATCTGAATTAGTCATCTTTCTTTTTCTAGAACCTGGTTTTTCCTGAATGCAATTATCAGACTTCTGTAACTGAGGGACCAGACTTCTTCGAACTTCTGAATTGGCTAAAACATGGTTGCTAGATCGTCTAGCCAGGTCAGCATGTCTGCATGCTGTTGGGAGTGAATAAAAATTCTTACCCTCAGGGGATTGATAAACCCATTGCTTGCCGAGTTTATTCCACCTGGACCAGAAAGACCAGCCTATAGCTGACAAGTGCTGTTTAACTTTTCTCGTCAAAACTATAAACTGTGATTTTTTGTTTTTAGGAAGACTTGCATACCGGGACTGCAAGTATTCTGATAATGCTTCTGGGCAAAATACACTTTCAACAGATTCAGCAGTTTTGAAGGTAGATGTCACAACAGATGGCGAGGCATTCTCATTGTTCTCTTTTACAACAGGAGGAGACTTGCCTGATGGAATCTCCAACAGAACCTCACAGACCTTAGAAAGAGAATAGTATATTCTTCCATCCGGAGAGGTATATCTTACATATTGCTTTGGAACTGAGTCCTTGTGGAAATCAACTTTCCAGCCCAAAAACAGAAGATGTTGCCTTAGCTTCATAGCTGCATTATCTCTCTCTCTCTTTAACTTCAAATATTCAGCAGGGGAATTAGGGCAATCCTCAGCTCCAGAAACTAGCGTTGGCACACTGGGGTGCCAATGACTAGTACTTAATTCTCCTTGTTCATGAGAAATGTCTGAACTTTCTACTAGTTCCATGCCATCTTCAGTATCTATTGATGCAATACCATTCTGAGGCTTTCCATTAGGCACAACAGCACCACATTTTGCAGAGTTTACACCAAGAGCGTGCAAGGACGTATCATATGCAATCAAATTTTGGGAAAGGTCTACCGTCTTCAGAACTTCAAGTGAGATTATCCTTAAATAATCATTTAGAACCTCCATGATTAGCTCTTCCCAAACAACCCTATTTGAATAAGTCCACTCCAAAATGCGGTCATAATTCTGACGGTCCCTCACATCATACCATATCTGCTGTATAGAAACAGGAAGAACAAACATTGTCTTAAGCTTATCAATGATATCCAGAAACAACCATTTCCCTCGGAGACTCCAATCTCTCATGCCTTCATTCCAATCCTGAGTTACCCTCAAATTCTCACTACTTACAATCATTTCATCAGCCAAATCAGGGAAAAAAATCTTCCATTTCCCTGATACATCTTTCGGATCAAAGACAACACCTTCCCACCAAGCTTCATTGTGATAAACATCCACGCATTCACCGTATTGAAGAGGCATATTAAGATCAGCTTTAGGTGGTGTTGGCCTTATCCTTCCTCGATAATTGCTTGAAGGTCCTAAGCTAGGACTGGTGAAATTACTTGAAGGGAAAACATCCACATATTCAGAAAGTTTTTCATCCTGATCATCACAGAGAATATTATCATACTTAACCAGACATCGTTCAGTATCCCGGGCAATGATAGTTGCAGGATGCCATGAACCAAGAAGTCCATCTTCAATACTTCTAACCTGCAAATGCACAAATTACCATTTCACCAAGGTTAAGCGGATTGAAATACAGTAACCCAAAAATGACCTACACAGAACAAAAGGGGGAAATTGACAAACATCAAATCAACGGTACAATCCACAAATTCAGAGTTACATAGCAATTAACCATATCATAAACGATCAAATTGGAGTTCTACACAGAAAATTTCATATCTCTGTACTTCCTCCGTTTCACAAAGGGTGATTGCAATCAAAATACACAAGATACAACATATTCAACAAGAAATCGTAAACCATTCGACATGCATTGAGGAATTCTAAAGAAAAAAAGAAGGGTGAAATTCGACAACCCTACAACAAATTTACCCTGATCGCCGAATCAATTTCGATACAAACCCCCCAAAACCCCCAATTCTTTGAAAAATGTCAACAGATATACTCAAACAAACGAATGTTAACAAAAACACAATCTTGAAACACAGAAAGCATGCCGGCAAAACAAGAACAGAATGGTAAAAAAGAGATCAGAAAAAGGAGAGCATTACTTCGACTTTCCCATTGATGGAGAGATTTGGTGGTTTGATTGATCGTCCACGCTTCTTACCCTTGTCCGCCATTGAAGAGTGTGGCAGAGCTGTCAAGGTTTTTTTTTTTTGCAGTGTGGGTTGGAGAGAGAGAAAGAGAGCGAATGCAGTGCGAAAACTTCTTGGGTTCTAAGTTTCTAGAGTAGTACAAGATTTTTCTTGACAAACGTTTCCTTTTTTAACCTTAATTAGACAATGGGGTAGAACAACCTCAATCAATCCTAAAGAGTTTCCACAGATAATCGTAAGAAAATTTGGATACCGCCAACGGTTACGGATCACTGTTACTGAATGTGGATGGTCCAGATTTGCTCATTGATCCTTGCGAAAATCAGTATGATCAGGGTTTACTGCGTAATTTTTTTGGTCGGAGGCTTACTGCTTAATTACATGCTGCTAGTAGCCTAGTGCTAGTAGTGGCTAAAGTACTCCATCAAAATACGATTCTCCAGTATTTGGAGAAAATTTGATGGAAGTATACGATCTTCAAAAAGTTTTTCTACAATTTATTCGACAAATTATCCGATTTTTAAGAGAAAAAGAGAATATTCAGATTAACAAGCATAATAGATAAATTTTACGTAAAATCACCCGCTTAAAATAAATTGTACTCATATTCAAAGATACTTGTCGCAGAATGCGAAAGTTTTACACATGTGAATTAGTATACGGTGATGTTCGACAATTTATTCAATTTCTAGAAGAATGAAATGATATGCATGCCGTTCGAAGAAAAAATGCAGGACATATACATACAAATAGTTATTGTGTAAGAAGGTGAAGGTGGCTACGAGAGGAAAAACCACACACAAATGAAAATTTGAATAATATTACCCGTTTTTATAAAAAAAAAATTCTCCCCACGTGATTGGAAAAGTTAATGAAAGTATTTGTTTTAAAAGAGTTTTTTGCAATTTTGTTCGACAATTGATCCAATTTTTAAGAGAATAGAGTATCTCGTTAATACATTGTATTTATATTCGGGAAAACTTGATCGAAGAATGCGATTTTAAAAGAGCTTTACACATGTGAATTAGTATATGCTATATAGTAATGTTCAATGATTTATCAATTTCTAGAAAAATGAAAAGATATGTTGTTTGAAAAAAAATGTTGGAAATACACTAAATAAATATTTGTTAATGTGAAAGAAGGTGATTATGAGAAGGAAAAAACTGAAATAACTGAAATTTGTATAAAACTATCCGTTTAAATATGTTTTTTCCATGTTTGGGAAAGTTAATTAAATTATTTGATCTTAAAAGAGTTTATCTACAATTTTGTTTGAATAGTTATCCGATTTTTTTATGAGAAAAGAGAATATCAGTTTTAAATACATTGTTCATATTCGGAAAAAGCTTGATTGAAGAATGTGATTTTAAAAGAGTTTTACACATGTGAGTTAGTGTATGGTGATGTTCGACAATTTAGTCATTTTAGAAGATATAAAAGATATTCAATTTGTAGAAAAGAAAACGCGGGAAATACATTTAACGGATATTGTGTTACTGTGTAAGAGGGTGATATGTGAAGGAAAATATAGAGACAACTGAAATTTGAATAATATTACCCGTTTAAAATATGTATTCTTCGTATTTGGGAAAGTTGATGAAATTATTTGATCTTAAAAGAGTTTTTTATAACTTACACGCGGGATAATATATGATGATGTTCGACGATTATCTAATTTTCATGAGAAAAGGGAGTATTCGATTAGAAAAAATCGCGCAAAATATTTATAACAAATTTAGGAGCCGGGTTATCCCGGCCCTCTTTTTATTATTGAATGCAGAATGTACTAAACCTCCTAAAAGAACAAACTAAGAGTACGAGTTTGTAGCACTCCGTTAAATAAGGTATACGAACAATAATAGGGTGAGTTGTTATGAAATAGATAAATATTATTTTAGTAACGTATACGCAATATTTTTTAGTAACAAGTAAGATAAATATGGGTAATTTAAACAATTTATAAATAGGTATAAACTTATTTATGATTTACGCTTAAGTTTGGTTATAAAAAAATAATTATTACAAGAAAGGAATGTTTATAAAGGCAATTTAAATAAGTAAGATGGATTAGGACAAGTTAATCTTATACCCGTAACTATATAGATAAGATAGTAAATAAATAAAGAAACTTAGGTAATTATAATTTGTTTTAGAGGTTAATTCATGGTTAAAATTGAGAATGGGAGCTACAGGGAAATTATAGCTTAAGTAGATTGGTAGTCTGGCTGAGTAAGTGAATTAAGGTGATGGCACATGTGGCATGCAACATACAACACTTCCACGTAAATGAAGTAAACAATCACAACTCCTCCTGCAGTAGTATAAAAGGAGAGGCATGCATCACAATTCAAAACACACAAACACAATACGTTCAACGTAGAAAAAAAGAAGATATACTAACTCAGTAATATATCGGGTGAATACCGGATAAAGTCAGCGTCTACGAGAAGGCAAGTGGGTTATAGTTATTTTAAATAACTATCGTACCTATTTGATTGATAATATATATATATATATATATATATATATATATATATATATATATATATATATATATATATATATATATATATATATATATATATTAGCTATAGTTAAATTACACGTATACATTATCGTATTGTATTAATTGGTATGTTGTTGATTTTTAGCGGTTACTTGGATAATGGACGAACCGATGAAAATGTGAAATACGGGTACGGACATCATGGGTAAATAATAATGTCGGCTCGATAACATTATTAGAAATGTCCATTGGGGCTTAGTGGACCCCGGGAATTAGGTCGTCTAATTCCAATCTCGCTACCGGTAAGTGAATTTAGGGAGTCAGGGACTTACCAAGAGGTTCTCCAAGACTTGCCCTTCGGTTGATTAACGGTTAAAATCAAACCTGGTATCCATGGTAAAATTGCTAGCGTAACGCTAACGCGATTAAGAGTATTATTAGATCGATTAAACGTTGAAAAGCTAGTACGGTAACATTATGAACACTATATGTTGTTCTAAATTAATAAGTATATTTTTATTTAGGTTAATCCAGCTTGTCAGTCTGCTAGATAGACTGACCCATTTTATTTTATTTGTTTTGGTTGGTTATCAACCTATTGACATGTTAAGGTGAGTACCAGATGGCGTTATGGAAGCGTACCAGGAGTTACACTTGATCACCTCTCACTCTAGCTCGGAAGCGAATAACTTTAAAAAAATTCAGTTAACGTTTTTCTTCTTCTGTAAATTATAATCTCAATCAAGGCATGTGATATAAATATGTTTTTTTTGTATATAACTCGTTGAAGTCTAAATTTTAGCCTGAGGCGGATTTCAATAATAGTAGAGAAGCCGCTGGCGTTGTAGCATACCTAGATAATTAGAAAAAATCGGGGTGTTACAAAATTTTATTCAAACAATTGAAATATTTTTAAAATTAAATTAAATTTATTTTCTCTACTATAAACGGATATGTGTATACTAAAATATCTGAATTATTATAATAAACTTTTTTCTTAAAAGAGTTATTACATTAAACTAGAAGGATAAGTTTGTGTGAAATTACATAACAAAGTTATAAAATAGGTTTTCATATTATATTTGATACATAATATTTTATGCACATTTAAAATGTATAGAAGTTTCACTAGTACATGTAAGGTTTTTCACGGTGTTTAGACTATGATGTTTTTATAAATATGTCTTTGAAACAATTTTAATGGCGTTTTATAATGTTTTTACCATTTTGGTCTTTTTTAAGCATGCGACATATGGTCTCGTGATTGAACTCTGCTTTGAGGGTTGTAGTTCGGTATACAAAATATGAGCTTCGCAAGGACATCGTCATTGGATTCTCCGCTCGCTTTCTCCCTACCTGATGTTGCATAAACACCTGCAAATTTAGAAATCAACAATTATATTAAGCGTTTGGTAGCGGTTCTTACAATGTTTTCAATGACGATGTCCTTGTGAGGACTCATATTTTGTATATGGAACTACATCTCTCAAAGCAGAGTTCAATCGCGAGACCATTTGTCACATCATCTTTGATTGAGTTAAAAAAAAAAAACTGACATGGCGTTTTAAAAACGCCATTAAATTAACGGCTTTCGCAAAACCGATCCTCATAAAAATCATGTTTGTAGATCTGAGATACACAACATTACCATGCAAGATTCATTGCACCCTCTTGAAAATCTCAATAGAATCGGACGCAAGAAAACCAAACAGGTAAAATATCACAAAAATCATAAAGAATATGAAAGGATTAAAAATATGAGAACATCTATAATATAATATAATATAATATAATATAATATATACTGTCAATTGTATTAATAAAAAAAATCATACTTTTATGCTGGGTGGAATTTACAATTGTTTCTTGTAAAAATTACAAATAAATACATTGATAGAAAGTATAGTGTACGTAGAATTAGAAACTCTTACCAGTCGATCAGTTAAGAATCTATTCATGTAAATTAAAGAATTAAAAATATTTTTGTAAAGTATTGTAATATTTTTATAATTTATACCAATGTCTTTACTCTTAAAGACATATAAGGACATAAATTAATAAAAAAAATATTACACGAAATAATTTAAAAAAGGAATGGGTTTAATATTAGATCTGTAATAGCGCTGAAAAGCCACAATTAAGGTAACAAGATTTGATTGTAAAGATCTCATACCAAAACAATATCTTACCAAAATAAAACATATTTCTACATATACCAATTTTTAGAGTAAAAAACGGAAAACTGTGACTTGACCACCTTTATAAGTTACAAATATAGCAATAAATAGGGTTTGAACCGTTCTCACAAGATTCTCTTCTTTCTTTCTTTTTTTTTCCGGATAGTGATTGATTTCTCCTATTGTTTTGTCTTTGGAGAAATTTTCGTCAATTTTACTAAATTTAGTGATTTTCGCCGAGTTGTTAAGTTATTTGCTCTGTTATATTGTGTTCTTTTCTTGAAGGTCATCCATTTCTTTTCATTTTCTGTTGTATTTATAATGGTAGATTTTTTTTAATTTGCATGAAATTACCCGTTTAAAGTAATGTAAGTATTTGATGTCACACAACGTAAATTTGTCTATCTCACATCATTTGAATGGGTGATTAATTTATAAAGATATGTTATTATCAATGTCAACAAGAATTCTTCTTTTCCAGTGATATAGTGAAGACAATTAACTCTGAAGTTAAGCGTGCTTGTTACTACCAATGTCAACAAGAATTCTTACTTAAAATAGATTTTGGATTCGTTACCGGTCAACTAAAAAATATGTGCTTGATTTACTTATTCAAAAAATTAAATATTTTAAAGATAGTATTACTTTATTTTTACATATAAACGGGTATGCATATTAAAATATGAGTTGTTCTTTTAAAGTTTGTCGATTTCTTTTGACTTTTCAACTTATTATTGTATTTATAGTGATCAAATCTTTTTTCTTTGTTCTAAAATAAATATAATGCATTCAATAATTTAACTCAAAACTATTTGATATGGTACATCTCTTGAGTTTCAACTTTCATTTTCATGTAAAAACCGAGTCATATGTTGTACTTACTTCGGAAGGTGTTGCTTGCCTCACCCTCACATGCATGTTTCATCTTTGAGAGAAATCTTCGTCAACTTCGCTCCATTTCTTGATTTTTACACGTGATGTTCGACAATTTATTCAATTTCTAGAAGAAACAAAAAAAAATTATATGGGTTGGAAAAAATTACAGGAAATAATTTCAACAGATATATAGTGTGTAAGAAGGTGGTTATGAGAATGAAAAAACACATACAACTGAAATTTGTATAAAACTACTCGTTTAAAACACGCCTTCTCCGTATTTAGGAAAGTTGATGATAGTATTTGATCTTAAAAAAATTGTTGTACAACTTATACACAGGGTAATATAAATGATTTTCGATATCGGACAACTATCACATATTTTAATAATAATATTAATTTACTTTACTATATAGACGGGTATGTGTATTAATATATGGGTTGTTCTTTTGAAGGTTGTCGATTTCTTTCGACCTTTCGATTTATCGTTGTATTTATAACGATTGATTTTTTTTTCTTTGTCCTAAAAAAAACATACATTTAATATATTAACTCAAAACTATTTATAGAGTGCTTCTTTTGAGTTTCAACTTTCATTTTTCAGTAAAAACCGAGCCATGATGTTGTACATCTTCCAAATGTGTTATTCATACGTTTTTTGACTCATCCCTCACATGTTTCATTTTTGAGAGAATTCCACTTCACTCCATTTGATACACATATGAGCCAGTTATCCAGGTTTTAAAAAAAAGGAAATATTTTTATGAGAAGTAAAAAACACATACAAATAAAATTTAAATAAAATTACTCTTTTAAAATACGTCTTCTCCGGACTTAAGAAAATTGATAGATCTATTTAATCTTAAGAAAGCTTTTTTTATAACTTGCACACGGGACAATATACGACGATGTTTAACGATTTACCTAATTTATATGAGAAAAGGGAGTATCCTGTTTGGAAAAAGCGCGCAAAATATTTATAAATATATTTAGGTTTGTTATCGGTCAACTTAAAATACGTGCTTAATTTATTTATTCAAACAAATATCTATTTTAAAAATAATATTACTTTATTTTTCTATATAGACGAATATGCATATTAAAATATAGGTTGTTCTTTTCAAGACCATCGTTTTCGATTTATCGTTGTACTTATAATGATCAAATCTTTTTTCTTTGTTCTAATATACAAATCATACTTTCATAATATTAACTCAAAACCATTTAATATATATGGTCTATCTCTAGAGTTTCAACTTTCATTTTCTCCTAAAAAGTAACTTAAACACGAGCCACAAAACTAGACATATGAATTGAATCCACCTCGATCATAAGTTTTGGCAGAACAATGAGTCAAGAAAGAGACGTCACTTCCAAAATGTCACACAATGAAAATGGACATACGTCCAACATGCCACACAAATGACACAACTAACACAACTCTTTAAAGTACTTGTGTTTTTACAACCTTTATTTCATGCCCATCAACATTGACCATCTTGTTATAAGATATACTAACTTGATAGGTCCAAAGTTACAAAACCATGAACAAATCTTGTGTTGATTAAAGACCATAGGAAGACAATACTTAAGCTTGAAAGCGAGATAATCCAACCTTCCACCCAATCTTTGCAACGTCTTCATGAACTTGTGCTCGAAAATCCTTATAAGTGAAAGGCTTATACTTCCCTTTGGAGCGTGATAGCAAGGTGTTATCCCCTGGGAATACAAAGTAGCCAACCGAGATCCTCGCCCGACACTCGTTCAACGTTACTTTGTGCTCCACGCTCTTGTACTCGTCGTCGCTCATAGCCTACATATCCATATTGTTATACATGACTTACTTTTCATTTTCAATCGGCATGAACAACCAACCGTTTGGTTGGAGGGTGGCAACATAGATGGATGGTACATGTTAAGAAGAATGAAAGAAATTTTTAAGAAAAACTACCTTCCTTTTATGTATAAAAATGTACCTAGAACATTTTATTAAGCTAATGTCATAAATAAAAAAATAAAAAACCGTCTCCCAGAATATTTTTTAGCAAAACAAACCGAATTTTAGGGAGTTAGGATGTGTTTGATTGTCCATAAATACTAGTTTATAAATTAGGTTATGTTTAAAATATCATATAAAAAGTGTTTGATGTAATAAAGTAAACCAGTTGAGGTTTTAAATGAAACATTCAAATTGACAAAAATATGTTTAAATGAACTAGTGTTTTATATAAAATGTATAGAGTGAACCCGGTTTAGTTATAAACCGGTTCATTAGCAATGATATAAATACTTTTTACTGTCTATGTAAAACCTAAGTCAGATTGAATAAAATCGAGAAATACTCTATTCTTGGAGTATTCCACTTCCCTTCACTCCAGTCTTGATTTCATGATATATAATTCACCATTAGTGAATTGCTTCTAAATCTTGAAATTTTATGATAAAATTATCGATTGGTCCATTCAGTTTTCATTAATAACAAACTAATCGGTTTATATAAGACAAATAGTTGATGTAAATTATTATGTGAATGTAATAAACTAGTTTTGTACAACGAAATACAATTTATAATATGTTTTTAATCTACAACGAAATTCTCGATGTTTTCTTTAAATTTCAAATTAAACATGCATTACTTTATAATGATACGCAAGCAAACACAACCTTAATATGTACTAGGTTTTGGAGATAAGTCGAGATTCTTGCGCACATAGGTATATACGTACCTGTAGCATGTCACCTAGGTTGACGATGAGAGTGTTGGGAACAGGTTTGACGGGTTGCCAAATACCGTCCTTGCAGAACTCAAGGCCATGGACATCATCTTGGAGCAAAATGGTAAGAACAGTGCTATCAGTATGAGCATCTAAGCCTTTGACTTGTGGTTTAGTATCACTTGTTGAGCAAGGAGGATATCTGTTGATTCTTAATAACCCCGAAGATTCTTCTAGATACTTGTTCAAATCATCTTCCGCGACAAGATTTTCATCTAGCAGTAAGTTCCTCGACATGTATTCAAATAACCTTTTTGCAAGTCTTGTCATGTGTTCACCGTATTCTTTCAAGATGTTCCTATAAGTCACGTACAAAAGTATCGACCAAATCATTACAAGTACGAGGAATATCAATATATCATACAAAGGATTCAACTACGTACAACAAATCGTTAAAAAAAAAATTGTATTATCCTTGTATATGTCATTTTAAATCAGTCATACAAATCTCATTTATATAAATTAAAATTATTACAATATAACCTCATTTTAAATTACAAGAATTTAATAAAGTTGAACATATGACCTTACTGTTCCCTTCATTTACACAAAATCGACCAATTGAGTTACCTCATATATATATATATATTCTTACTGATTTTATCGAATATTTTTCAATTCATCCAACATGTAGCGGGAACGTTGTCCACCCTCCGACTCCTCCCTCAGATCCACCTTTGGCTAGAGTTTGAAATGTTTAAGCTCTAACGAAAATACATTAACGTATTAGTGGTTGATCCGTGATTTTATTTCTAAAAAAATTTAAATTTTAAAATGAAACTAAATTTTAATTTATTTTATATTTTTTACAATTCAAGTGATTAAAAATTTTGTAGAAAAATTTGTATCGATAATTTTCAAATTATTATCTTTTATTTATTGAATTATTTATTTTGTACTCAATAAAAATGAAAAAAAAAAACATGCATTGCTGAAAAGAATCATCTTTCATGTTTTGAATAGTTGTGGTATAGGTTTGTTTTTATAAATAATAAAAATAAAATATAATGGTAAAAATGAACCCAAAGAAGAAGGAAAAAATCACAAATTTATTATTGATATAATAAAAAAAATTTAAAAATAAAAGTTTAATATATATGACATCACGTTTAAAATCATATTTTAAATAAAATACTAAAATTATTAACATAAGTTCATGAATACACTAAAACAATTATGTTCTACTAGATGTGATAAGAACCTCAGTAATTTCAAATCGGGTTAAATGGGAGAGTGAGCCTTTTTTTTAAAAAGAGCACTAAGTAGGCTTATTTTATTTTTAAGTGATAAATTAGGCCCCTTTTATTTATTTATAAAGATAAAATAGAAGGGCTACTTCGTAATTTCAAAGTAAACCCAACCCAAAAGAAAACCCTAAACCCAACCAAACCCAAACCCGATCCGAACCGAAACCCGATCCGAACATGAACTGAACCGGAAACCGAGCCGACCTGAACCCGAGCCGACCTTGAACCGGAACCCGAACCAAATATGAACCCGAACCGGAGCCCGAACCTAGATAAATCCTATTTATAGGGTTTTGTTTTAACTTCTCTCTAAAATTCCCTTTATACCCTTAGTTTTAAAATTAAAAATAAATGTGAAATTACCAAGGACCTAGTTATATCAAAAACAAAAATAAAAAAAGCCTTAATAATCCATTCTTCTCATTCGAATATTTAGAGTCTTTTATTATTTCTTATAATTTATCCAATAAGGATTTTTTCCAAATTAAAATCATCAGACTATCTAAAAATACATTGAATATGCACTACTAGGGATGTCAATGAGTCGGGTTTGGGTCGGGGAGTACCCTATTCATCCCCATCCCCGTTTAGTATAACGCCCTTCATCCCCATCCCATACCCGTTCGGATATTAAAAATTGTCCCCGTCCCGTTAGATATTCGTCCCCATCGGTGAATACCCGTCCCGTTTAATTTCACCATTTAAAAACTTGTTGGGTTTTCCCCGTATAATTACTCGTACCCATCCCCGTTTAACTTTCAAGAGTTTGACAAAAATATTAATTTGAATAATAAAAATTTTGTAACTGTTTTGAGATTCTTGTTACTAGTCAAACAAATGAGAATACATTGTCTTTGCAAGACCGACAAAATTTATGTATATAATATACATTTTAATTGAAATGGTATCAAGTAGGAACGAGTATGATACTCTTAAGTCTTAACGTACAAAAGTGTATATAGTATACAAACATTTAGTTCATTGTTACAAGATAAATTTCAATTCATATAATATTATTATACATTTTAATTTGAAATGTTGATTTGAAATGTTGATGTGATTTAGTTGATTGTTCAACACATCACCTTACCTTATCCAATATGTCAAAGTATAGGAGCATATATTGTGTGTATGTATTAGGTTTTGTTTGTTCAAGTAGAAATGTAGGATCAAGATTCGAAATACAAACTAGTATAAACTAAAATAATTATGTCTTCATAACATTTTGATTATGGTCTCAAGATAAAGTTTTATATTATTCTAACATTTTAATTTAGGATTTAGGTTGCACTGTCAAAATATGTATTTGACAAACTATGACACATAAGATAAAAACACAACATGTAGTGTGCGATGCATTTGATCATCGTGATTTGATGTTTACGAATTACGACGTATTCAAAATTTTCGCGAATGTGTTGTTATCCTCGTATGATCGAAAACCAAATTAATATAGGTTAGCATTAGCATGATTTACACACATATAATTATCAAAAAAAATATTTAAACTTAAATCACATTTTAAAAAATACATTGTGTGTAAGTAGGAATGAGTATGATAGTAATCATAATATGATACACATAATCCTTAAAATTCAAAAGTGTATATAGTTTGAAATTTTTAGTAATCATCGCTAATTTTTGAATTTAAACACAAATTAAAACTACAATGAAAGTATAATATAAATACAATTTGTTTATTTTTGTATTTCTTCGCGGAATTCCCGTCGGGTTCCCCGTCGGTTTTCTTGTCGGATTTCCCCATCGGTTTCCCCGTCCGATTCGGATCGGGGAGCGGGGCGAATACCCCTATCTTCGTCCCCGCCCCCATACCCAAACGGGGAATCAATTTTTACCCCGTTCTCATCCTATCTCCATGACGGATAATACCCGCGAATCGTTGACATCCCTTGTCTACTCCGTAGTATTTACACCGCAAGTTCAAAAGACAAATACTAAAATATAATGAAATGGAATTATCGGACTTCGTACCTAGCGCGTCAACCGTGACGTGCATGATTACGAAGTCATCGTGATATACATTTCCATATTTCATACCCAATAATATATTTCTCATACTATATATGTATAAATATATATATTTAAAAGTCTAGCCATCATTTATATCCAAAATTTGACAAAAGCTACACATACACTACATATCTCCTATCATAAGACATCCGAAAAGACCGACAGCAAATAAGACAATTAACTAACCGATTAGTATTGTATTTTTTGCTGAAAGAAATTACATTCGGCTCCCATTTTTAAAACTAATTCCACTAAGTGTTCAAAAGTTTTCTAAGTTTCAAATAAACCCTTAAATATTTACATAAGTTCACCTTCGCCTAGTTTGTGATTTTTTTGTCGTTTACACATCTCCCTAATAAAAAGAACAATGTATCTGATTGATAATTATACAATGTCTTGTCATTTGTATGTTAAATAATAAATATTACAAAACTATAAATAAATTTATAGATTTTAGTGGTTAAAAAACAATTTAAGAAAATTATATATAAAAAAAAGCACTGGATATGAATAGAACGATAAAAGCAATAATATTTGAATATTAATTTTGTTTACATTGAATGACGTAAGAAACCGACCTGAAATGAGTGATTGCATTTGTAGTTTCGTCATCGTTTCCATTGCAAAGTCTCGATCTCGCAAAGGCGAAGCTAATAACTTCGAGTCCAACCTCCGTTAAACCCTTGGGAGTTTCGACATCATCCCGAGTCAAACTCCGGTTTCCCCAAGAGTAAACCGGGTTGGGATCTCTGAGTAGGGCCCATTTGGATTCAAAGTCCAGATCAAAGATTGTTTTGGCGGCTGAGTGAAGACTGGTTATGAGGCTGTCGGGAATTCCGTGGTTCACTACGCGAAATATCCCCCAGTCGCTGCACGCCGCGTGGAGTTTGACCTCGTCCAAACATGTCATATCGATGATTGGAAGTGAGTCGGGTTGGTCGACGGGTTCTTCTGATGGGCTGTTGACTAGGTCAGGTATGTGGGTCGGGCGGAATTCGGGTGGGTATGATGCGATGCTGCTGATCTTCGACATCTCTTGTGTTTGGGGGTTTCTTGTGTGTTGGGATGAGCGATGATTTTTATGAGGAAAGCGTGAGGGGTATAGACAGTCAGACAGAGAATAGAGAGAGGAAGTGACCAGCAGAGGCGTAAAGACACATGTTCATTTTTGTATCTGGGCTTTTAAGTTTGGGCCTGGTGGGATCATAAACTGGGCTTGGGCTTTTTTCTCCTGAACTGGACCATTTTTTTTTTTGACAAACACACATGTTCTAAATATAAAAAAATTTAGGACTTCATTGTGTTGTGTTAACTATAATTGTCAAATTGGTGCTCTTTTTTTTTTAAGATTATAGCAGAAATATTCATCCTCCTTATTTAAAAAAATGGATGTGTCGGATATCTTAAGGGGTAAATTGAATCGCATATTGTTGAAGGTTACTCTAATATTTTTGAATTATCATCCATATATTGCATTGTATTGTGTAGTTTTTAGGGACGAATATATAAATCTTCCTAACTACGCAGCTGTCTGACTTTCTATGTCACGATGGGATGAATTGGACGCACCTCAACTTGTTGCGCACAAAAGCACAACATATAAATCATACATAATTGACAATCAAAGTTTAAACCTGATAACGTCTTTTACACATTAATATATTCTGCAAAATTGCATAGGTTGACTTAATTTGAGTAAAATTTCGCTTTTTTTTATTGGTTGACAAAGTGGGGTTTCTACAAATTCATGCGTGGGATTATTGATTTTTATGAAATGGGTGATTTTATCAATTTCATTTCTGAATTTTTGTATGAGTTTGAGTTGTTAGAATTTTTATTTTTTTTTCAGATTTCTTTTTATTTGTTTAGAAATTTGACTAAAGTATTTGAAATCAAAAAAAAAATAAAATCATACATCTCTTTGTTTGGTCATGTTTCAGGAAACGTGTTTACACATTTGTCGTTATAATTTGTTCTCGATTTCTGTGCGGGTACAAAACGAGCCTTTAACTTGTAAGACATTGTAAATATTTTCGGTTAATTGGTTATTAAGTTAAAAAAAAAATGGATTGAAATTTGATCTCAATTACCTTGACAAATACGAAATGATTTCTTAGATTTGAGATTAATTTGCATATACATAATGGTCGAATTCAAGCTATCTCTATTATGAAATTAAGTTGACATTCGTAAATATCGATATATAATAATCATATGTTGACATTGTAGAACTGTATATTAAGTTGAATTGATATTATATATCTATCTAATATGTATTGTAATTGTAATCGATGATGTTGTCATCTAACTTTCAACCCTTTAGCTCAAGTGAATGATAAGGCTTTTTTTTTAGGAGATAATAAGTTCCTAAATCAAAAGTTAAGAATATTTCGAGCCTAATATATATATAAAGGTCGGTGACCTATTTCTCATATTGTCAATTGGTCTTATGATAGAACATTATCAGGTTTATCTGCTAGGTTTGGGATTAACGCGTACGTGGGTTCGTATGCACACGACTCTGTTCTACGGTGAATATGTATCAGACTTTGACACTTTTAAACAAAAACAAAAAAAAAATTAAAAAAAAGGTTATTGAAGTTGAACCCATCTTGTTCCATGGTAAAAAGAGATGAATTTGTAGATAAAAAGGATTACTAAACAATAACAAACTATTTTTCACAAAATCAATTTTAAATGAGAATATATTATTGTGTCATGTTCTTAAAACGTATATCAAAGGAGTACTAAACAATAACCAGACACTTTTGAGACACATAAAGGTTTCAAAATGGTCAGCTAAAAATTGAAACACACGTGCTTCCTTGTACTCATACTTAGCAGGGTACTATATATACTTATATATTCTCATGCAACTCACCCAACTCGTCAGAGCTCTATAGCTTCGTAACATCAAACTTGAAGCTCACTTCACAGAGAAGAAGATGATGATGATGAAGTCGAGGTTTGGATTAGGGCTTTCCTTGATTTTGTTGGGTTTCGCTCTTCTCTCTTCTGCAGCTTCGTCTCCGCCGGCTATTCATTCCTCAACCGGTAATCATACTCTCTTTGTAGCTTAGCTTATCATAAATCATATGGATCGTGTGAAGTGCGTTTGATTAAGAGATTTTATATATATATATATATATATATATATATATATATATATATATATATATATACTCTACTACATTTTAAGAGCTTATAAGTACAATAATAAAAAAACGTATATATACATCTTCGCATCAGATATATAGTTTTAGTTGTTTACACAACTTCCATCTATATAATTTTAATAATAATATTATATATATATATATATGATAAATAAATTATTGAATTTTTATTTCACTTATTAAGTATTCACTATCATCATCTTAAAAAAAAATTGTTATAATAGATGTATTATACTAAAAATTTATGAGTAATATAAAATTAGTCGTCTGTATTAAATATTATTTATTAATATACAGGTTAAATATCTAAGATATACATGAAAAAAAGTATAAGATAAATGCCCTGAAAATAGATGGAGAAAGAGATACAACAAAGTCAAACCCTGAAAAAAGCAAAGCAGTTGAAATTAATTGACGTGAAATTCTCATCAAAATGCGGAAAGTATGAGCTTAGCAATGCCCTGAAATTCGTGTTTGTTTTTTCTAATCCGGATCTCCGGTAAAGGGACAACGGCGGGTCACGGGTTCATATTTCAAATTTCTACAATCTTATTATTATATACTTATGTGCTGTAAAAATATTGTAATTTAAACCAAAGGGTGTTTTCAGGGGAGGAGCCAAGGTCAAGGAGGTGGCTGAGAGAAGCGTCGCGACCGCAGATGCAGCTGAACGACTATGACGGGCCATCAGCCAACACGAACCATGACCCTCAACCGAAGAGTCGTGGTCGCGGTCACAGGGTTCCCCGCAAACCCTAATTTAGAATTGAAGTTCTGTATATAGCTACTTTTATATATAAGATATAGCTATAACGTTTAAGTGTACGTACGTGCTATAGTTGAGTGGGTGTCGTATGTTCATGTTTGATTTTTGTGTTACGATAAGAGAGTCTAAGGAGTTGTTACCTTAATTAATCAGTTGTGATTAAATAATCAACGTATAATAATGCTTGAGTCGTTGTCTGTTGGTGTTATCTGTTTGGGGTTGCTATGGGTTCAGAATAAATAATATGGTTTTGTTGAATATGTAGCATGCATACGTCATGGAGATTCTCTAAGTGTTGTTTTCATTGCTTCAAGTTGTCTCCTCTTGCATCTATATATGTTATTCAAGTATTATATGCAAAGTTGAGTTACCACCTAGCTGGTATATATCCAACAAGTGTTATAAGGTCACAATTCTTAATAAGTATAGACTGAGGTCTAGCTTTTTGAATAGCTTTACATATAGTTTTACATTTTAAAAAATTTATGTAGTGTTTGTTAAAAAAGCTTTTTTTTTCTTTATTAGCATTAGATTTTTCGAAATTTATTGAATTTTTTAAAATTTTTACAAAGCTTTCAATCCATAATTTTTTCTAGATTTTCATTAGCTCTCAATAAATTTGGATACGTTATTTTTATTTCCATCATGTGTATTTGTTGTATTTATAGAATAGAATGTTATAGTATTATCCAAACAATCTATCTAAAAATCTACTTTTATAAAACGGTTGAATATGCTAAAGGGGAAGCTCTTATTTAGGCAATTACGGTGAGAACGGAACGAGGATGGAACTATATCACATGTGAGACGGACTCGTCAGTGATCATCATGGCTAAGTTAAATTCGAAACTCCCTTACCGTGGCTCGATTGGGGTGTGCAATTTGGCACATGTTAGAAGACAAGGAAACCCACCTGTTGATTGTAGATGTGGATTTTGCTATATGTTTTCTCTGCCTGATTCACTGAGCAGGCTTATTGCCGTGGATGATTTAGAGGATTGAAATCATGTTTTTTCATATAAAAAAAAAAAAAAACTATTCAATATATTGAAGCTACCTAAAAAAAACTTAAATCATCTAAAAATTAGTCTTGTTTGTCAAACACGCGTCAAGTATTAATAGATACCTTGTTATTCAGGTTTGTGGAAAATTGTAGTAAGCAGAATTTCTTCTTAGATGGGCGCTTATGATCAATTAAGTATTTAGGTGGCTTGTTCTTTCCCCCTTAATAGAACATATTCGCTAATCGTCAAGACGAGATTCATTACATTTTTGAGAATAGATCCTTTAAACTCTTGCTCAATCTCATTGAGAGGACAAAGACGCTCTGGAAAGAGAATCCCAACCTTATTTGCCATACGTAAGGTATAAACTAAGGAGAAAAAAACACATCTATCACTATCAACTTAATATCATCATTGATCAAAACAACATGATTTCTTGGAGTTAGAATTGTAGAAATAACCATTGATCTCAGGTACCATAGCACCTTGATCTTCATTGTAACTTCCATTGATCTCAGGTACCATATATGAACCATGCATGTTTCTTGTCCTTTTTAGTATAATCGTTAATGAGCTTAAGAAATTTTGTTTAATAATCAGGACATTGGGGCTCTTTTCGTCAAAAATGGATTGTTTTCTAGCCCATCTTAATATAAATTGTGGTTTTCTAGAGCCACATACCCTAATCGACCACTATATATTATAGCGAAGCTACAAGTTATCTAGGGTTTTTAGATCCACGCCAAAAAAGATCTAGAGATTGTATTGTGAGATACAAATATCGAAGCATACAATCCAAGACGGAATCATCTTTGGAAATGTGCAATCATTCGAATGCGGATTGTGTCAAGGGGTGTGCAAAGCTTTGATCGAAGCTACAAGTTATCGTTCTTCTAAGAAGCGTTGATTATGTATAATAGACACTCAAATTTGTGTTTATTCAAATGTGAGGAATGATACATATAAGAGATTAGAGAACATGATAGAAGAAAATGTAATATTTATTGTCCTTCTAGGAAGCATAACTCACGTATAGTAGAATAGAATGGATACACTATTTTGGTGAAGATATCCACCAGTTAGTTTATAGAGCAGACGTGAGCGGTTTTGATATTGCCATTTTGAACTTGATTCGCATGATGTGACAATTGAACTTAATATATTTGGTTTCATATGGATAATTGGATTAGATGTTATACGAAATGCAGTTTAATTATCGCACCAAACATTTATAGGTTGAGTGTGGGTGAAGTCGAGAGACTATAAGTGTAACTCGAACCTGAGTAATTAGCATGTGGTATGATACATATAAAGAGATTAGATAAAATGATTAAAAATATATATAATATTTATTCTCCTTTTAAGAAGCTAAGATTATATAGCAGAATGAAATGGATACAATATTTTTACAAAATGTAACTTTAAAAAGGATAATTAAGTACGGATACTAATTAGTTATAAATACCGGAGTAATATTTTATAAAGATAATTAAGTAGGATAAGTGCGTGTTAATCAAATATTTTACAAACCATAGGCTGGGGCCACAAGGCGGCCTCATGGCTGATTTCATATACAACTACCTCCTAACCACCTACTCCTTCCAAAATTCTATTCCGAATATTTAATACAAAATTGACATATATATATCATCCTAAGCTACAAATTACAATAACTACCTACAAATGATCACCCATTATTCATTACTGTTATACACTTGAAAATATTTTAAATTGTTAAATTTCTGTGCCATTTTTAATCAATTTACTATAACTTTTATAAAATGATGAAGCTCACGAGAATCACTTGTGATTATTTACATACTCCGTATATATTTTTATCATTAAAAACACATTAATATGGAATGTGCATTTTTGTGGTTATATTATTAATCTAGAATTTTTGGGTTAAAAAGGATAAATATGGTTAAATTGCAATACCAGCACCTTGTGCATGTGATTTTAATTATTTTTTTTATGTTTATTTGTTTAAAAAATTAAAATGCATGTATCAAATTTTATGATAATTGTTTATTTATTTTATAGCCAGAATTTTGTGCGTATTTGAATTTTAATAATTTTTTAACATTCGTAAATTATAATGTATAGCCGAAGATAAAATACATGAATGATATCGAAATTCGAAGATTGAAAATTAGAAAGAAAAATATAAATAAAAAAATAGAATGCTAACAACATGGATGTATTTGATGAAAAACAATTGATAGCCGAAAATAAGATAAAGAATAATAACCGAAAAGAAGATAAAAACGAATGGTAGCAAAAGGATAACGACGTAGAGAAAACCCTGAAAAGTATACGACGAATCAACCTAGAAATATCTTCAAATTCTCAGAACCTGAAAAAGATGAAAAATATATGATCAATATAGGAAAACAAGAACTGAATGGAAGATGATGTGATATGATATGTATATATAGTGCGTGAATTTTAACGTACAAGAGAAGTTTAAATTCTTATCATCAGGTAACATACGAGAGAAGTTGATAGATATTATTAATTTAGTAGATTTTTATATTTTAAAATTAAGTTTTAGATTCTGTTTTAACATACCTAAGAAGTTTAGATAGATGTTTTAGTTAAAAGATTTTTATAGTTGAACTAATAATTTAGTAAAATGATTTACTAGGAGAAAAAATATGACACCACGTCTACATCTGGTTTAATAGAGTATATGGATAAAAATTTGTATATATGAAATTTAAATTTAATTTTAATTTCAATATATTTAACTAACTATACAAAATTTTAGTTTCATTTTTTATTCCATGAATATAATACACCTTTTTTAGACATAATAAGTTGCATTTTATAACTTTTAACTTATAATTTGATATTTTTGAAATATCTTTCCAGTATAAAAAAGTAAAGAGTGGCTATTTGAATAAAAGTCATAATCCATAAATTGTGTAATTTAAAACTTGAGATTACTTTTCAAAAAAAAGTTACCTAATTCAATGGTAAATATGTATAATTTACTGGGTATAGGAAGAAAATTTCCGAACCCCTTCTTCTCGCAATTTCCTGCCGCTTTCCTTCCAAACTCCACTTCCATCATTAACAAATCAACTTCTAATTCTCCATTTCATCTAGAAAATAAAAAAGAATTCCATTTCTTTTGGCCCAAGAATCCAAATATTTAAAAAACAATATAAATATTTACAAATCAACAGAATTCCACGATTTTCGGACCAATAAATATGTCAGCCCGGTAGTTCTCTTACACAGACCTGGAAGAAAATTGAAATTCATGGCTTGGTTTAGAACCCTCGTTAAACCCTCTTCACTTTCCACCTTTAACAAACACAAGTCCTTTCAATCCCCCTTTTCCCTCTACTCCACCATATCCGCCGTCCAGTCGCCGCCGTCACCATCGCCGGAGCTCAGCCACTATGCAGGATTACAGCCCACAAAGCCCAATGAAAAGCCTAGGCTTGTTGTTCTGGGATCTGGATGGGCTGGAAGTAGGTTGATGAAGGATATCGATACAAAAACATACGACGTCGTTTGCGTATCTCCTAGAAATCACATGGTTTTTACTCCATTGTTGGCTTCTACTTGTGTTGGGACTCTTGAGTTCCGGTCTGTTGCTGAGCCTGTTGCTAGGATTCAGCCTGCTATTTCTACGGAGCCTGGTTCTTATTTCTTTCTTGCTAATTGTCATCGCTTGGATTCTCATAATCATGAGGTGAGTTTGCTAGATTTTGAATTCGATTTGTCAATCATCTGAAATTTGCTTTATATTTATATGATCGATTGATTGATTTGCTGAGTTTGGATCCGTTTAATCAATCACCGGCATCATGATCTGCGTTTTGCTTTGTTTTTTTTAATGGATTGTTTGATTTTGTAACTCGATCCGCTTCAGTTTTAGTAATTCATGCTTATAGTAAATCTGCAGGTGTTCAATAAAATAGTTTTTGGATAAGTTACGGATAGATGCAATACGATCCAGAAAAATTAGAAGGGATTTCTTTGGATTGTCGTTTTCTTTGGATATTCAGGAATATTTAGAAAATTAGAGATGTTTTATTGAAAACAACAAAAGAACCCTTGCATTAGATTCCAAAGTGTACTGATTGACAAGTGTAAGAAGGAGATTTTATTTCTCTTTGAATTTAACACATTAAATGCAAATTGAACAAAATATTCCTAATGCTGTGAAGTTTTGTTTTGTTAATTTTGATGAAGAAAATGGTTGTTTTAGTTGCATTGTGAGACAGTCCAAGAAGGAGCCACATCATTGTATCCCTGGAAGTTCAAGATTGCCTATGACAAGCTTGTTATTGCTTGCGGAGCAGAAGCCTCGACATTTGGAATCCGCGGTGTGCAAGAGCATGCGACTTTCCTCCGAGAGGTCCACCATGCTCAGGAGATCCGTAGGAAGCTACTCTTGAACTTGATGTTGTCAGAAGTACCCGGTAATCAAACTATAATGATTCTTGTTTCATGTTGAGGATGATTAGTTTTGTAATAAGTTTTCCTTTGGAGTCAGGCATCTCGGATGAGGAGAAACGAAGGCTTCTGCACTGTGTTGTTGTCGGAGGCGGTCCGACTGGAGTTGAGTTCAGCGGTGAACTTAGTGATTTTATCACGAAAGATGTTCGCGAAAGATACGCCCATGTAAAAGATTACATTCATGTTACATTGATTGAGGCAAATGAGATATTGTCTTCCTTTGATGATCGCCTTAGGCGTTATGCTACCAAACAGTTGATTAAGGTAAGACTGCCAATTCATATTGTTAATACAAGGGCTTGGACTTAATAATCAGTATGTAAATATGTTGGTTCTCAGTCAGGAGTTCGTCTAGTGAGAGGAATTGTGAAGGATGTTGAAGAAGAGAAGATAATCCTTACAGACGGATCAGAGGTTCCTTATGGACTTTTAGTATGGTCAACCGGTGTTGGACCTTCGTCTTTTGTGAAGTCTCTTGAGCTTGAGAAATCTCCGGGTGGAAGGATTGGGGTTGATGAATGGTTACGAGTTCCTAGTGTGCAAGACGTGTTTGCAATAGGAGACTGCAGTGGATTTCTGGAATCAACCGAGAAGCAAGTTCTTCCGGCTTTAGCTCAGGTAGCTGAAAGGCAAGGGAAGTACTTAGCTAAGGTTTTAAACAAATTAGGGAAAGAAGGTGGAGGTCGTGCAAACAATGCAAAGGAAGTCGAGCTAGGAGATCCATTCGTGTACCGCCATTTGGGAAGCATGGCGACCATTGGTAGATACAAGGCTCTTGTGGACTTGAGGCAGAGCAAGGTTAGAAAACAATAAGGGTCTGTTTGGTTTTGAATTTTATAAATGGTGATTGACTTGTTTTGATTAACAGGAGGCGAATGGAGTATCTATGGCAGGCTTTCCGAGCTGGTTCATCTGGAGATCTGCGTACCTTACTCGGGTTATCAGCTGGAGGAACAGGTTCTATGTCGCCATTAACTGGCTCACCACTCTCGTGTTTGGCCGTGACATAAGCAGGATATGAACAACTCTTGTTTACCATTGAATTAACTCTTCTGCTAAACTTCAGGCTCTTGATGTGTCCTGGATAAGGCATGCACTAAAAGTGTGGAAATTTTAAGTCTTTACTGAGATGAAATATTACATACAACATTTATATTTCTCAAGGCCCAATACGGGCCCATCTTTCAGGCCCATCTTTCAGGCCCAATACGACAATAGTAATTCCACCCAACTGACTTGCCTCCGCCAACCTGGTGCAATGTTTATAACTTATTTTCAATGTAAATTTGCTTGTACTTGATAATATATTTTGATCCATTTTGAATCGATTAATATCGATTTCTTTCAAATGTTATATAATGAAAAATAAATTATCAATATAATTTTATCTCCAAAGGTTTTGTATATTTTTTCCTTATTCTTTTATTGCACAAATTATCTTCTTCGACTTATAAATTACACGTACCAATATATCAAGTGTGTAAATATAATCCCTTGTCAAAGTAATATTTTCATTGTAACTATTTGTAATCAATTGCTACTTTTTCATCTTAATAGCCTTTTTTTAGTTCGTTTCTTAATCAAGAGGTGTAATTTCATGATGGATATTAGCTATTATATTTGTCTTATTTTTTAGACATAAACCAAATAAATTATATTACTTTTTATAAACAATTAAAAAATATGTATTATTTTATAAATTTAGTCCTAATAGCGCTATTTTCCTCGTTTAGTTTTATTAAACAAAACTTATTCTCATTTATGAAACCTAAAATTGAATGTTATTTTTTACTTTTTGGAATATTTATAAGAACTGAATTAAAAATATTATTGTCCTCTCAGACTATCAGTCTCAGAAATATTATCCACCATGAAGCCGTGTTCCCGCGTGAAGTAACTCTTGCTGTCAAACGCGTTCTTCTACAATTCAATATATGATCATAAATTCATAAGGGCCCCTCAAAAGGAAACAAATAGTAATAATAACATAGGGAAAATTTGCATAGAGTAATCCAAGTTTTGGGATTGGTTGTGAAAATAGCGTAACACCTTTTTTTTAGTTCTCGTTTTTGGTTCGTTCACTTCGATCGACCAATATCACTCCCTTAAACTTTTTAAACTTATAAAAAATAGTTGTACGTGGAGCATTGATTTTAATGTCGATGTTATTTATAATTTGTCGGAATCGATTGTGATATATGAGGAGTGTTGAACTTTAAACTATTTGTTACGTTATCACAACCAATATAGAAAAATGTTTCGGTGATAATTTACAACACTTTGAGGGCTTAATTATTCGGTATATATATATATATATATATATATATATATATATATATATATATATAACTTTTAAGGTAATTTTAGCTTTTTATGTATATTTTTTGGTAGAGTTTTAGTGCTCGTTGATATGATTACCATGAAACCGGAAATTGCTTTCGGAATCACTCAAATTGATTTACGTTTTTGGGGCAAAAAAATATTCGAAATGAGTCATATAAGGAATGCGTGATTCCAATATTTTTTTTATTCTTTGATTCTTGGGGACAGGGCCGGCTCATTGTTTTTAGGGGCCTATTGCATACAGGCCCATAATTTAAAATATATAGTGAAAGTAGGAAAAAATTCAATTTTGTGACCTCGAACTGAGACCTTAAAATGTATCAAAATTCACTTCAGCCAACTAGGCTATTATTACATTGGTGATAACTATGTTTTTTCCTTTCTAAATGTGGCTCCCAAAAATCCGAGGCCCTGTTCTAAAGAACGGGTTTAACATGCTCCGAGCCAAGCCTGCTGGGGGATCACGTGTTTTCTAATTAACTTATATTTTCAAATATTTGGGTTATTGATTGATCACTCAAGATATCAACAATATTTTAAATCAATATACTTTCAGTTATGAAATTATTACTTTTGATTTTTTGCTTACTTAAACTTTTGTGAAATGTGTTCAATGACACTTATAATGAAGTTAGAAGATTGAAAGGAATGAACAAGAATAGTAGATTTCTAACTTGCTCTTGGTGAATCTTCTTACAATACGAATTACCTCTATTTATAGGTCAAGCTTGGGTAAATTTCCTAATTAAATATTAAGAAGGTGAATAATTTCACCTTGTACAACTTACATTTTCTCTAGAACTCACCGTGTAATAATATCATGTATCATTGTACTAGTAATTTGTGCATGTATATACGTATGTTTCCTAACAACTAATTCCATAACACTCCCCTTGGATATTCACCTTCTTCCATCGTCAAGCTTGAGTGTTGTCGACTCCAATCTTATTATACGTGAATAATTTCACCTTGTACAACTTACATTTTCTCTAGAATTCACCGTGTAATAATATCATGTATCATTGTACTAATAATTTGTGCATGTATATACGTACGTTTCCTAACAAATAATTCCATAACACTCCCCTTGGATATTCACCTTCTTCCATCGTCAAGCTTGAGTGTTGTCGACTCCAATCTTATTATTTGTTTAGGTGATGTTGCCTCATTAAAAACCTTGTCAAGGAAAATCCAATGGAGGATAAAAATCTAATCGAAGGAAAAAGAGTGCAACGTGCATAATGTTCCCCTGGATTTCAACATATGTCTCAGAGTCTGTACATTCCAATCTTGCGCACAAGCTCTTCAAACTTCTTGGGGTTTAAGGATTTCGTAAACAAGTGAGCAAGATTGTCACTAGAACAGATTTGTTGAATATAAGCTTTCTCGGTATCATCTAGCTCACGGGTGGAGAAGAACTTTAGCAATATGTTCTTTGTATGATCTCCCTTGATATGCCCTTTCTTCATCTGACCAATGCATGTTCGTACAAGATGGTTGGTTCTTCAATGACAGGTTTCATCCCGCACTCCTTTTGTATGAACTTGATCATTAAACGTAAGGACACAAATTCTCTTCCAACCTCATGTAGAGCAATCACCTCTGAAAGATTTGAAGAAGTGGTGATAATTGTTTGTTTTGTTGACCTTCATGAAATTTATGTGCCTCTATATGTGAACACGTATCCGTTTTAGGATTTGACCTTTTGTTGGTCGGATAGATATCTTGCATCTGCATATACAACCAAAGTGGCATCTGCTTTGTTTCGATAAAACAGACCAAGGTCATGTGAACCTCAAAGGTTGGAGAATATGTGTTTGATGCCATTTCAATGTATACTTGTGGGTGTTCAACTGTACTTGAACAACAAATTTACACCAAAAGCAATATATGGTCTTGTATTGTTAGTCACATAGATTAAAACCAATTGCACTTTAATATGACACCTTTGAGCCAATGATTTCTTCATCCTCTTCCCATAGATCAAATAACTATGGGTGAGCTTAAAGGGTTTGCTTTGTCCATAGGGTTGTGCATCCGGTCCCCGGAATTTTTAAAAATCTGGACTGGAGACCGGTCCATTCCGGTCCAGACCGGAATAAAATAAAATAAATATATTATTGCAAAAACTAAAAAAACTATTAAAAAATATATAATTTTTATAAATATGTACACAATATATATATATGATTTTTAAAAAAAATATAGAAATGAAAAATAATAAATAATAAAAATAATTAAATTCCAAACCAAGCCGGTCTTTTCCGGTCCGGACCGGGACTGGAATTTCCAAAATCCCTGGACTGGGAACTGAACTAGATTTGGTCCGGTCGGTTCAGTTTTGCACAACCCTGTTTGTCCATGTAGAATCTCTTTAGTAAGTATTTTCTCTGTGTAATTAGACTGATGGATAAAGATTTCATCCCTTAAGTGCTCAATTTGTAGGCCAAGACAAAGCTTCGTCTTTCCAAGATCTTTCATCTCGAATTCTTTTATCAAATGCTTTGTAGTTTCTTCAAGCTCGTTAGAAATTCCGACGATATTTAAATCGTCAACATAAATTGCGACTATATCAAATCCACTTTTAGATCGCTTGATGAAAACACATGGACATATAATGTTGTTCTTATATCCCTCTTTGAGAAGATATTCACTAAGAAGATTGTACCATTTTCGTCCGGATTGCTTTAATCCATACAAGGATCTTTTCAATTTTATCGAATACATTTGTCGTGGCTTTGAGGAGTTGACCTCAAACAATATTAGTCCTTGCTAGACTTTCATGTAGATATCGGTATCAAGTGACCCATATAAATATGCAGCCATGACATCCATAAGGCGCATCTGTAGTTTTTCAAAGATAGTCAGGCCGATCGAAAATCTAAATTTAGTTGCATCAACTATCGAAGAGTATGTTTCATCATAATTGATTATGGGAATTTGATAAAAAAAAAAAAAAAAAAACTTGGGCTATAAGTCTTGCCTTACTAGAGAGTATGTTTCATCATAATCCATAAGGCGTATCTCCCATTTTCATTCATGGTTTCCATATAAAACCCATTTTGGCACACATCCTTAAAACTCAATAAATTTCTTCAAGATTTATTCGAATATAATGCGTCATTTATTACTTTATCTTATCTTTGGGAGTAAAATAAGAGCTTTTTCCGAGCCTTCGATGAGTTTAGCCACACCGGATATTGTATTCACATTGCCCTTAAAGGGTTTTAGTTGTGTGAAATACTCTTTATTTCTCAAAATGTATTGTGATGACACTTTCTACAAGACATTGCTCCTTCTCATTGAGTCTTTCCTTAGAGAATTCCACGTTTTCTATATAAAGAAGAAAAAATATAGATAAGTCAAGCAACCTCTCTCTCGGTATTGTTGTTATAAAACATTTGTGGCATGCATAATAGAGAATGTTCCCTCTAACATTTATTTTTGGGTGATCACATGACCACAAAGTCTCAGTTAAGAGGTGATCTTGTGAATAACATTGGTATAATCAGATTTGGACTTAAAGTCCTGAAACCCTAAGTTCTTCAATTCATACAAAGCTTGTGGAAATATGACTTCTTTTTTATATACATATCTTTTATTCAAGCTTTCTCACAACTCTTTAGGATCCTCCACAAATAAGTACTCAGTTTTGAGATTTTCATGGATGTGGTGGCGAAGAAATACAATTTCTTTTGCCTTCTCTTGGAAGTGACATTATTTTTATCTTCATTTGTTTTTTCAAGGCTATTTTTTGCCTTAAGATGGGCTAGCACATCTACCTTCCATTCAAAGTATTTTTGGCCCGATAAGTCAAGAATGTCAAATTTTTCTCTTTTTTTTTGCAATGTTTGTCATTGGTAACAACATAAAAGTTATAATTTATGTCAATATTAAGCATGAATGATTTTATTAGTAATGAATTAATAAACTGAGATGTCAAGTCATTTCATAGGCATGGATGTCATGTGGAGGAATCGTACCAAATATTAAAGAATGCATGTAGATTTTATAGATGGTGTATGTCAGAACAATAACAAAGACAAATATTATACCATGCAACAAAAGTAAGAAAATCATACGGATAAATGAACGTTATAAGACAAGGAATTAAAAATGTCTATTTTTAACCTAAATCGGTTGTTTAGGTTTGCGAACCGCTGATTTAGGTTTGGCTAAACCCAAAAGGGCTATTCCCGAACCGGTGGTTTAGGTTTAACCTAAACCGCCAGTTTGCCGGTTTAACGCCGGTTTGATTAAAAAAATAAAAATAGCGCCAATTTGCCGGTTCAACGCCCAAACTGCCGGTTTGAACTGTCGGTTTGGGCGGTTTAAGCCGGCGGTTTGGGCATGTTTTTTTTTAAAAAATATTTAAATAACTGCCTAAACCGGGGGTTTGGTTGGTTCAAACTTCGGGTTTATTTTTTTTAATAAACCTAAACCTAAACCATAAACCCCCCGAAACCTAAACCACCGGTTTGGGCTGGTTTGAAAATTGCCGGTTCGGCGGATTACCTCAAACCAGACCCAACACTAATTTCCATCCATCCATTTTACTTTATTCCACCATTCTTATCTTCTTCCTCCTTTTACTTCATCTCCGTATTCGGTAAAAAAAATCTCATGTTCATGGCCTATGATGGATTACTCATCGGCTTGTTTTTAATAAAAATCGATTTTTAATCGAGCTTTTCATTTGTCTTGTCCTTATTTACATCATCATTATTATTATAATCATCATTTTGGTGGAAATTTTTGCGTTCATAATCCAAGTGGTGAAATCAAGGAATTTAATATGGGTATTTGTCAAAAGAGGTAAGCAATTCTCAAATTTTATTTGTATCTTATCATAAATCCAAAAAACATGATTTTATTTTGGAAAAAAATATTTTAGATCTCATGTTAAAATAACGAGTTTCTGATGTAAAGGTTCCCGATTTGAACAACTACAGAGTATACTCCTCAAATTAAGTTAGTTTCCAAAAACTTGAGTTTCTGATATAGAAAATCCTATAAAGGGTAATCATGTAATATCATTCTCAAGTAGATTTTCGACTATTAGTTTTGTGTAATGAAAATTAAAAAATGTTTAAGAAACATAACTTAATGGAAAAGCTCGGTTGAAAACTTAGAATCTTCGTGCTATAATGTGGTATGAAATTATTATTTTGAATTTTTTTCTTACTTAGTTTTTTGTGAAACGTATTGAAAAACACTTAGAACGAGAGTAATTAGCTTTCCATAATTTTAAAGCTAAGACTACTTTTCTACAATCACCCCAAAGGTGGCCATTTCATACAATTTTTCCAGAAATACTATTTTAAATAAATAAATAAAAACACCGAACTTGTCTTTTTTGTCCCTTTCTATAGCGTTTTTACATTAAAAAAAGAAAAGTATATCCCATTTCATTCACTCTGCCGAATTTGGTCAACGTTTCAGTCATCTTTCTTCTTCCCTTCTCTTCACTTAGAATACGCTCTTCACCACAAGCACACACAAACACCAACCAGGAAGCTTCGAGAGAAGACCAAACGAACGAACAAAAGACACCGTTTCGCTGCCTTCTTCATCGCCGGAAGCTACCGTCCATGTCTTGAGATGGCATCGAAGCCTCCGTCGCTTCCGACAGAGTCGATCCACCGCTCGCTTGAGGAGCTTTGTGTTCCCGACGAGACCTACAACTGGGAGAATCCTCGTCACTTCGGTGCCTACGCAAGACGCCTCCAGCTCGTTATCGGCCATTTGCTTCGTTCCTCGCCGGAATCGGCTTCGTCTCCTTCCGTACAGACGTCGCTTAAAGGAATTGCTGCCGATTTGGCCAAAATCGTGGAGACGGTGTCGGTTTATAAAGAGAAGAGTAAAATTTTCGTCCTGATTAATTGTCGCTTGTTGTGTTCGGTGCTTCAGGAACGAACCTTCGCAATCGGTGGATGGCTTGCGCTGCTCGAATCAGTGCTCGGAGATTCCGCTGATCTACGGAAGAAGGTTTCTGATCTCTCTAGAGACATGAAGCGAGCTCAATTCGTTGTAAGCTTTCAGTGATGTGATTTCTAATTTTAGTAATGTGTCCTTTGTTAATACGTGATAGAGCTCTTATCGTTTTTAGGATTTTATTATAGCGAGTGCTTAATTTGGAATTATGGGCATTTTGTACATAGGTAACGGAGAGCGAGGATAGGGTGTGCTTTACGTTGCAGAGAGAGGGGCTTGGTAGACCAACAACCAAAGCAGTTCAGAGCGCTATAATAATGGATTTAGCTCGAGCTTTGGGAGTAGATTCGAGTAACTATGCTGAATTGTCTGAACAAGTTAAGCTGCTGAAGAGTGATTTGGCAAGATCAGACTTGGTTTCGGAGAGGAGGATTTTGATTTCTCTACAGAGAATTATGGACAACTGGTCACTTCAAAAAAGCACTACCGGATTAAATTTGGAATTTGATAATGAAGATGAACCTCAGATATTACCATTCAAGAACTTCCTGTGCCCGTTAACTAAGGAAGTAATGAAAGATCCCGTGGTATTACAGTCGTCGCAGACATACGAGAGGAGTGCAATTGACTACTGGTTTCAACGATGTTTGGAGGATGGCCGTGATCCCACTTGTCCTGTTACTGGTCAGATTCTGACCTCTTTGGAGCAGAAGCCAAATATTGGATTAGCTGGTGCTATTGAGGAGTGGCTTAGTAGAAATATAGACATTCAAATTAAGTTGGCTTGCCAACATCTTAGTGAGGATCCTCTTTCGATTGATTGTGTTGAGAGGGTCTTGGATAGCATATATAATATTTCGGAAGAGCACCCGTCTAGTAGATATAAAATCAGAAATGCCGGCATCATTTTGTTGGTTATCAACTTGCTTAAGAATCGTTCGAAGAGTGTTGGACCACACTCGAAAGGCAAAGCTCTCATGGTGTTGCTTAGCATGGCAAAGGATGAAGACACCAAGGTCAGCATGTTTTTTTTAAGAATTCTCCTGCTGTACCTGTAGGATGTAGCTGTAGAGTTGTTTAGGAATAGTATATTTGTACCACAGTGTGGGGATGTTTTCTTAATGACATTGTATGTATTTACTCTAGTATTGTCATGTATAATAATACTAGCTATTACTTATAGGCAGTAATGCTTGGAGAAGGTATTACCAAATTGGCAACGCGTAGTTTACTCGGGAGCTCAGATAAAGAGAAAGAGTGTGCTCTAAAGTTATTGTTGGAATTCTCACATGATGAAGCTATTTGTGTGAAACTTGCATCTGAGAAAGGTGCGCTGGTCATTCTCTCAAGTATTGCAGGGAATCTGGAGAATCCTGCTTTGTCTAATTTGGCAGAGAATGTTTTGAAACAATTGGATATGGTGGAGGATAATGTTCTGCGTTTAGCAGCTGCTGGTCGACTTGAACCTTTGATCTGTCGACTTTGTGAAGGTGTGTCTGCTTTTCATCCACTCTTTTACGTATCATTACTATCTTATTAAATTATAGCATCAACTCTTTCAATTAAACTTTGTAATTAATTTTCATAGACTTATTATGATAATGCAGCTCCGCCTCCTGTCAAATTTCAGCTAGATAATAAGATTTAAATCTCTGATGTATACGGGACAGGTTCTGATAGTGTGAAAGTGAAAATGGCGTCTTTACTGGGGCAGATGACTTTAACAAATAACAACAAGGAACAGATTGCTAGGCAAAGTGCAAAACTTCTTGTTGACATGCTATCTAACCCAGAAGGAAGAATGCCAAGTTTGAGAGTTTTGCAAAGCCTATCGACATTGGATGACAATGCAACAATCCTTGTTGATTCCTGTATCCTCCCATCTCTCATGGAGATTCTTTTGGAAAATCAGGACGTTCAAGCCGATGATCGGGAGCTGGCTGCTTCTACAATTGCTAACATAGTATCAAAACCGGGGCATTGGGAATTAGCAGTAGCTGACACTAAAGGCCATCGAATGCATTCAGCTGTCATAATTTGTGATCTGCTACAGCTCTTGAGCCATGTTACCCCTTGTTGCCAGGTGTTTGTCCTACAGATCCTTTGTGGGATTGCATCTTCTCCACAAGCATCAGGTGATTATTCTTCTGAGAACATAAAATCTAGGGGTAGAACTAGCCTGCTGTCATAAGAGAAAGGCTAAACTTTACAAAACTACTCATTAAATATGCCAGTTCGCAGAAAACCACCTGTTTAAATGGAATTTGCAGAAAACCACCCTTAACATTTTACTGATCTGGTTAATAATAGTATTTTCTGTAATTTCAACCATTTTTAGTAGGAAAACATTAATGGTTTTTATGAGTCGGTGGTGTTTTGTTAACAAAAATGTCTAACCAGTGGTTTTATACAAATTTTGTCTCAAAAGCTGGTATTCTACAAACTTCCATGTTTATCGAGTGATTTTAAATTATATATAAAATATGGAGGTAAAATTTAATTTTCCACGACCATTAAATTTTTTGTTTTCTTTTTGTGCAATATTGTTTTTTTAATATTTGATATGAATATTTTTTTCTTTTTGAGAAAGAAAATAAAAAGTAAATAAAAATTGGAACCCAAAGCTCAGCTTGGGCAATACTTTAGGCCCTAAGGCAAATAAAGTCTGGCTGGACCGGCCTGAATCAGGATTAGGCCATGTCTATTTACCGTATAAGAAAATTCCACCGTCTTTCTTCACTCACGATTGCTAAATACGCGGCATTGGAATTACTACTGTATAATTGACGCTTATTATGCGTCAGGTTTAACGATGACATGTAGTCTCAGTGCGCGTCATTGTTGGGTTTTTCTTTGTAAAACCTCACAATTTTTTATAAAAAAAATAAATAAATAAAAATTGTTAATGTTTATTAAAGATTTTTTAAGCCTTACGTACGCATGCGTTTAGTAATTGGCGCAATGTATTTAACATCTCCCTTCTTAATTTCATAGAACTGATTTACAATTTTACTCTATGTGGCCATGTTTACAACTTTAGAAACAAGAAGAGAAATTAGTTCCCTTTTGAGTTGTAGGCTCAATCTTTCAGCATGCTTATATTTTCCTGACAACAGTTTTCTTTCTTTCCACATCCATCCTTTCCAGAACTGGTGGCGTCTCACATCAAATCTGGAGATGGCATCAAAGTAGTATTTCAATACCTTGAACATTCTGAAGTCGAACAGAGATCTCTTGCCTATGAGCTTGTCAGGATACTGTCTGAAAATTCAAGTGAGTATCTCGCCAACGAGATCAAATGCGTAAATAAACTACAGTTGTTTAGAGACAAAGTACAAGATTACCAAGCAACAACGAGTGAAAGATCTGATGCCGCATGTACACTAGCAAATCTCCCACTGACAAGAGATGATGTACAGACTACTCTAGGAGATGAATTCCTAAGATGGACCATATTTGCACTCAAGGAACAGTTGGACACCCCAAGCGGGCGTAGACCACCACGCTCCACATCAACCATGACAGAAGGGCTTCTTGGTATAGTGGTTCACTTTGCAAATGTTATCGAACCCCAGGCACTAAGCTTAATCAGAGATTATCAACTCATGTCAGTATTCCGGGAGAAGTTGAGTTCTCGACACTCGAGGTCCAAACAGCTGGCAGCACTAGGCTTAAAACATTTATCAGAGTTAAGAACGGTAATTTCCGAGGGAGAGTCCGATCCACAACCTCCACAAGGGTTTTGCTCCCCTATGGTATTCATGTGTGGAAAGGCTTCTCTTCAACCCTCCATGTGTCCAATACACAACACTCCTTGTGAAGAAGACAGTCAGCTGTGTCTTTTAAAGGGCTATTGCATCAACCCTCTTCTCGCGCTTCTTACAGACGAGAAAACCGCTGTCCAGGTTGCTGCTGTAGAGGCTCTATCTACCTTGGTATTGGACACTTCCCATGGATTCAATCGTGCAGCTGACGAGCTTGAACGTCTTGGCGTTATCAATGCTGTTATTAATCTATTTATAGAGACTAGACCGGGGGAACTCCAAGAAAAGACTGCTTGGATGTTGGAAAGGATATTTAGATCCGAACACACCAGTCAGAAATACTCTCTAAACCAGTCTTTGGTTAGAGCTTTGGTGGAAGCAATGAAACAAGGGAATGCTGAAACAAAGAGACATGCTCAAGAAGCTCTAACTTATCTTAAACAACTATCTGGTGCCAGTGGAATGATATCGGCTCCACCTCGTACTGTAAGGTAAAATTCTCGAATGTCATTATCTAAATCCATTATTTTAGCTCATTAGCTTCTTTTTTTACCTGGGTTTTAAGCTTAAGATCACAATGCTGCGCAATCAGTTATTTGAAGTTATACATTCCTTGACACGGTGTTTAGTTTAGAAATACCACATGATTGTAAAAAAAAAATGGTTACTGCATTCTTTCACAATAAGAGGTTTGCTTTCTCAGAACCTTTGGCCCATTTACTCGTTTAGATGTCATTCTTTTTGTAAGACGATTATGCAGCATGTTTTGTTAGCATTTTGGGAGTGGTTTTGGTTTTATTGGGCCTGAGTAACAAGAACCGGGACAATTTGGGCCAGTTCAAATTTGAAAATGTGTAGAGGTTTTTTATGGTTCATGAAAATTGTATTCAAATTTGAAAATGTGTACCCATAGTGATTGCATAAAGTGTAGTAGATAGTAGATAGGGACCATAAAAGAGACACTAAGTGGTACTAGATTAATGAACTAAAAACCTGGACCAAAGGATACCTAACTTATGAGAGGCTTTGTTGAATTGATGATGACTGCAACCTTAAGAGTTAGATACGTAGGTGTAGCCAATGAATTTACGTATAATTAAGCTTGTTTGAACTTTTTGTTGGAGGGTTGAAATTCATGTACACCTAGAAATAGAGTAGTTAATGTGTGACAATATATGAAGAAACGAGGTATACAAGTAGAAGGTGAGGTTTTAAATGCAGTTTAAATTATAGATTATCTATTTATATACAATGTCCATAAGAAGGATGCATGTTTTCCTATCTCAAACCTGAACCCTTGACAATGTTGACATAACGACATGACAGAGAATCCTGATTGACAAAAATCTATAGGATCGGAAGTAGTTTTTGGAGTTGAGATTGGTATCCATTTTACGAAAATAAAGACAAAATAGGGGGCAAAAATTGACTTTTCAGAGAGGGATGACAAACATCTTTCTTCCCTTTTCAGTTAAAACTTCAGAGTCTCTGTCACCTCCTTCATTCAAATCCTTCCTCCCGCCAATCTTCCCTTCCTTTTCTGTCTCTTACACCGTTCGCCATTCAAATTCCTCCAACTACCTCCCATTTCTATTTTCTTTAAATAAATATAAACAAATTAACTCACCTAACTGCCCGCTATCTTTTTACCACTTACACTTATTTTGATTTCATTAGGGTTCCCATACGGGATTAACTATCTCGGATCGGTTTAAACTCGTTTAATTTTTATAATTGAGCCTAATATAAATAAGGTCCAAAACTCGTTTAAAATTTATGATTGGTTTGTGCTCGTTTATAGATGATCCGAATTTGAACATGTCAATACTAAGCTTGTTTAGTTCAAACATGACGTTTGACTAAAAAACAATATGGAATATTAGCCGAGCTATTCGGGTTTGATTCGAAAAAAGTTCGGCCAATATAACAACTTAATTTTGTTTTCTTAAAAACTCGGATTTACGATAAGTAGAAATCATAGCACGAGAAATTTAAAAAAATTAACCCAAAATAATACCGACCGACACCATTAAATTTGTAAATAAGGTAAACTATGAAAATTATCGGCCATGATACAAACTATAACATATTTACCAAAGATTAATACGATTTATTTTTTTCGTGGTAATTATTTTTACGTATCATAAAAAAGAAGAAGAAAGATTAGGATTAGGGGAGTGATGTAGATTTTATTTAAAACAAACGAATTAACATTATTTAATATGTTAAACAAATCTAATAAAAAATAATTTATTTTAATTCCAAAAAATCGATTTCTTTTCTTTTTTAGGGATATTATATTCGATTTTTCCGGATATTTAAAAATGTTATGAGAAACAGAAAGATGATTTTTTTTTTAATTGATGTGAATAATTTTCATATTTTAATTAAAAACATTTATTAATTATTTTAAAAAATTATAAAGAAAGAAAAATATCACTTTTAAAGTTAAAATATATTAAATACAACTTAATTTGTATTTTATTTTAACATATTAAATGATAGTACTTTGATTTTTTGGGGAAAAAAAAAAAACTCACATCGCAAACTTCTTTTTATGGCATATAACAAAGGATTGCGACATCATCGTTGAAGTTGGGGTTCTTTGTCGAAAAAACAAGTTATGGTATCGGTATGAAGATGTTTGTGTCGTTGTTGGTAATTTTTATAGTTGTTATTATTTTATATTTAATGTTGAAAGTTGATATTATTTTGAAATTTTTTATGTGAATTTATAGAAATTTATATATTTTGTTTGAATTAAAATAACTTATCTAGAAGTCAAATAATGAAATTTACCATAAAATAATTGCCGTTTTTAAATAATGAAATAAATACCACGAAAAAAAATGTTGCACTTCTCGGCTAGTTGGAACATGAGTCAAATTATGGCTTAAGTTATATGCTTAGGTGTTATTGGTTTTGAACCTTTTGGTATCACAATAGTTCCGTTTAAGAGGCTTTAATTACTACTATAAAGCTTAGGAAAAAGAATACGGTAGAAGTGAGTTTTTTTATAACACAAGTTTACGTAAATTAGGCGACATAGAAAGATTCGGACTTCCTATTGGTAGACTACTCTTCTCCTATTGTCAATTGATTTTAGGATGAAACCTTATCGGTTAGATGGAACCTCATCGGGTTTATGTGTTGGGTTTGAGCCTAGCGCATGTGCGATCAGATGTACCACCGCTCTACCCAGTCCGTTTGTATCGGACTTTAATATAGTATCAAAACGGTTAACCTCTTTATAGCAATAGGAGGAGTAACTCAGTGTTATCGATGTGAAAAACATAATCCTCCATATGTGATTTTATACATGTATTGACTTCAATTTTTCAAACATCGCATCAAACTTTTAAAAATGTGTCTTTCAGCTACTCTCAATAAATTTCTGGTTCAATATAATCTTCATTTTCGACTTTAAATTCAATAAATTTGGTTTTTACGAAGGTGTCCGATATTCTTTGCATCGAAAGTTTCCGTACAACCATTGTTGCTGCTAATCGGTTTTGTAAAAATGATTTTTAACCACCCATTTACTATATATTTTTAGCGTGTTTTAAAAATGACTATGAATTCTACAAGTACATGTATCCCACTTTTAGTTTCCGAATTTTATGAGACATCGGGTTTTACAAAAGTATGTCAATTATGCAGATTTTTTATTTTATAATTCTCTACCTACAAACTCTATGCCACAACAATAATTACATTAGTATTCATTTTAAGTCTAAATTACAGAACATCTCCTTTAAGATTGGAACTTGTACAAAAACCATCCATAAGTTATATTTTCCTTTCAAACAATACGACTTACCACTCCCTTTGTGCTCTAAGATCTTCAAAATGCGGAAAATAATCAAAATCCGCGACAATAAAATATATGAGATATGATAACATTTAAAAGTTGATCAAGAATGTATAGTAGTTTGAACTTTTCAGATCACGAATTACACAGATTTGATACTATATGTTTGTTTTTACTTTAATTTTTTTATAAATACCAATGATAATTAGTGAGTTTATTGTACAAATAATCTAATTAAGTACAGTAAATTTGTAATTTATTTTTGTTTTATTTAGTTTATAAACTCAGAGTTTAGTTTTTTTTAGAAGTTTACTTGTCGATGTAATTAACTATAGGATAGATCAAGAATCCCGGATAAGATAGTTTGTACTTCTTCTTCCCCCCCCCCCCCCCTAAGGGTTTGTTTAAATTATACACCACTCAAAAATTAACTTCTCCAAAACAAGATTGTTTTTTCTTTAATGAGTTTTTTTTAAAATCCTGATTTTAGCCTTATATTTTTTTTATCATGATATTTTTTGTTCATCCCTAGGTATTCAACGCTATTCTTCGATTTTTGCAGGACATAAGTGTTTTTTTAAGTAAAATAAACCTTAAATAAACAACTTTATTTATTTATATACACCCATTAAAAAGTAAACCAAAAAATGTAATACAAATTCATGTAAACTCATTTAGTTTATAAATTAAAAAAAAATCAATTAAAAAACCATAAGTCATAGACATCTTTTTTTCAAATGCATATTATACAAGTATAGAAAAAGTGATGGATGACTGCCTGAAAGAAAGACCTGGTTAGTGTTTATGGGAAATTTGTATAAGTTTCTTTTTTAGGGACGACTTCGTGAAAAATACCTGTTTTAGGGGTGTTTTTTGCAATTTATCAAAATATATAGCTCAATTATAAATATTAAATCAACAATCCCAATCTCAATGTCTCTACCTTTCACTTTCACATTCACATTCTCATCCCCTTTTTCCTCATCATTTCTCCGATCCAACTTCGATCTTCTTCATCTCTCATTGCCTTACACCAAAATTCAAATTTGCGGCTCTTTTTTCTGCTCACCTCTTACTTTTATTCCCTGTTCCTCATACAGTACGCTTCTTCATTTGAAAGCTTTGAATTTCCAACCTCACACAAAAACAGAGTATCTCCCATCACTTCATCCTTCACTCTGTTTCTAACCATGAAGCTCAATTCTTCCCCCTCTGTTTCCAAAGGCTCTGTTTTTGGTTGTCTTTCCTTTGTATTGAGAAGAATTATATGCCCTAAAAGCCTCGCCACTCACCCATTTGATCAATTTCAAAGATTTTGGCTCATTTGAGAATCAGAATTCAGATTCAATGAACCCGAAGAAATCTGATGATCCTTCAACCCCTAATTTGGTGGCAAGACTAATGGGACTGGAGTCAATGCCTAATATCAATCGAAGCAAATCGACGAATTCCATGGATTGCAGGTTTGAAGAAACAGAACAAATCCATGGAAACCATAGGAGAGTGAAAACCTCTGTTTCTTTTCGAGAGACACCAGAGTACTTCGAGCTAGAAGACGATGATTTCTTCGTTCCTCGCTCAGAAAATGGCAAGAAAAAGGCGAAGTCCGATAGGAGAAGAGAAGAAGAGTAGAGAGAATTCAAATTAAAGAGAGTGACAGGGAACTTTTGAAAGAAGAGCGAGGAGGGCCTAGTTTAAAGATTTCAGAGAGTGACAATTCTGAGGTGTATGTTCTTCAAATGGAAAATCTTTCATCGAATTTTAAGAAAGGAAAGTGTTTGGTGGATGCGAAAGTTGAAACAGAGAGCGAGTCTGAAAATCTGAGCCCTGTTTCTGTTCTTGATAATAGTTTATTCATTAGTGATCACGACGAAGAAGTTCCAACATCAGGTATATTCTATAAGCTTTGTTTTTCATCAACTTATTAGGAAATTCTATTTTAATGAAGCATATACACAATTCTGAAATTCATAGTTTTCTTATAAATTGACCCAAATAGTGAGTGATTTATGTTTTCTTGTTAACAGAAGAAGAGCCAAGGAGTACAAGTTCAAACCCATCATCTGATGACAACAATGGAAGTAGCTCCATAGGAGACTGTCGTGAAGAACCAAATGAATGCAGGCAAACTAGTCTGCAAAGGAAGGATTACCACAGTCACCAAAACATAGAGATGCTTAACCAAATATGCAAAATGGCAGAGTTAGAGATGGCGAATTCGGATTGGAATGGAAAGAGCGGATTGATTAGGAACTTGAAGAACTGGGAAGGTGAGATTGGAGTTCAATTAGGTTTACAGATTGTAGATCAACTAGTAGACGAGGTAGTACATCGACTTTTGTAGGAGATTAGAACAACAAGATTTCAACTTGTGCAAGTGACTTGTAAGACTCGAGTCATGGCTGTATAAACTAGTAGAGACAATAAGAAATCAAATAATCATCATAATTCATGCATTCATTTGGTTCCTTATCAATATTTTCGGCTTCAACTATACGAAATTATTTTCGGCTTTCAGGCTTTTCTACTTATCGGATTCTGAACCCTCAAAAAATAAACACCTCTAGTAAGATGCATTGATCCATCACGAAAACGTTAAACTATTAACGTTTAGAGGGTATGGATTGAAGGCTTGTTCTGCTGTAAAAAAAAATTCAAATTAGAATTTCAGAATAAGATTTGAGTTATCTGTATAGTTTATATACCAAAAAATGAGTGAATAATGCAAGTTGTGTGGTCAATTTTGCATGGCTAAAGTCCAAAAAGGCATGCTTAGAAAAAGAATAGGAGGGGGACAAGAACATTGTTAAAAAGTTGTATGAGTCGGCCATTGATATTACATTACAAATTTACAAGCACTACAAGTCAGGAATTCCGATTGGGACAACCTTATTTCCTGGCACACTCATTATCTATAGTCGCTTCCTATCAATATTCTGGGATTTGCCACTCAACAAATGCTTCCATGCGCAATAATTTTGTGCAATTTACGCCTAATGTTCCCCTGCCAAACAAATAAAGCAAATCCCACAAACTATGCTCATAAGCAGGATCCATACTCGCTTCCTATTAATATAGGAAGTAGTATTTTAATAATTGCATTTACGAATACAAACCCATGAAGAAAGTCATGTAAGATTGGATCTTTAAGGCAGAAGATATTGGAGCTCCAATGATAAGTTTATTACTGAATATTTCATGAAAGATTACAAGGCATAATATTGAATTACATTTTATGAACATGAGATACATAATATGTCTTACTGTATACAAACCCATGAAGAAAATGCATAAACAACAACATATTAGTGAAGCCTTTGAGCTGATGATTGATAACCGGAAAAGAATAGATGCTTCTTCTATAAGTTTCGACAAAAGAATAACACCAATTGATATATGAGCAGAATTCTTCTGCATAGTCTTGGAATCTTTGTTTTGTTGAATTCCCTTCAAAACCTACATATGGTTAACGATAACTCTCAAGCCACTAGTTGCTCTTGTTGTTCCATGTACAGCTGCTCGACCCATGGTGGGATCATCTCCGATCCTCCGCTATTCAGTCGATACAGTTGCATCTGCTTAAGCTTCTCCTCAGAACCAAGCTGTTCATTGTTGTTGCCGGTGCTACGAAACCCGAATGAAGCAGATCTTCTTAGCTTGTCGAGTTCTTGTCCTGCACTCCAATCCAATTTGCCACTGGGTGAGCCCCAATTCGGAAACTGAGACGAAGGAGCTGGTGATGAGCCCGGAAAACCGGTTAACCGCATTACGATCAATGAAGCTCTGACTCCTCTTGCAAATGCAGCTGATCTTGAATTCATTGCAGATGGATCTACACTGAATAACGACGGTCCCTCAAAATGTTGGTTCATGTTTTGGCGAATTTGCATTCCAGTTGGAGATTGAGACACAGCTGCAGGCTCAACATACCCAAACGCGTCGTTTAGGCTTGTGTTCCACCTAGAAGGAGAAGAAAGACCAGCAAACTCCTCGAAATGTTGCAGACGTCTTTGTTTCTGCCACATTGGAGAAGAGGACGCACTAGTCGGCGTTATTGGTGAAGAGGAACCGAGAGCAAGAGGCTAAGACAAGGCATTGATATCGGAGAAGGAAGCGCTGAACCCGTTGAAGCATACAACGGTCTAAGCTCCTCTAGCTTGTGAGCAAAAAAACAAACCCTTCTAGGGCAATTTATCTCATCCTTGCACAAACGTGTACGGTACTGTGCAGGGTGTAGCCAGCACTCGAAAATCCCATGTGCATACTCAAGCCATCTCCTTTACTACAACAACCCTTTCTAAACTCAGGACAAGGGACACAACTGTAATTATACTTTCTTGGATCACGTCTCCTTGCGTTCTCACCCGGGTGGACAAACGGACACTCGGTCCAGTCATGTGAATAAGCTCTAGAACATGGCTTTACCTTGAACGAATACATTCTGAATTCATCAGTGCTACATATCCCATTCTTTATGTCAGGAAGAGATGGATCAATAGGATACTCCTTCTTCTCAGGTCTACTGCTTTCATTAGAAAGCACTTGATCATCAACTTCGCCTTTCAACAAAATTTCCAGTATTCTCCTAAATTTAGAGCTGGTCTTTGGAGAAATTGCAATTACCTCACATGGTTTAGATCCATTAGCATCAACACAGTTGATGTCTGCAGAAGCATCAATCAAGAGCTTAACAATTTCATATGATTGACAAGATCCGGAAGCTGCAGCACAGTGAAGAGCAGTAGCACCATCTGAGCCGCAAGCACGATTAACATCAACAAAACCGTTTGGAGGATGTAGCTAACTACATCCTTGCTTCCAAACATTGCAGCAATCATCAAAGGGGTCCTTTCCTCAAACCCTAATTTTTAGACCCATTTCTCCTCCATACCAGGAACTTGGTTCATCAAAATTGTGTCCCTCTTCCTCAACAGCACGCTTGAAACTCGCCACATCATTTACAGCTGATAGTTCAAGCAAATTATAGAGCTTCTGAAAACCCCTACTTCTTGTTTATTAGTGTTATTATCACCATCCATGATTACCCCAACAGAAGACTTGGACCCACTGCACATTCTATCTCTTCTTATCAACTACAAGATAACAATGGAAAAAGGCATTTTCAGACAGGTAGATACTAATATGAATACATGACTATAATATCAACTAATAAACATAAAAGTTCTTAGGCTCTTTATCAATCATCAACTGAAGCTACAAAAATACAACAGATTAAACCCATAATCCAAAAGAAGTTCGCTCTAGATCACTGCCAGAAGATAGGAAACACGAATACCCACCAAAAACCAAGATCAATCTTGCAAAGAAACAGCAAAAACGAGAAATTGCTACTCAATCAGGCACCAATCAACAGAAAAGCATGATTATCCTCTTTTCACGCCATTCAATTTGCATTTGTCTCTTGGTTATCTCAACAACCCATCTACAGCGAATTTATACACAAGAAAATAAGCAAGAAAAACATACCTCACAAGAGATTTTCCAGTTAATTAAAGCGAATTTCCTGTAGGGAGGAAATTTTTAAAGATATTAGGGAGCGTCGAAGTTGAAATGGAAGAAGGCGAATCCACTTTCAATTCGCCACACCTCCGCTCCCTCTTTTAAGTGCTTCCCAAAGCAAACGACAAAAGAATTTTTAAGATATAAATCGATTTCCTAAATCGAAAAATATAAATATAAATTAGATGAAAGAAAAGACTTTTGCTTATAATCTATTGCGTCTCAACTCTCAAGTCTCCCACCGGTTTGGTCAAAAAAGGCCAAACCTACTCTTAGGTATTTAGGTTGTTATTAAATATTATGATGCGATTCTTAAATTAAAATTTAAATGAAATGAAATGAAATGAGGTAAGAGATGAGTGGGGCAATTTCACCCACACCCGATAAATATCCGAATCACTCGAATCATAGACGCGAATGAAAATTTAAGAAAAAGTCGGGGGATGGGGGAAGGTCTTTTACCCGTCACCCGACCCGATACACCCGAAGTATCTTGAATTTTGTTTATTTAGTCATATAATTCACGAAAAATATGACAATTTATTGTTATTTACGTTATAATATTACATTTTAAATAGGTGTTTTATTTTAATTATAGATATTATTGGTTTTGAACATACTAGTTTTGTATTATATGTGCAAAAATACTTTAAAATACAATATAAATTGATAATACATATACCTTTTATCAACCGCAGATAAACCGAACCACCCGGTTACCCGACGGGTGATGGGTGGTTAAACCTGATATGATTAATGGTGGGTGATGAAAAGTTTCATCACCCATCACCCGATCCATTAACATCCCTAGATGAGATGTATCAAACAAATGTGAAAATATGTAAAAAAATTAAGTTAAATCTCAACTCTATTATCTAAATAAAATATTTAATATTGATAAAAATAAAATTAATACGTGAGTAATAAACAAAACAACTATACCTTAAAATTTCACGACGACGGAGTCTTGCCACAAGCTGTCGACAATCGACTTAATTTTTTCTGCTTTCTCAATGGTAAAATTGTGTTGTTGATGGACTATAAAATGTATTATATATAAATGATTGAAATTTCAAAATATATAACCAAGATAATATGGTCGAATTAAGTCATTTTATCTTTGTTCATGAATCAAACAGGCACAATCGAATATATATATTATGAAATGATAAATTCTTTTTTGGTAAGACATAGTCTTGATTTACGATGAAACAAACAGGGGAAATAAAGATGGTTTTTTTATAGGGTACACAATTACCTTATAATTTATTATTATTATTTTATTCATGTACATGAATCAGAAACACAATAATATATGTGATATGATATGCTGTATTTTGTGTAAGATATATCCTAAGACGAGGTAAACGTGAAAATACCTTGTGGTACTGCATGGTGTATAAATTCTTATCATGTGTTCTTGCACATGAATAAAAAACAAATGGTATAACACATTATTTTCTAATAAGATATATCATTATTAATTTAACTATATAACCCTAACCCAAAAAAATAAATAGATCATACTTCTTTTATTAAGATATATAGCCTCGTTTTTAACATAGTTGCAACTCATGTAATAGTTCTTTTAATATATATATAAGTGTGAATTTACAAATATCTATAGAAAAGGAAATGGAATTAATATAATGTATTATGAAACCATATTAAACGATGTATATATTAAGTGGGTGATAGACGTACTAGTGATTTTCTTCATTTATTACTAAAACTACACATTCCGCGTGTGTAGTTGAGTGATTGTCCACTACGTATATGGGTGCGTAATTGAAGTTCATGAAAATAAAAAAAAATGAAAATCTTGATCAACGTACATGAGAGCATAGTAGTTTTTTAAAAAAAATTATTATTATTTACTTGTACTACACACCCCGTATACAAGTTGAATGAGTTCTCAACTACGCACTCGAAATATATAGTGAAAAATAGTAATTTTCATTGATATGCTTAAATTCAAATTTTGACTCGCTTTGGCTTCAGTCAATTTAAGGCCAATGTTTTCATTTAATAAGCGTTACAACTTGCAAGTACTTTGTAATAGGCATGGGGCCGGTTTGAACCGAACCGCCAAATCACCGGTCTTCAAACCGGCCCAAATTGTCGGTTTGGCAAACCGGCGGTTTAGGTTTGGCCGATTTAGGTTTGGGCCGGTTCAAGGTTTAGGTTTCGGTTTGTCTTTTCCGAAAACCTAAACCGGCGGTTTGGACCTCCAGCCGTTTTTTTTAAAAGAAAAAAAAAACCCAACGGCTCTTTTAAAAGAGCCGTTGGAAGATTAGGCCTCAACGGCTCAAAAATGAGTCGTTGGGCCTTTTATAATATTAAAAAAAAAAAAAAAATTAATAAATCCCCCACAATTTATCCTAATTTCCTATAAATACCCATTCTCTCTTCCTCTACAAATCACACAATCTACAACTCATCTTCTCTACTCTCCTAATCTCTTATTCTCGAATTCTCGATTCCTCGTATTCTCGATATCTCGATTTCTCGTAATGGCAAACCAAATGATCAAATTCCCTCTTCTCAATACTTTCCTAGCACCCAAGAGAGCGAAACACAAATGCCCGACAATCCCGATGTTACCGAAGTTCCACGAAGAAGTCTCCCCCCTCCGAAAATGCTTACATCCGAAATATTTACGAAGCATTACACCAAGGGGGAGCCGGTGAACGAGTATTGTCAAGTGGCATGCAACTATTGCCCGAAGGTGTACAAGTGGAAGGTGAAGGGCGGCTATGGGACATTGCAAACTCACATGTCAAACGTCCATCCGGAGAAGCTCGGGATTTTACGGGGACAAACACAATTGTCCCACGCGAACAAACACAATTGTCCACAATTGTCAGATTCTCTTTGATTCTACTTCTAGTGGAAGGATTAAGTGTGTTGTTAACACTATCAGTAGAAAGACTCTTGAGAAATTAAATTGGTTGAGGAGTAACCTTTCGGTGTCTGATCTCAACTTCTTAATCATGATTTGGTGGAATATCCGAACTAATAGAAACCAAAAAAAATTTAGTAATAAAGAACCCCAAAATATTGACCTAAATGTGCGAAATCAAATTAAAGGAATGACAACAAGTAAATAAAAAATCAAAAAGAACTTAAAGATAAATTAAATAGAAAAGAAGGAAAACGGAAAATATTTGTTGGATTAGACCTGAAAAAGACTATATTAAACTAAATTTTGACGGATCTAAAAAAGTTTCCGGGAATTCAGCTTATGGATTTATCCTTCGCAATCATGATGCTTTGACAGTCTCCCTAGGCTTTGGGCAATGTGGTAACATATCGGCCTGCATGCTGAAGCATGTGCGCTTAGAGAAGGTCTGATTAAGGCGTATGATTTAGAAATTAGAAATATTGAAATCGAAGGGGATTGCCTTTCGATTATTAACTCGGTTAAACAAATTTGGAAACCATTTGGAATCTCGATCTCTTTCTTTCTGACACTCTTTATTTCTCTTCTGACACTACTAATATTTTAGCTGGTTTCTCTCAAGTTAAAATTATGCATGTTTTCAGAGAGGTCAATTGTGTGGCTGATTTGCTTGCTGAGTTGGGTTACGGTGGCCAGTCGGCGTCCGGTTCGTCAATTTCGAGGGTTTAGGAGCTCATCCGTAACGATGCACTAGGGCGGAGAGTCTCGAGGAGATGATGCTCCATAAATACTTACCGTGTATTATAAAATAAAATAAAATGTCGAAATGCAAAGTTCTAAGTAAATTTAAGGTGGTATATATAATATAAGGATACAAATTAAGAAAATACTTGATTTGGAAATATTTTCCTACTTATAAAATATACAATTTATAAAACTAAAAGATTATTTCTAACTAATGTTTTCGTTTTTATATTGACAAAGAAAAATAAGGAAAAAAAAAAGATTTGAATGGACGGCTGAGATTGGATATAGGAGAGGAAATCCATGAGTTGATTGGGTGTAGGATAATGGAACCAGTAGAGGCTCCCACTCAGCCAGTCCACTACAACGCAGGATGTCGACACTCTTCCCACCTGTGCCTTTACTTTTTTCTAGAACAACTATTTATTTAAATATTATATTTTCTTTTCTTACACACCGTAAAATCAGTATACTATTTTATTTTCATAATAATTGATCAATTATTCCCAAAAATATTAGGAATGCTTTCCACTCTTTATAAAAAATATTTTTGATGTAATCTTAAGTATGATTAGTCATTTGTGACCGTACAAATTTGGTGACAAAGATCTCTTATCCGAACATATTCTAATAAATCTACCCTGTTATCAATTTTCCCGAATTGTTTCTTTCTTTCTTTTTTTTCAACTGCATATTCCGATTCTATTTACATTACACTTTGATTCTGTTCGCTGTTTAATCTTAGCTTCGAAAAACGAATATAACTATATATATATATATACACTTATACATATAAAGTTTTGGAATAATTGGTTAAATTTTATTTAATTTAACATGTATGAAAAATAAAACAAGAAAATAAGATATATGTTTATGTTAAAAATGAAAAAACATTCACCCTAAGAATCAATTATCAATTATATATGTATATACAAACAATGATTAGTAAGTTAACAAAATTCGTTTTAATTATGTTTTAGTTTTCACAGTTGCAAATTTGCAATCAAACGACTATCGTCCTTATATAATAATTGGATTTAAAATTAATTTAAGATTTACTTAATTGAATCGAAATAGTTTCAAAGTTAACACATAAAATAACAATTTTTTTTAAAATGTTATAAATTGAATTTATGAAATGTTGCAACCAAACCCCTTAGAAGGGCTTCAGTTTCAAAAACCGACACTTCTGGAAGTTTCCCATAATCAAAAGAGACGACTTTAGCATTATGGTCTCGAATGATGAAACCAAAAGCCGCTGAGCCACAAAGCAATCGTAATATGATTGCACGGGATGGCCGGGTGAGCAAGAGATGAGTCAAATCGATCGTTAAATTCGAGTGTTGTGTGAGTGCATGTCATTGTGTTTTTTTTTGTTTTTTTTTGCAAGGTTTATATGAGGGGTTGAGGACACACTTAGCTTCAACGGAACATGAATTGAATTTACCATTTCTGCAAATATTTTGCTTTGAGTAGGGTTTTGTGAGAGAATTAAGATACACTTGATATGAATGGCGTGACGGCTAGGGTTTAGAGCCCAATTTGACAGCACTTGCGTGTGCGGTCAAACACACAATCGAATTATAAGCCTATAACTACTTTGCATAAATAGTCATTTTGCATCCACATAATAACATTCCTATATGACTTTGATTCCGTATTTTACAATTTAAAGTGTTAAATCCTATGTTAAAAGAAATAAATAGTTATAGAATATGGAATCAAAAGAGCTTCTAGACCATTCGGAATCAAAAGTAGTTAAATCTTATGTGATCTCAGCAGTTTGGTGATAACGGAAATGTTTCAGTATCCAATTACAAATGTATAAGAAGCTCTAAAGAGCTTCTAGACCATTTGGGAAACTTTGGAAAGAAAGAACGGAAAACCCTAACTTTTAAGGAAATTATGGTTTTGACCCAGAATTTCCTTAAAAATTCTAATATGGTCAAACTAGTCTCTAAACTTCCGGAACACCTAACCACTTATTATGAACATTAAACGATCCTAAACAAGTTCAAAAGTTTCCCGAACTTCCGATTCACGAAGGAAAGCCTTAAACGTCACTAGATAAACTCACTACTTTTACCTCAATTTAACAACGTCTAACGTTCCTCAAATTTACGAAATAATTCTTATGTGTACTAGGCCAAGACTACAACGGAAAGAAAGAATCGAAAGTCCTATAATCCACAACAACAATTCTACACAAAAATCCAAAGTTCAACATCCTAACATGCATAAACCAAAACTGAATTTTCTACCAACGACTTTGGAAGCTCATAAAGTTTAATTTAACCATTGGATCTTCCTATAACTTTTACATGCTATACTACCCTATGCATGCTACGACATATCCAAAAATCAGCCTCCAAACTGAGTAGAACATACCTAAAACGGGGTCTGAAGTTGGTCATTTGAACATAAAGTAATTTGGAAAAACAGCTAAAAGGATGGAGTTCCAATACCCTGTCAAGGCTCATGTGCGAGTATAGAAAGTTAGAGTCTCCACCATTGTCTTAAGCTTGCAGAGAACAACAAGGGGAAGGAGAGGGAACCCACCACCGTCATCAAAGCTACGAGCAGGACAGGAAGTTGGTCATCCGTTTATGATCTTTGTGCCTTTGCTCTATTGTGAAAGTGCCTGGGTTCTTGTACTTCTTGCTCGATTGTAAGGCTCTCCCAAGGAAGGAGGAAGTGAGTAAGTATTTCAGTCCAAAGAAAATGGAGTGCAAGCAGGAGGTTAGCATAGTTTCCCAGATCTGAAGAAGATGGTAAGATGCTTACCAGTAAGCATCAGTGGATAGAAGGCGTAACTCAATAGTGTTGCTCCAGGAGGAGTCCCCTAGTGTCGCTCCTATCATTTACAGAAGGGTGGTTGTGATAGGGTTGTTCAAGAGAGTGGAAAGGGGGCTTGAAGCAACTCTTGTATACTCGTGAGTACCACCAACAAGGCTGGGGTTTGATGTTGCTATTGTAGCCCAGGAATTGAAGAGGATGAGATAATCGTTGTTGCACTCCAAGGAAGTCTTCTTCCTCTATTTTGTTGTCTCTTGGTGACAAGGGCGTCTGTTGTCAATCAGATCAAGGTAGGAGGGAGGAAGGTTGTTTTTTAAGGTGATCTTCGGCTATATCGTGCTTCTTATGCAGCTAGTAGGTCGTTATAGACTTATAGATTGGTCGCCTCACCCGGCTGACCGTGTCTCTTGTAGGGTCGTACATGTCCGTTGAAGAAGGATAAGAAGGAATGAAATTTGGTGAGGTTGGATCGGTGTAATTGGTGGTTGTGTTAATGGGTTGAGGAGAAGTTAGATTAGGCCCAACAAGGGAGTGGTTTAGAAGAGTTTATGGCCCAAAAAAGAGTTTGCAAATAAACCATCAGGCCCATTAGGTGTAGGAGTATTAAAAACGGATTAAGTTCCGTTTATTTTAAATTCAGTAACCATGGGTCGAGTTCCGGAATGAAAAATTCCGGATATTGCATCAGTTCTCCTTAAAATAAGTTTCGTCTCGAAACTTTAAGTAAAAGAGGGTCGCCTACAAGGTCTAAAGTGTCGAGGCATATCTAAGGTTATAGATGGAGGTGTTATCACCTTCTATGTATATTCATATACGTACTCATATTCTAGCACACAAGCCATGTAAGCAATTAAATGGGTAGCACTCAAGCATGCAAGCACATAAACATCAATACAAAGGAACACGCACGTACAGTTCTGATGACTAAACCGTCGGTCCTGAGGTCGAACCTAACTCCGTATGACGCATAAGGTAGGTACTCCTAAGACTATGACTAAAGGCAACCTATCCACGCAACCCTTGGAAAAGAAGAGTAGGTAGCACCCATATTAAACAACTCGAACTCAAATTGTACCTGTAGTCGTAGGTCGGCTGTTCAGCACTCCTCAACACCAATGTACGGGCTTGCACTCCCTGGTGTCAGTTGCACCAACATCACGATCTCTACTACGGCCCTGTCCTTGTGTAGAACTTTGTGGGGTAAGGTGACATGGGGCCTTGTACTACTGTTGATGGCCCGAATCCCGGTGTTGTTGAGACCTTTGTCCACCACTTGGAGCATCTAAGGGGGAAGGTTCTTGTGACGACGAAGCGCGCCCTCCATGCCAATAAACATAGCTCTATGACATGACCTCCCACAAGTGAAGCATGTCACCACAGGCTTCTTGCAGTTCGTCTTGAAATGATCATAACCGCCACAATTGTGACATCGCTCGTCTCCCACCGGAGCCTGGGTCCTAGACGGAGAACTCGGTCGTTCGTGCGTATCGCCTCGACCATAGCCGAGTGATCCTGTACTTGGGCTAGTGTGTCCTACCTTCTACTTCTTCTCTAGCCAATAGTCTGATCAACTCTCCTAGGCCCGATCTGTCTCTCATACGCCGAGGCCTATCCTGATAGTCTATCAGCGACTCACAACGAAATCCCGCTGATGCATGAGCATCTCTCAGCTCGACTTCACTCCCTTGCACTGATGGGCCTATGAGCAAGAAGAGACGAGTTACCCATGGAGAAGATTCCGACCGAGACATGGAGAGAGAGCGAGACAATGGCCGAGACTTGGGAGAGAGAATGGGCCGTGATCCACTTGATCCACATGAAGAAGAAGCACGTTGGAGTGCATTGGAAGAAGGAAGAATTTTGGGCTAATTTAAGTGGCTAAATTAGGCCCAACTTGCTTTTTTATTTTTAAAGCCCATTTTTGGACATCTTTAAAATAAAAGATAGGCTTGCTTTTAAATTAGTTTAGTTTATTTTAATTCTTTTTAGTTTGATCTTATCTCTTGGATATTTGATCTTATTTCTTTAAGTTAGATGAGCTCGATCTTGGATCAAGCCCATAGTCCGCAAGAAACCCTAGATGACGCCTACTAGCCTATATAAGGCTAGGGTGGACATCTTTTTTACTCACCTTTGAATGAATTAAACACAAGTACTTTCGAGTATTGTTTTCTCTTCTATCCCAATTCTTCTCGTGGAATCGAGACACCTTATTGTGTGAGCGGAATCCATTTGCCCAACAACTTTGGCGCTGTTTTGAGTTGTGTCACTTGGATTGGCAAGTTGGTGCTCTCAATCATCTTCGGTGACTTCTCGTGCTTTGGGGACAATCGCTTTCCCCTCTGTGTGAGATTATAGCGGAAGGACTTCTTCAAGTCATCCCAAGTTGTGTGTTAGGGTCTTTGTTTCCCTATTGTGCTCTTGGTTATCTTAAGGGTTCGACCAGATCTATCCATCTATCGATCATTCACAATCATTGGATCATTCCTCCATCTTTTTATTTCAAGTTTTCATCTTTATTCATTTTCTTCATTTCGAGTCTTGGTGTTGAAAGATCGGGCCAACTGACGGCTAACCCCGTATCAAATTGGTACCAGAGCTTCAGGTTCATCAACACTTTCTCACGTCTTTTACAAAACACAAAAAAAATCGAGCTTTCAAGATCCGTCAAGAAAGTTCTACGCAAAAAGAGTCACCGGAGCAGGATCCGTAACGGTTTAGTTTCTACTATTCTCGTTATTTTTCTGCGATTTTCAATTCCGCATTCAATTTCTTGAAAAAGGATTTTTGTGGCCAATTGTTAATTTTTAATACATATTTTTGCCTAAGATTCGATCTTTTCTAGTTTTGATCGGAATCTCCCCATCCACCAACAACAAACCCCCGCCGCCACCTTTTCGGCTGCCCCTACCCCTAGCCGCCGCTTTGCCGGCCGCCGCCCAGCCCAACCTTGCGCCGCCTTCAGCTGTTGCCTTACCCCGCTGCTTTCGGCAGTCGCGCGGGCCGTTCCCACGGCCTTCGGCCTGTGACGCCGCCGAGATCCCAGCCGCCGCCCCAGCCCTCGGTCTTGGCCGAGACCCAAACCCCATCCCGGCCGAGATTTGTTCTCTGCGCCGCAGCCGTCGCCCCCCTCGAAACCCTAGCCGTCGCCTCCGGCGTCCTAAACCCTAACCCTAGCCGTCGCTAACCCCTAACCGGCCCAACCCGTCCTATATCTCGGCCCATCAACCGAGATTCAAAAAAAAAAAAATCTGAACCGAGCCGAAGAGGTTTAGCCGCCGGCTCACCGCTCCGCCACCGCTGCTGCTGTCGGTCCGTCGTGCAGCCGCCGCCACCACTTCGCTGCCGCCGCCGGCCCTCAGCCCCGCCGCCGCCATTGTAGGTCCCCCGCCGCCGCCTTGGTTAGTCTCGCAAGTGAATAGTTGTAAAAAAAAAAGAGAAGGCCAAAGGCCATAAAAAAAAAAGAAGACGTTACTTGCGAGCTAAGTTTTCAGTTTCCGCGGTTGTGCATCTTGTGCGAGTTTTGTTTTGGCAGGCGCCCCTTTGAGCTTAATTGATATCCACTTGTTTCTTTTGGGAGCTCCCTACATCGATGCATGGCAAACATAAATTGCATTCCTTCCCTTTTTCCCTTTTATTTTTCCCTTGTTTTCTTTTGCTTTCTCTTTCCTTTTACTTATTTCCTTTTTTCCTTATTGCCTTTTCTCTTTTATTTTTCCTTTTTTCTTTTTGTATTTTAATTTCCAAAAGGCCGCAAATTATCTTTTAATTAAGATAATTGTTTTGTTGGTTGAGAAAATTTGCAGGCGAGATTAGTTTTGTTTTTCTAGCCAGCACCCATAAAAAGCCTTTTTCCCTTTGAGATCTGGTTCGATCACCTTGTTTTATGCTGAACGCACTAACTTGTTGATTGCTTGAGAAATCTTTCTTGTAGATTCACAGTGATCCTCGCAAACCGGCTAAGAGGAGGTTGGCGAAACTTACGAGATAGGTTACCGAGCAAGACACTTGAAGAGGGTAGTCTACGAGTTTATCTTTAACTAACCTTGACGTGTTTGCTTGTTTTGAGTCATGTCTACAGGAAGGGGAAGACCGAGAACCAATACCCGAAGCTCCACGAGGTATGGACGTTGAGACTATGATGGCCCCGTGTCATGGAAAGATTAGATGTTATCGAGGCACATAACGCCAAAGCGCCCCACGGAATGAGCCACTACTCCCACCACCACCTCGTCAGCCCATATTTCAGGCCAACCCGGGACCCATGCAACCTAGACGAGTCTTACGGAGGGAGCTGGACTTCGACGATGAACATCCAGTACTGGAGACTGAAGTATATTCTAAGGCTAAGGTGAAGATACCCCGTTTGAAGGGAAGTGTGATGCTGATGTGTACCTTATCTGGGGCGAAGGTAGAACAGATCTGGAGCTGTCATAACGTTTCAGACACTAAGAAGGTACGATACGCTGCCCTTGAATTCACCGGTTATGCCTTAATGTGGTGGAATAACTTGTTGAAGGAGAGAAGGAGAATGTTAGATGAAGACATCACCACGTGGGAACAGATGAAGGCTATCATGAGAGCCCGGTTCGTGCCACCTTACCATGGACGAGATCTGCGCCAACGACTGGAGAACCTTAAGCAATGTTCTATGAGCGCATAAGAGGTGTATGCAGCCATGGAAATGGCTATAGTTCGAGCAGATGTGCATGAAGAGGAGGAAGATACTATGGCTCGTTATCTTAGGATATTACACCCTTACTTGGCTCACGAAATAGAATTGTACGCTTATTCTAATTTGACAGATTTGTTGCACCTTGCTGTAGAGTGGAGAAGAAGCTGAAATTACGAAGTCAGGACATGAGATCTTCAAATACCACGTGGAGAGGAATGTCGGCCGAGACAATGGCCGAGACACACCCATACAGACGTCAAGACCCCGGTTCAGCCCACAACTGCTTCTACATCGGGCAACGCTACTACCTCGACACCACAGGGAAGTGGTTCTAGCTCCTCTACAAGAGCTAGAGACATCACTTGTTTCAATTGTCAAGGAAGTGGTTCTAGCTTATGAGTCGGATTCGGATGCTGAAGAAGAGGAAGAAGAGAGACCGGTCTTGCTAGCTGAAAGGGATGAAGTAGAAAAGAGTAAACTGGAAGAAGAATTTGAAACTGGATTATGCCTTCATTCCCAGTAAGATCGTTCTTGATCATTGTCTTACCTTGAGTATTATAGACCCTGTTTATCCTGAGAATGTTATTGTGGAACATGGACTAGATACAATTGCTGATGCTTAGATGATGAGACCATTGCTTGAGTTGGTCACACCTTTACAGATTACATCCCCTGTTGATGCGATTGATTCTATGACTGATCTTATTGAGCACCTAGCTGAGTATGATACAGGAAGGACACGACTAAGTCTGAACAGGATGCCTTTTCCCACGGCTCACAGGGCAAGGAATTGACATGTTATATTTGTGGCCCTCACCCTGTTTATTAATGATGATTTTTATTGACTGCTTTGTGATTAGGAGAGCTTTGAGTATCATACCTTCTCTCGATGAAGATAATCAAAGAGAAGAACTTGTTCCACACATGTTGTATGGTTCAAGGAAAGGTATGTAACATGATCATTGACAGTGGAAGTTGCAGTAATCTAGTAAGTACGGAAGTTGTTAGCAAGCTGCAGTTGACTTCTATTCAACACCACGGCCTTATAAGCTCGGATGGATGAATGACTGTGAAGAAGTCAAAATCAATCGGCAGGTCAATATCGCATTCAAGATTGGAGCATACGAGGATTCAGTTCTATGTGACATTGCGCCCATGCATGCATGTCACATCTTACTCGGAAGATCATGGGAGTATGACCCGAGATGTAACACATAAAGGAAAAACAAACCGCTATTGTTTTACTTTTCAGGCAAGGAATTCATACTGAAGCCCATGACTCCCCTGAGGTTATTGAGTATTACGAGAAGAAGAAGAGTAAGGAGGAGGACGCGAGAAAGAAGACGTTGATCATCATTGACGGTCCTCGTAGAAATTCAGATGTTGACCCTTACACATGTGCTACCTATAGTTATGTATACAAGGAAATATGGCTGTCCATACAAAACATCGGTCTATTGCAAAGTTTTGACGACGTCATCAACGACCTTCGCAAACCTTTGGCTATATATCACTGGGCTCATCTGGCTAATGAATACCCTCACTTGGACATTGTCATTAACTTTGAGGGATTCAAGCTGAAAAATTTTCAAATTAAAGGTGACGGTGCAAGTCGATCTACCTACACGGGAGCCCACGCGGCATCTGTGTAATGCTACACTCAGGAAGTATTTCTATCCTCTTCAAGATAAGACTTTGAGACTTATTGATGTTAAATTCATACCTCGCACTAATAAATGTTGTACTTTGGCCATTTATGTAGGTACGGACGACGAAGAACAGTCGGAGCAGGAGGATAGCACATCCCAGCGGGAGTTGGAAGAAATAGCTGGAGAGGAAGCACAGTAGGCGCACGCTGAGAATGTAGAGATGAAGGACGAGGAGTCAGACGATGACCCAAAGAAACGTCCTATCCCAGCCCTCCGACCAGAGATTCTTACGGAGTTCCTCAAGACTACACTCCATGGATTCGTGGTCGAATCCTTTTCAAGAGAGGGAGAATGATGCTGGAGCATCTCTCAGCTCGACTTCACTCCCTTGCACTGATGGGCCTATGAGCAAGAAGAGACGAGTTACCCATGGAGAAGATTCCGACCGAGACATGGAGAGAGAGAAAGCCGAGATCATGACCGAGACTTGGAGAGAGAATGGGCCGTGATCCACTTGATCCACATGAAGAAGAAGCAAGTTGGAGTGCATTGGAAGAAGGAAGAATTCGGGCTAATTTAAGTGGTTAAATTAGGCCCAACTTGCTTCTTATTTTTAAAGCCCATTTTTGGACATCTTTAAAATAAAAGATGGGCTTGCTTTTAATTAGTTTATTTTATTTTAATTCCTTTTAGTTTGATCTTATCTCTTGGAGATTTGATCTTATCTCTTTAAGTTAGATTGGGTTCGATCTTGGATCAAGCCCATAGTCCGCAAGAAACCCTAGATGACACCCTACTAGCCTATATAAGGCCTAGGGTGGACATCTTTTTTACTCACCTTTGAATGAATTAAACACAAGTACTTTCGAGTATTGTTTTCTCTTCTATCCCATATTCTTCTCGTGGAATCGAGACACCTTACTGTGTGAGCGGAATCCGTTTGCCCAACAACTTTGGCGTTGTTTTGAGTTGTGTCACTTGGATTGACAAGTTGGTGCTCTCAATCATCTCCCGGTGACTTCTCGTGCTTTGGGGACAATCACTTTCCCCTCTGTGTGAGATTATAGCGGAAGGGCTTCTTCAAGTCATTCCAAGTTGTGTGTTAGGGCCTTTGTTTCCCTATCGTGCTCTTGGTTGCCTTAAGGGTTCGACCAGATCTATCCATCTATCGATCCTTCACAATCATTGGATCATTCCTCCATCTTTTTATTTCAAGTTTTCATCTTTTTATTCATTTTCTTCATTTCGAGTCTTGGTGTTGAAAGATCGGCCAACTGACGGCTAACCCGTATCACCTGCAAGGTAGGAACGGGTATCCTCTCTCAACCTCCTCGAATACAAATAGACATTTTGCTCCGCAAGAGGGCAGTAGGCCCAAGTAAGGTCAACTCCTCTCTAAACCTCTTGATCACCTCAGAGATCAGGACATCCTCATACTAAGCCTCCAAAAAGTCATGTAGTCTCTCTCTCCTCAGTGTAGCTGGACAGAAATGCTCCCTAATCAAACTCCTCATCTGATAAACCCTGTAACTCCAGTACGAACGGTCCTCCATCAGTAATGCGCCTGATCTCTAAACAGAGTTTGAACTAGCTCGACTCGTTGATCCTCAAGGCAGCGGATTGACTCCAACAACACGGTCTCCACGTGGCCTAACTAGTGCTCTACCTCCAATCCCAACTTCCCTTTAAAGGGAGGGACTTGCATGTGGTTGAAAGTCTTTAACCACGCATCTGGTATTGGTGCACGCGGATGATCCCAGGCTCTGTCCATCCCGACAACTCTCTCAGCCTCTCAGGTGTTGCCTGATCTCTAAACAGAGTCTGAACTATCTTGACTCGTTGATCCTCAGAGCAGGGATCGACTCCAAGGCGGTCTCTTACGTGGCCTGACCAATGCTCTACCTCCAATCCCCAACTCCTTTCAAAGGGAGGGACTCGCATGTGGTTGAAAATCTTTAACCACGCATTTGGTACTGGTGCACGCGGCTCATCCCAGGCTGATAACTCTCTCAGTTATTGCATGCAAAGCGGTCACTCTTGTGTCATCTCGATAGATCTCGTAGGTACCGGGGGCTTTGGGGTATGCTCCCCTCTCCTAGCTTTACAGTCACTCGCTAGACATACTTCCTAAATTATGTTGTCCCATCGACACGCAACCTGAAATAGCTGATTGTGCCCTAGGAGGCCCTGATACAGCAATGGTGGCCCTCTAAGCCTTATGAATCATACTCTCAACAACCTGCTCATCCGTCTCATGTGCTAGCTCATCCACTAGTGGCTTGTACATGGCGGCTCGAACCGTCCTCTGGCAACTGAAGGTCTACCTCTACGACCACGCCTTCTAGTTGTTGGGCTCTACCACCCCAACACGCACGGTAGGGATGACAGGTGGACAACCTCGGCCTCGTTTCATAACAGGTACTAATCTAGCAAGTTCCATATGTACGAAGTTTGTAGGACTACAATTAATATACTACTACTCTCTAAGAGCTAAGATAACTATATAACTAAACTGTAGAGATCCACGGAGTGGTGGTGGTCTCGTGTATTGACTATCCCACCCCGACTATGCATGATTTTGAAAACGATATTCATTTGAAAGTTCAGATCCCTTGCGAGTTCTATTTATTTACTTATTCTGCACTTTAGTAGATTACAAGTGTCATTGTTGTCAACCTAGGCTCTGATTCCATGTTGTAACATTGAAAGTTTTAAGGAACGCGTGGCGTCACGGGCTAGGACCTCACAGTGGGTCCCGACCCTAAATTGACGACAATCTCACTAGATCATTTACAAAATACTACATAAGGAAAAACCAAATGAAGTCTTAAAACATGCATGATAACATATATGTGCAGAAGAGAAAGTCAATCGTCACTAAAGAACTAAAATCCAAGAAAGTACGAGCATAGTCTCATGGAAAACCAAGAAAAACTCAACGTTCCGACTACCTCGTACGGGAACCTGGATGACCACCGACTCCGGGTAACTCGGCAATTGTCCTACCTTGTTGTATGTCTATCACAATACGGCATAAATTGTTAGCTAACTATTTAAGGCATTAGAAAGTATACTAAAGCACAAACACATAAAAATAGTGGAAAGTAAACAAATGAGCATGCTACACTCAAACCGTTTTACTTATCTTTGATTAAGGTGCTTCACTTCTACTAGTTCAACTTATTTTGTAGCACGAGAATCTCCCGAACCTCACCCCTGTCCCTGACTCCCTGTATACCAACCAGAGTGAATCCGATGCACCACCGTATACCAATATGGCCAGGTCGCAAAGAACCTCCCAGTCTCTAGGTAGAGCTGAGCAGTGATGCTAAGACCCGTTATTCATACATTTGGGACTAAGAAAGGGTAACGTCGTCTTAGTCAAGGTATAATTAAAAAAACACTCAACATACACCATTTTCTAGCAGTACATGCTAACAAAAGGAAAAATTGGCTAATTATCTGCACTAGTCCGAAGTTCAACTAACGATAAGTCCTGGTCCGCCCATATGTGATCTCGGCAGTTTTGGTGATAACGGAAATGTTTCAGCATCCAATTACTAATGTATAAGAAGCTCTAAAAATTAGCCGTCCAAGGCTCATATGCGAGTATACTTAAAACGGGGTCTGAAGTTGGTCATTTGAACTCGAAGTAATCTGGAAAAAACAGTTGAAAGGATGGAGTTCCAGTACCCTGTCAAGGCTCATATGCGAGTATAGAGACGGTTAGAGCCTCCACCATTGTCTTAAGCTTGCAGAGAACAACAAGGGAAGGAGAGGAAACCCACCACCGTCATCAAAGCTACGAGCATGACAGGAAGTTGACCATCTGTATTTGGTCCTTATGCCTCTTGCTCTATTGTGAAAGTGTCTGGGTTCTTGTACTTCCTGCTCGATTGTAAGGCTCTCCCAAGGAAGGAGGAAGTGAGTAAGCATTTCAGTCCAAAGAAGATGGAGTGCAAGTAGGAGGTTAGCATATTTGCCCAGATCTGAAGAAGATGGTGAGATGCTTACCAGCAAGCGTCTATGGAAAAGAAGGCGTAACTCAGTAGTGTTGCTCCAGAAAAAGTCCCCCTAGTGTCGCTCCTATCATTTATAGAAGGTGGTGGTGACAGGGTTGTTCAAGGGAGTGAAAAGGGAGGTTTGAAGCAGCTCTTGTATACTAGTGAGTACCACAAACAAGGCTAGGGTTTGATGTTGCTACTGTCGTCCAGGAATTGAAGAGGAGGAGAGAATCGCTGCTACACTCCGAGGAAGGCTTCTTCCTCTCGTTTGTTGTCTCTCAGTGATAAGGGCGTCTGCTTGAGCTGCTGTTAATCAGAGCAAGTTAGGAGGAAGGAAGGTTGTCGTTTAAGGGTGGTCTTCGGCTATACCGTGCTTCTTTATTTTAGCTACTCAGCTAGTAGGTCTTTATAGATTGGTTCTCTCCACCAGCTGGCCGTGTCTGTTGCGGGGTCATACATGTTCGTTGAAGAAGAATAGGAAGGAACGAAAGTTGGTGAGGCTAGATCGGTGTAATTGGTGGGTTTGTGTTAATGAGCTGAGAGAAGTTAGAGTAGGTCTAACCCAAGGGAGTGATCAAGAAGAGTTTATTGCCCAAAAAGAGGTTTGCAAATAAACCATTAGGCCCCATTAGGTGTAGGAGTATTAAAAACGGAATAAGTTCCTTTTATTCGTAAATTCTGTAATTGCGAGTCGAGTTCCCAGAATGAAAAATTCCGAAAATTACAATTATGAAAATCCAAAAGGTAGTTAACCTCAAAATCGATGACATCATTATTGAATGAGACAATCTCGTGTCATTAATGTCATTAACCTTGGAAAATTAAAATGTTGATTGTTGACCTTCTCATTGAATATAACGAATTGAATCAGTTCACATTACACACATAATCAGAGAAATCAACGAAGTTGCTGACAAGTTTGTCCTCTTGAACACCTGCTTACACGGTTTGATCTTTTTGCAGATCATAAACTTCAGATTCTCGTTCGTAAGATGCCTGGCAATGGACTACAACAAGAAATACAGTCTTTTCATAATTCATTTCCTTCTTAAAAAAAAAAGGAAAAGAAAAAGTTAGATGAAATTGTACCCGTCTAGTTGTTGCTAGTTTAATCGTGGAAGAAAAAGATTAATACAAGGCTGCAAAGAAATGGGAGGTGAAAAAAAATCTAAATTTGGTTCTGTCAGTTTATAACCAACTAAGAAAAGAACGGTCCAAATTTAACCTAATTATATTATATTTATTCTTAGTGTTTTGTCCACATTTTTTCTTTGTCTGGACGTCACTTATAATGTCATTATCATTCATGTCAACTCAATAATCTAAACACAGTGAGATTATATATTTTAATCTTCCATTTTAATATGCACAATAATATTAATTTGTTTCTAATTATTTCTTGCCTTTCTCGGTCGTTTAATAATGTGACCACAAGTATTGAGTTTGTTGAACGATAAAAAAGTTAAATTTAATATTTTAAAAGTGGGATTCTCATTGATGATATCCGGTTCTTTCTGATCATCTCCTAAGATATCCTTTTCCTATTCTTATAATCGGATCGGATATTGGGTAAGGAAGTTTAACTTATTTGTGGTTGATGGGCTATTTGGGCTAACAAAGCGGCCCGTATTTAGTTTCGGGTCCGCGTCTTTAAGGCTTATATAATAGCAGTAGTATTTGCTTCAGCTACATCCTATACAATTACAATAAGATAATTTACATAAATACTTTGTATTATTTTCTTCTTAGGTAGCATCAAATATATATATATATGGTAATGTGAGGTAGCATCAATATCACAATATTATGATATTGAAATTGAAGACTATATTAAATTAAACTTTGACGGCTCAAAAAAAACTGGAAATTCAGCGTATGGATTTATCATTCGCAATCATGATGATATGACAGTTTCCCTTGGCTATGAGCGATGTGGTAACATATCGGCCCTGCAGGCTGAAACATGTGCGCTAAGAGAAGACCTTGTTATATCTTATGACTTGGGGATTAAAAATATTGAAATTGAAGGGATTGACTTTCGGTTATTAACTCGGTTAAGTAGATTTGGAAACCTCATGGGGATCTTGATCTTATTCTGTTAGATATTACTAATATTTTAGTTGGTTTCTGTCAGGTTAGGATTCGGCATGTTTTTCAGAGAGGTCAATGGTGTTGCTGACTTGCTTGCTGAGTTGGAACATGACTGCCTGTTGGCGTCCAACTCGTCTAATGCTTTGGTTGACAATCTCATCCGAAAGGATGTTAGGGTGGAGATTCTCGCGGAGATGGTGTACCCTAATTGCTTACCGTGTAGTATCAAAAAAAAAATCACAATATTATTTGTATTCCTATTATTTTATTGGTGCAAACTAGGGGTGATCATAGGTCCAAAACCGAACCAAACCGCAATAAACCGAACCGAACCTAAAACCATTTCCCTGAAACCTTGGACCGAAAACTGAACCTAAAAAATTAGGTTCGGTTTCGGTTTGGACCTAAAACCTAAATTTTGAAATATTAGAACCTAAAACCGAACCTATTAGGTCGGTTTCGGTTCGATTTAGGTTTTGGACCTAAACGGACCTAAAAAGTAAACACTACAACTATCGATAGATAAATATAAGAAATATGAATCATCCAAATCCAATAACGTAAAATTTGTATTCGCGAATACAATAAAACGATGAAGTTAAATTGCTAACAATTTTAAAGCCTAGAAAAATAGCAATCCCATTTAAGCATCAAGTAGGCAAATCCACCAATCCACCGCTTTATTCGATGTCGATGCTTCACATCTACCAATCTACATGATAAGAAAATTATAGAAACAAATTAGATAATGTAAACTCATTTACTTATTCATAATACTTATCACCAATTCAGCATACACATAAAGTTTATGACTAAACTCATTCATATTCTCGTAGTTTCTAACGAAAAATAGGTTTTCGGTTTTAATGTCGGTTTTCCGGTTTTTAACCGAACCGAACCGAAACCGATTTCTTAAAAAAACATGGACCGAAGACCGAACCTAAATTGTCGGTTTCGGGGTTCGGTCTGGACCGATATTGTCGGTTTCGATTCGGTTTAATAAACCGAACCGAACTTGCTCACCCCTAGTGCAAACAATGTCATTTATTAGTTTTAATTTATTAGTTTTATTTTAAACACTGACATTTTAAAATATCATAGCCAAGTGATCTAAACAATTGAACGTTTTTAGAACCGTGACCAAAAAAAATATGTGTTGAAAATATTCCAACAATTATTAACCTACCTTAGTTAGCAAAATAATATCATTAATCATATCGGTAATATACGTTTTGCTTTGTAAGTGCATATTCTTCGATTGAAAACACAAGAATACATTTGACATACGCCTGTAATTTGTAGAAAAAAAACACTATTTTGATCGAAATGAACATATTTCGGTTGGAATACAAATAATAATTTCGACATTTGACATACGACCAAAATTAGTAGAAATAATTCGATTGAAATGAACATATTTTGATCGAAATGCTCAAAATTCGATTAAAGCAAAATAAAGCGGGAACATATTTTGATTGTCACTTATATAGATTTGAAGTGTACACTTGCATGACTTTTAACATTTGCATTGCATTGCCCGACAAAAAAAGTTAAAAACTTAATAGGACGGTTTTATGTAATTTGAAGACTAAATTTGTTTATTTAGATTAAAATTTATTAATTACAAGTTTAAGTGACATGATTAAAAATGTCGAGGTATCGAATTACACTACTACTCTGTTTAACGTCAAGATTCCACGGTTAACAGGGTCCTGTTCTATCTGAAATTCAACGTCAAGATTTGTGGGCTTCGCTTCAACGGAACTACTCTCTGTTCACTCTAAACTTCAACTACTCCATTTCGTAAGGTCATATTTTTCAGTGACTTGAAGAACTCCCATGTAAACCCACAAGCCCTAATTTCTGATTGAATCTCTTCGCCCATTGCAATTGTGAACCATAAGAATGTCTGCTTACAAGTTGGCCGTTATATGTAGAAGTCAGCTTAACGACGATGAATTTCTCATTGTCCAGCAACCTCGGCCACCCAAATTTGGCGACGAGGAGTACGATTCCTATACCGATTCCGATCTCTGGGACTTGCCTTATGTGGAATTGCAACCTCTGGAAGGCGAATCGCACTCGGAGATTGAATTGGAAGGAGCTGAACTTTGTCCCAATAAGCTCATTCTGTCAAATTTTGATTTCAACCTTGCGCTCGATAAGGTATTTGGACTTTTAGCTTTGCTTTTGGTTTTGCTACACTATTTCATATGATAGACTTCTTTTAAAATTAATTGAATGTTGAACTTCGCTAGGTGTCAGAGCAATTAGGGTTTCAGAGATCTGAAGAGGAGCATTGGAAGTTCTGGAAGTATGTGGATGAGGCTGAGTTTGGACCCGGGTCTCCAATTCAAACTGTTATCATCGTAGGCCGGTTTGCCTCAACCAGTGGAATAAACCAAGGTTGGGGCTAACATATTTGCTGCAATTTACCGTGTAACTATTTCAATTTATTATTCCACTATCTACACCCCAAAGTATATGGATTGTCTAGTTTTTTTCGAATACTGCGAAACAGCTAAAGCTATGCTTCAACTTTGAAGCCTAGTTGGCACCGTTTGTTACAGGCTTTACCGTGAACAAAGAATTATCCAACTAATAAACTTCACATTATAACATTATCATTGTATAAGATCGTTCAACTGTTCTTCTGTGTGCTTACAAGATTTATTCGTTTAGTTTACCTTGTTTACCACTAGATTCTGCAGCAGCATTCCAGTGGGTGTCCAAAGAGAAATGCCTTGATTGGCTTGTGGACGTGAAGCAAGGTAGTGACCGAATGGGTCATCTCGTAATGGCTGGTCTTCTGACTGGCTTAACACAGTCAGCAAAATGGGATATTCCCCAAAGCCTGCGCTCCCAGGTTTTTATTCTTTTTGTTGCAGAGTTTCCATTGTTTGCTTCAATCATCTTTTTTTTTTTTCTGTAGGAAAATTAAGTTTATACGATAACATCTAATCATGAAAAGGACCTTCTTCATGGTATTGCAAGACGAATGAATTAGAAAACGGGCGTCATATGTAGATTTGCATTCTACATGCTTTTTCCTTGTGCTCGTTTCTGGTTTGCATTGACGTGGTGAAAGCTATAAACGTGATTTGTTCGACTCTCTTTTTGTGTTATTTTCTGTCACTTAATCATGATTAATAAAATATCCTTTGTGTCACTATACGTTGTTTTTCATTGTTCTTTGCCTCAGTTTTATTACGTACTTTTACTGTTCAGGAATACCCACCTGGTGTTACTCTTGTGCCAATGGGAAGTAGGACAGGAAAGCCTTTCCATACTACCAACTTGGTCGTATTTGCACCACAAAACATGCCATATAGGGTAATGATGAAAAATTTGTTGCACATGGAGATGCATTGATCGTGGATCCGGGGTGCCTACCTCAATTTCATGAAGAGGTATCAACCCTTTTGATATTTGGAAGGAAAAAAAAATGTGTTAAATACTAGAAGCCATTTACAAAAACAAAAGTTAATTCTTGTAGCCCTCTTAGAGATCCTCAGAGTTCAAATTCTAAAGGATATTTTCTACTACTAAAAAGTGATCATCTACAGAAGCTGCCAACTCAAAATGATGATTTGATGCTTGTTTTTTTTTGTTCATCAGCTTACAAAAATTGTTGCTTCTCTACCAAGAAAGCTGCTGGTTTTGGTTACTCATCACCACCCGGATCACATTGATGGTTAGTTTGAATCAATCTTTTCCCTACTCGTGATGTGGATTCATAACAGTAGATGAATCGTCTCTGCATTTATTCAATTGATGATATTCAATTAGACATTGTGCATCAATTCCTTCACCAAACCTGATAACACATATATTTATGTACTGTTATCTGAACGTGACTGTTGTTTTATATGGTATAATCTTGAGTTGAAGGTGAATCATATTTTCTTTTCTTTTTGGATGTCTTCTCTTCGCATTGCCTAACATTACGACATTGGCATGTTTTTATGCTATTGGTTCCTAATGTTGGTATGGTAAGCTGGTTCCTAATGTTTGTTTGGGCTAGTGTGCAATAAATTGCTTAGTTGATCTTTCAATTTGAGTGTGTAATGTGACGGACATGGTTGCTTGATACAATGTTTCAGGTCTCTCAGCTGTGCAGAAGTGTAATCCTGATGCAGTTCTCTTAGCTCATGAAAATACAATGTCTCGCATTGGAAGAGGTATAAATTTTTTTTTTTCTCCCCATCAGCCTACAAAAAACTGTTCTCGTTTTTCTTTTGTATTGGTTCTTTTTGTGGAGGTCTTAAATTAGGTGGCCAGTTGTAGAATAAAGCCTGGAGCTAGTCTTTCGAAGTTGTTTCTTCTATAATTATAATCTTGAAAATGATCTTGGTTTGGCACAATTGGAGTAGATTTAAACATCAATGTGTTTTCTAATTGGTTCATAAACATAAATAGATTTGATGTTGCCGACACATGAACGTTTATTGTTGTTGAACGTGGAGTTCATTCTCAAGCAAAGCTCTAAATATTTATGTGAATTACGGAAAATGTTTCTGCTTTGACCTTTTTTCTCTACTGCAGGTGATTGGTCTCTTGGTTTCACATTTATCTCGGGAGATGATGAAATTTGTGTTGGTGGTGAACGCCTTAGGGTCATTTTTGCGCCGGTATATTCATTATACCCACGTGTCATTATCTGATTGTGTTTTTATGCCATTATCTTTACTGAACCAAAAGTTTCACTCACTGATATTAATGAATCTTATTGTGTATTTTAACTATTATAATTAACTAGTTTGCATGCTTGTGCTACGCACAGGACAATATTTATTTTTTATAAACAATTGTATTGTTCTTCATGTGTAATTTAGTAATGTACATTAATAGCCTAAACAATATAGTTTCTTCAAAATTATAGATAATTTTTTTTGAAATTAATTATTACATCAGTTTCGAACTTTGAAGTTATAACATAAAAAGTGAAAGTCGCGGTCTTTACGATTTGAATGGCATAGTCCATAAGAATAAAAACGGTTTTGCACATTGGAAATTTCCCTGGCCTGTATGTTTTTAACCCCAATTGACGGTGAAGATTCACGCATTGTGTATTATCCGCAACAGGGACATACAGATGGCCACGTGGGCTTGCTCCATGTCAGTACACACTCATTAATTGTTGGTGATCATTGTGTAGGGTATGTATTAATTTTTAGTTTTTTTTTTGTATTTCTGAGCGTGGTAATTTGAATTTCTTGCTATTTTTTCTAAATAATGTGCATGCATTCTAAGTTTTGTTTCTTAAAGGGTTCTCTCTATATTTCCTGTTACTTTGGCACTGGACTGCGTGTTACTTTCGCATGCAATTGCTTATGTGTGGCTTTAGCTCGCCGCAGCATTAGACACCCATGTGCCTTTTTTTTGTTTTGTTTATTTCAGTGTTCCTCAAGTTGATATGTTCTCCGCTTCTTGTTATAATCATCCTACATTACTTTTGCTTATTAATTAGTCTCTCATGCTAAATTTGTTTTTAGCTTATGCTTGTTATATAGTTTTCACTTTGGTTTCAGTCTAGGGAGTCATTTAGTGGTTTTTTAATATGGAGGCAAAATCAGTGTCGTATTCAAATGCATTCGTTCTCGCTTTAAATTTATCAAGTGGAGTCGTCATTGAGATAACAAACTTCTCACATCTAAAGTTGAGAGATTTTGAGCCTGATACATAAGGTTGGTAGATTCCAAGCCTAGTGGTCTACTCCTACTGCCGATTCGTTTTAGGATGGAACCCCCGGTCTGTAGTCTGATGGACTTTAACCGAAGCAGTGAACAACCTTTGACGTGCCTATTGACACTAAGATGCTTAAACGAAGTTTTGTGCTTGCCATATCATCTTACATTTTCCATCTAACAATTCTAGACATACTACTTTAGAACTTGAAATGTCTCAAACCTTAAGGATTTAAAGTTTGCAATTGAATTTGAAAAACTTAGTTGCTTTATTCTTGTTGAGATTTTATTATGGTTAGTAATAATATACTTACATTCTTGGGATCTCAATTCATTGTCCTGTATGTATTTTTAAAGTATAGTTTTTTGCAGGGAAGGTAGTGCAGTCTTGGATGCCAGTTCTGGGGGAAATATGGCAGTAAGTCAAGATTGCATGAGTACCCTACTTGTACTATTGGAAAATGTTTGTTGTCCTTGATCCCTTGAGGGCAAAAAATTGCTGTCTTTTCTATTCTTTTGAACTTTTCAGATGCAACTCAACGCCTTACCTAGAGGAAACGTAACGAGTTTAAAATTTGTTGACGTGTTGTGGAACTTGGAGACATACATCTCTAACTTCAGATTACATGTCCAACTATGCAGGAATACTTCCGTACAACATACAAATTCATGGATCTATCACCCCATGTTTTAATTCCTATCCACGGGAGAGTGAATATGTGGCCGAAGCACATGCTGTGCGGCTATCTCAAGTATGAAAATAAGTGTATTCCTTTCCTCCCTTTGTTTACTTTTGTTAAGTTCTTAAAAAGTAAACTATGATTAATAGTATTACTAGGATTGATATACTTGTAGTTCGTAGAATGGAATTAAGGGTTTGTTTGGAAGCATAACACTTGCTTTATAAAGCAAGTGTTATGACCAATTAGTTATAAAGCATGAGATCCAAACAAGCCGTAGTTCTGCAAATGGAGTACCTATCAAAAAAGAGAAAGGTCTCAGTTTGAAAACTAAAAAAAAAAGAGAAATGTTTCGTAAATGGGTAATGTGGATGTTTATAGCCATGTATGCATACCAAGTGAGCTTTTCCCTAGATGCCATTACCCAATTTGGCTATTTTAGGTTTATTTAGCAGACAAGTTGTCATCTGTATCATTCTTCCTGTGTTGTTCTTTTGAACATCACCCTTGATTCTTTGTAAGCTGTTGAACAATAATGATGGTGAAGATATATTCACTATACTGGTTCTTTTAAACAACAAGTGAGCTGTACCTCTTGTCTTAGCTTATGTAATTGTAGTTAGATGAAATGATGACTGTCATTTTCAAAGGTTATTCTTGATTTGAAGGAACCGTCGACGTAGAGAATCTGAAATCTTGAGGGCCATGGAAAGTGGAGCAAATACACTATATGATCTAGTTTCGATTGTTTATTCAGAAGTTGACCGCAAAGTTTGGGTTTATGCGGCATCAAATGTGAAGCTACATGTTGAACACTTGGCACAGCAGGACAAACTACCGAAGGTAATGAAGGATCATGAAAATTCCAGTTTATGATATGTTGAAGATTTTAATTCCAACATATATAACATTGAAGGTGAAGCAACACTAACTTATCTATTATTGAATAATGAAGTAATCTGTTTGTTCATTTGTGGGGTGCAGGGTTTTCTCACTAGAAATTTACAACCAAAGTGTGGCCACATTTATTGATGATCTGAGTAAAAATTGAACTAGGTGCTCTTTTCATTCATGCTGTTTTATACGTAATAGACTTCTTTATGTCATTGCTCTGGGATCTTGTTTGCTTAAAATGCTCCAATCTAATTGATACCACCTGCACGTTATTGATACTCTGGATTTGTTTGTCGTTTAAGTGAGACTTGATGTGTTGTTGTGCAGGGCTTCTCTATGCAGAGGTTCCGAAGAACTTATGGTCTGCAGTTCTTCATTAGGTGGCTATTGGCTCTTTCAGGAAGCGACCTTTTGTTAAGAAATAAAAAGTTGCTTATATTAGCCATAGCTGCTGCTGGCTTTGCTGCATCATGTTTGTATCATCATCTACTCTGAAGTCTGACCTGCACTTGAATAAGGTCTTTTAGAAACGTGGTTGTTTTTTTAAAGAAGGTTTGTAGATCACCCGGTTCGATCGCTTAGCCGCTCTACGTCCACGTCCGGATCGGGTAGTAAAGTCGTGGCCCATTGCTGGAATACCCTCCAATATTAGTTGTTCCATACATGCAATATGGTTGTTTCTAACTAAATAAAGGATGTTTATTTGACTACCACTAACTTCTTTCTCAACACTTTTTGGGCGTAGTTTGCGTCATAAAATTTGTACATCGTAAAACTTAAAAATTTATTTAATGGTCTATAGGCTTAGAATGAACAAATTTGTGAATCAAACAATTTTTGAAGGTTACCAATCACGGTTATGAGTATGAGTTTTGTGTGCTCGACGGTAGGTGTGTTATACGAGCCGAGCAGTGGCATGTTCAAGTTCGGCTTGTTTACAAACGAGCCGAGCTTTTGACGAGCCCAAGTAGCTCGCCTAAAATAATGCTCATATAGTGTTATTTTAGCCGAATGAGCCGAGCCTTGTCATGCTCAAGCTCAGCTCGTTTATAAATAAGCCGAGCTCCGAACCGAGTTTTTAACGAGCCGAGCCCGAACATCCTTACTCGACGGTTAACATCAGTTTCACATTTAAAAACAGTTTATAATACAAAACCGTTAATCTTGGGGCCCGTTACGGCCCAATCAGCCCAACTATAATTTCTTTTTCGTTTTCAATTCAGTAAACCAATTTCATATTTTCTCCAATTTGCGGTACTGTGATACAGTCAGGTGATAAACTGATAATCTCTATCGACGAGAGGATTGATTAATCTTTTCTCCCACCAATTTTTGATGTCAAAATGAATTCAAGCTTCTCAAAAATCACTCCAAACCCCAAATTTGGCATCCGATGTCATCTCCCCAAAACCTAACAATCCGCAAGCAGTTCGCAATACCAACTGCGGCAAAAAAGAGCTTCCAGCAGCACTCTCTTCACCATTACTTGCGCCGCACCAATGGTAGATTCAGCCTTGTCGTGGTTTCTTCGGATTCAGGCTCTACCTCTGCAGTTACATCGGAGAATGGAGGAGAAGAGGACGTCGAGGGAGACCAGCTGTTTGAGGTGAGACTTGTAGCTTTATCTTACCTTTTTTAGGCTGAATACTCGGTGGATTGCTATTCCAAGGGTTTCCTTTTGTTTTCTTCTATCACTGGGTGAATTGTGACTTTTCTTTTACTACGAGTATGCTCTTTTAGTGCAGCAATGACTCATATTTATAGTAACTGTTTAATGATTGTAGCTTCTGTCGCTTCATTCTATGATGAGCAAAAAACACGTTTTGCTGTCTTGTTTGCTTTCCTTTCCTTTGCTTTGTTTGGTGCATTTATTGGCCAAGAAAGTGTATGGTATTTTGGATATGCTTAAAATTATTGATATGAGGATTGAGTTTTGTTATTTTTTCTTGGTGCAGTTGCAAATAAAATTTCATAACTTTGAGTTTACATCTAAAAAATAATCAATCATGCTATTTTTATTGTGAAGGGTACTGCTGGGGAGAAATTTAGACACCAAAGTATTCTGTTATAAATGTTGACCCTTTTGCAGCCTTTGTATGATGCTTTAAGTGACTTTCCACGGAGTAATAAACACCTTCAATGCATGGATGTGAAAAAATGGTTGGTTGGTTATATTATGTGCATTGCAACTTTGACTTAGTGAATGCATATATTTGTATGTTCATGAACCCTCAGAAATTAAGAGATGCTGAGAAAAAAAGGATTGAGAAGCTGGAAGAATTTGAAAATAAAGCAGATGTGCAGTTAGAGAGGCAACTCGTGATGGCGTCAAACTGGAGTAGATTTTTGTTGACTCTTCGTGGGAAGTTAAAAGGCACTGAGTGGGATCCTGAAGATTCATACAAAATTGACTACAGTGACTTTTTTGAAGTTGCTCAACTCAAACAATGTCCAATTTATGGAGTATTCAGATTTTGGTCAGAAAATAGCTGGTGGGTTTTTAATCCTTCATTTAATGCCTTCTCTCAGTCTTCATTTATCTTTCATCTTTGTACAAACCCTTATATAAACTACACACTTTATTGGTTGAATAGCATAACATTATATATAATTCTTTGTTGATAGTTAGACTAGTGATGATAGGAAATTATGATGCATGACATTCCCCTTTGGTTGTTACTGTCACTTTGCTCCATAGCAATGGCAACTTGTTAGTTGACAAATATATTTGGATTCTAATTGCTGATCTTTTATATTGTAGATGTCTTTTGGAAATGTACTGTTTAGTTTGTTTCTGTAAGTACTACCAGGAATGGAGAATGAGTACAAAACTTGCAATTTTTGAACTATGATAATTTGATGCTGAGTATAATGTTTCTTGTTTAGTTGGCCAAATTTATTGTTGGTGTCTAGAAATGTTCATCATCAGGGAATGATTTCTTTTTTATAGCTCACATCAAAAGGATTTTCATTAACCTGTGTCTTTGACGAGTTTCGGGATGGTTCTTATGCACCTGTAAACTTCCTTTCTAAAAAAATCTCTCATTCTTGCTTTTGCTTGTGAAATCCAAACCACAGTGATCCTCCACACAATAAAGATGAAGAGGCTAAAGAGAAGGGAACGATAGATGGCTCCAGAGAAGGAAATTGTATTCAACGCCAATGTTTGTTGAGCGTATGCCTGTTGATTGCTGGAATGATGTTTGGCATAAGTTGCATCAACAACTGGTAAATGTTGACGTGGTTAATGTGGACCCTGTACCTGTGGAGGTTTACTCTTCAGTAGCAACTGGAGTTATATGGTCTATGAGGCTAGCTCTTGCTATAGCTCTGTATTTGTGGATTGATAGTGTTACAAGGCCAATATATGCAAAGCTAATTCCTTGTGATTTGGGAAAACCACAGCAAAAGAAAAACCTCTCAAACGCCTTGCACTAGGATCTTTGGGCAAGAGTAGTAAGTATTAATTTTTAGTTTAAAGGCATGTTCAGCCTTTCGTACATCCTGTTAGATTTATCTGTCTTTTCTCTAGCTTCCTTTGGTAATTTAAGTAAAGAATCTGTTGACTATTTGTGTATACTAAAGGTTTGTTAACCTTTGAAAACCTGTCTGTTCAAATCTGTTTTAATCAAATGGATTTTGCTAAAGGGTAAGAAGTATTATGTACTAATCAAAACTTTTCTCTCCCCATTGTGTCAGGGCTAAATTCATTTCTGCAGAAGAAAACTACTGGAACACTTTTGATGATTTTGCAGGACAAGATTATATAAAACAAGAACTACAAGAGATTGTACGAATTTTGAGGAACGAAGAAGATTACAAGAACAAAGGAATATATTGTCCCAAAGGAGTATTGCTCCATGGCCCCCCAGGAACTGGCAAGACTCTGCTAGCTAAAGCTATTGCTGGTGAAGCAGGGCTTCCTTTCTTTGCTGTGAATGGAACTGATTTTGTAGAGGTCAGTCATTGTCACTTGTGACTTGTAGTCCCACTTTCAAGTGGAAATATGAATACGCCTCTTTTCTGTTGCATTATTGGTAAACAAAATCTGCCCACAACTTCTATAAGCCAGTTTTCTCTTGAATTTCATTCCAATTTCTTCTGTTTACTTAGTATTTCTCTTGTTTTATAAAACAATTCTTTCATGATGATCAATAGTTCTATCACCCAAAGGAAACAATAAATATGGATAAAACGAAATAATGATTATATGATTGGAATTGTTTATGTATAATGTCCATAGCTTCCAGCGGTTAGGATTCTTTTGTGGTTATTATTAGTTCACTATAGTCAAGTCATTGCACAGTAAGTTCAACTACGTCTCATTAATTGATTTTGTAACTATAGACAGACAGATAACTTTGGTAGTAGACTGTCAGACTCAAGTTCAAAATTGACCCTATAAAAATGCCTTTTTAGATCACTATTTGAATAATGAGCACCAAGGGTGGCACTAAAATGGATAAGAACACTGTTTTAAACCTTTTTATAAGTGCAACTGCAATATGCCGAGGCTAATCCCCCATTGTTTTCCCACCCAAAGAATAAAAAGTAATTGTAATGCGTAAATAAAGGTTTACGTGGTCAAATCTAACTTTTGAGATCTTTGAAGCTATAGGTCATATGGGCGATTGATTAATTGTACTAATTTTCTGTTTTGTCCATACAAAACCACTCTCTATTTCTAATTTAAGCATAACAGTATGCTGCTCTGAATGACTCATATACTCTTGAACTGATATGAGTGGGAATTTAGCTAGTGAAGAATCCTGTTTCAGATGTTTGCTGGAGTAGCAGCGTCGAGAGTGAAGGATCTTTTTGGAAGTGCTAGATCATATGCACCTTCAATAATATTCATTGATGAAAATAGATGCCATTGGCAGCAAACGCGGTGGACCAGATATTGGAGGGGTAAGAAACCTGTTGTCTGGTTCAAATGTTGCATACCACTCACTTTTTGCTTTTCTCTTTGAAACCTCTTGTCTGATATCCAACTTGCATGCCACTCACGCTTTGCTTTTCTCTTTATTCAATATTTTGTGGCTAGAAAGGCAGAGGTTAGCTTTGAGTGTTCCTGTACTGTAATCCTGAGAGAAGCCTGATATATGCTTTATATTGTGACCCTTTAAAAACAAATATTTTCAACTGCAAATACGACATTGTTGAAAGTTGTTGTGCTCATTATTTGTGTGAGTGAAGAGGTGTGGCAGGGTGTTGTCCATGATGATACAATGCATTGTTGAAAATTGTGTTTTTGCTCATTATTGGTGAAATTGATCACCTTTAAATGCTTCAATGAACGATCATGGGTTTAATAGATCATAATCTTCTGACTTTCTTAGTTGATTTGTAAAGAAGAAGTTTGTTATTAGTAAACATGTTTTTTCAAAGTTTCTGTTACCAAAAATCATTTTGTTTCATTCGTTTGCAAAATGAAAACAAACTTTACTTCCACAGGGTGGTGCAGAGAGGGAACAAGGCCTGCTTCAAATTCTAACAGAGATGGATGGGTTTAAAGTTTCAACACAGCAGGTATTCTTCTTTGGTTATTTCACCAAGGAGAATGTTGTATTGACAAGCAAATGACCCTTTATTCTTTTCAAAAATGGGACATCAGGTACTGGTTATGGTGCAACAAACAGATTAGATATCCTGGATCCTGCTCTTTTGAGGAAGGGGCGGTTTGACAGGATTATAAGAGTTGGTTTACCTTCTAAAGATGGTAGATTGGCAATTTTGAAGGTATTGTAGTCATTTTTTAAGAAAAATTTTTGAAGCTAGTAGAGTACATATAAAGTAATAGAAATTGCAAGTCATAAGAGTTCCATACGAAGTTTGTAGCCGTGCAAGTAAAGTGGTGTATATATGGATATGACAGGTGCATGCAAAAATAAGTTTTTTCGTTCGGATGATGAGAAGGAAATTTTTTGCTGGAAATTTTGCGATCTAACAGAAGATTTTACTGGAGCAGAGCTACAGAATATACTGTAACTCGTTTGTAGAACCACTCTGTTGATTTCACAAATATCATTGTACGATTCAGCACAGAGCTATAATATATTTCACTCTATGTCAGGAATGAAGCTGGAATTCTTACAGCTAGGAAAGATCAAGACTACATAGGGAGAGAGGAACTTCTGGAAGCCTTGAAGAGGGTAAATAGCTTATTTTTGAACAGTAATTATATTTCATTTTCTCTAAATGCTCAACTTAGTACATATCCTTTGAAACTTATCTTGCTATTTTATCAGCAAAAAAAAAGGGGAGAGGATAGTACTGAAATTCCAGATGATTTGAAGTTGAGACTAGCATACAGGGAAGCAGCTGTAGCTGTTCTTGCATGCTATTATCCTGATCCACATCGTCCTATTCTTGAGGTGAAAAATGATTTTGCTTTTGCAAGTTTTGGTTATTGGATATTAATACTCACCCTTTTTATTGCAGACTGATATAAAGTCCATACAAATCAGTCCAAATATGCGTTACGCACCATCTCCAGGAAGGGTTTTGCTAAGAAATCAGACTTTGTAAATTTGATAGTTAGGGCTTGTGCTCGTGAGTTGTTTACTTCTGTCTCTGTTTATTGTAGATTTGTTTTCTCATACTTTTTGTTGTTGTTGAAAGCATGTTTGTGATATAAGTAGTTATTACACATCAAAGAGATGCTATGATGGATCCAGATGCTAGAAAAGTTATTTAGTCTTTACATTCATTCCTGTAAAAAAGAACCTATACAAGCTCTTAAAGGAGAAAGGTCTTAGGGAAATGAGTACATCTTTGTTAAATACAAATATGCAAATGTCATTTTCTACGGAAGTCAAACTTAAGACAAGTAAAAACTTTATCTATATGCTAATTATGGAGATGGAACAGTTCTTGTGCCGTATAACATCTGTCGTGATGAAAGATAATAGATCGTTTTTATGCTTCTGTTTGTGTGTGGTTCAAGTGTCATCAAGTAAAGCTCTGCTAATATTCAACGTTTACATATAAGTTGCTCTTTTGGTTCTTTGGGCATGCTTTTATTAAAGATATACTAGTTTATGGTGACCTCCAGAGCTACCCATAATTGTTTTATTCACAACATAATTAGCAGCACACAGCTAGTTGCTCGCCTTTCTTCTATCTTCATCTAATCTTTGTTATATACACACACATATATGGTATTATTTATAAGTGCTTTCTGTTACAGCCAGGGTAATTGAAGAGGAGATTTTTGGTATTGACAACCTTTGTTGGATTTCTGCAAAAGCTACATCTGAAGCTTCACGGTTTGCAGAACTTTTAATACTTCAAACAGGGATGACTGCACTTGGCAAAGCTTATTACCGGCATGAAGGGGATCTCGTATCCAATGTAAGTAAGCAGCACATTCTCAAAATTCAGTGATCTAATTTCCATTAGTCTTATTCTGTCTGAACTCACCTGCTGTAAAACTTGGCTGTTGCATTTGGAATGTAGCTTGAACCTAAACTCGAAGCACTTAGGGATGAATACATTCGGTTTGGTGTCAGCAAATGTTTGTCAGTGCTGAATGAGTATCATGCTGCGGTGGAGACGATTACAGGTATTGACAAGTTTTTTATATTATAAGTTTTTCATTCGTTTTTCGGCCTTGACTTGGATGGCGTATGTTGTTACATAGATATACTACTTGAGAAAGGAGAGATCAAGGCTGAACAAATTTGGGACATTTATGAGAAGGCACCTCGAATCCCTCAGGTAACTTTAAAATTGAACTTTTCCTCTTTTTACATATTAAATATTGATTCAATTACACAAAAAACCACCCTTAAAATAGGCGACTTTTCACAAAACCACCTGTTAAATTTCACATCACAAAACCACCCATAAAGTAGATTTTTGATTCAAACAACCACACACCTCTCTTTCATGCTTAAAAAATATCTAAACAATGTTAAATTATCACTTAATAATTTTTTATCAGAAGTTACCCATTTTAAAAGTGGTTTTGTTACTTTGAATTCTTAATCTATAAGCATATTTCTTGTCGTCCAATCATAGCCTGAACAATCAACTATAATGTTTTGATAGTAACCTGAGTTTTTCCACGGCCGGAAAAAAGAAAAGAGAAACCGTGAAATATACCACTTGCCTATAGGCTAGGAAGTAGAATATTTCTCTTTGGTTGTCAATCTTTCTTTTTGCATTTTCTCATGTTATTATATGGTAGAATATTACTGATTTGTCTTGCCAGCCTCCTGTTCCGCCGATTGACGAGTACGGTGCTCTCATTTACGCTGGACGTTGGGGATTACACGGCATCAGTTGTCCTGGAAGAGTTACATTCGCACCCCGGCAATGTTGGATATGCAACCTTTGGTGCTCCTCGCCCTATGGAGGTGATAATTAGTCATCATCAATCTTTGAATCCCCAATTTGCTGGGCATTGTAACTGATGCCTGATAATTGTGCATGCAGACCCAAGTTATAAGCGATGAAACATGGAAGCTGGTAGATGAAGTTAAGGATAGGAGAATTCAGGAAATGAAAAGTGAAGCTGTAGAAGAGGCTGAAGAAGAAGAGAGGAAACCCCTTGTTCTGATGACCAGCCATTTCTTGTGATAATTATTTTGCAGCTGTTGTTGATGAAGTTGTGTGCTCCAAGATTCCTCTTACACCTGATAACTCAAGGTAAGTGATACCTCTCTACTACTCTTTATCTATGGGCATATTTTTTGTTTTTTGAAAATTTAGATTTGATTTTGAGGGATAAAAACAACTGTTATCTAACCTAAATATTTGTAATTCTTCAGAGAGTAAATTACATCAACCCCCAATACAAAATAGGTGACTTTTCAGAAAATCACCTGGTTGAGTTGTTTATAACAAGTAATAATTTTCAGTAAGAATAAATTGATTATTTAACATTTTAGAACAAATTTAGCATAAAAAAGTGGTAGGTATCATCCGATTTGGGTTGTTGATCCAAGTAGATGGATGGAATAGAGCTATAAAAAAAATGGCCATTCATTTCGGGTTTTTGTTGTTCACACTGCAGAGTATCTTGAAGTTGGATCAACTGTTTTTATGCAGGTATTAGGTTCTTTTTTTTTAAAGGAGCTGGATAATATTTTTGCAGAGAATCTTGTTTACTATATTCTTAAAGTGAGTCAATTGGAAATGTAGCATGTGATGTTTAGAAGCAAAAAGCTCGGAGTCGACGCCGAATCCTCCTGCTTGAGGTTAGGATGAGTATCTTCAGAATGGATTCTTATTGTACCTTTAGGTTAGGATGATCATCTGTGTGACATTTTTTGTAAAATATTGTCAACATAAGTAATGGTAAATAAACCAAATTCGGCACTTATTCTAGCATAGACATCAAAATTTGTACAGTTATACAAGCAAAAACTGAACCGTGACTGGCAGTGTTTCAACACGTGAACCCTAACCAACGGTTTTCCATCCAACACGTCAAATCTTATTGACAAAGAAAAAGCAAAGATTTATAATGGAAAACCTTTTTCACTTGGGATAACACAACGAATAATTCATTATCATATTCATCTTTACAAAATACAATTATTGTTACAAAAAGTTAAACTTATTTTTATTGGTATTGTTTTCTTGTTTAAAAATTAATAACCCAGCCGATTTTTTTTGTGATGGATGAAAGACGTGTGCATTGGGTCGTTCACCATCAACAGATTCATTTTCATTTCTAGTCAGTCTAGTTTCAACATTGCGTCCGAAGGAGCAGCAAATCAGGGAGGGTCCGTCTGGTGTTCTTGGTTCAAAGGTCCGTCTGGTGTTCTTGGTTCAAACAATCCAAATAAATTAAGGGCTCGTTTGTATCAAAAAACTATGTTTGTTCAGAGGTCTTTTAACACATAAAGTAAACTAATCATTTACATTTTTATTCTTTCACCTTAACCGATTATATCCTGTTTCTATTCCATCGCTTCAACCAAACGGTCACTAAATCTATCCAAACAACTTTAAAACTACTTAAAAATCTTATTAACCCATATGCCTGTTCTTGGTTCAAACAACTATCCAAATAAACAATATCCAAACAACTTAAACTACCAAAAATCTTGTTAACCCATATCTGCGAGTCTACAGGCTAAGGGCGATCCGGCGATGGCCCATTGTCAGCCACAAGAATCACTTTTTCAATTCTCAAATTGAGTGGTGCACGACAACAATGAGATAGCGATGCTACATGTGCATTTTAATGGAAGCAATCCTCACAACACAAATCAACCGTTCGTTTGGACCAACCATGTTATGCGGTGCGTTAAACCAATGTCACACCATAAGAACCGCAAATCCATTTTCACAGATTTCAATGCAGTTTCCACCAAAGTGCTGCATTTGCATGAGCTCAAGGGCCCTAACCAAAAGTGAAATTCATAAAAAGAAATTTAAGCACCACCAACACTAAACCAAACTTGCAATACTGAAATTGCAAATTTTTTACCATTTATGAATTGTTGGGGAAAAACAAGCACAAACGTAAACCATCCCTTAAAAATACTTCAGACCCAACCATTAAAAGACACAGAAACTAAAAATATGAGTAAAGCAGTAAAGAGACAAATTCCCAGGAGAGTTTCATTGCTTGCAGCTCCTACTCCGATCGATTCGCATACCTCTCGACCTTTTCATCGTTGAGATTAATCCCAACCATGGCTTCCCCGAGCCCACAGCTCACGTCTGCCAACAACTCTGGGTCACTGTAATGAGTCACCGCCTGCACAATCGCCCTTGCCCTCTTCGCCGGATCACCGCTCTTGAAAACTCCAGACCCTACAAACACTCCATCGCAACCCAGCTGCATCATCAGTGCCGCATCGGCCGGAGTCGCCACCCCACCGGCGGCGAATTGAACCACCGGAAGCCTACCGAGCTGCTTCGTCTGCATCACAAGATCGTATGGAGCGGCAATCTTCTTCGCGTAATTGAACACCTCGTCATCGTCCATGTTCCTCAAAATCCTAATATCGCCGTCACTGACCTCACATGGCGAACAGCCTCAATCACGTTTCCGGTGCCTGCCTCTCCCTTAGTACGGATCATTGCCGCTCCTTCCCGGATCCTTCTCAGCGCCTCGCCCAGATTGCGACATCCACAGACAAAGGGGATGCGGAAATTGTGCTTTTGATGTGGTTATCGTCCGCCGGCGAGTAAGAAGAACATTCGTCGACGTAATCGACGCCAATAGCTTCGAGGATCTGAGCCTCAACGAAGTGGCCGATGCGAGCTTTGGCCATGACAGGGATAGTGACAGCTTGCTTGATTTCCTTGATGAGCTGAGGATCGGACATGCGAGCAACGCGCTCCTTGAGCGCGGATGTCAGCAGGGACACGCTCAAGAGCCATGACAGCGCAAGCTCCGGCTCCCTCGGCGATGCGAGCTTGATCGGCGTTGACGACGTCCATTATGACGCCTCCTCGGAGCATCTGAGCGAGGCCAACTTTGACAGAGAAGGGGGATTTCTTGGTGTTAGTCTCGGCGATTGTTCCGTTGCCGTAGACGGCGACGACTCCGGTATCGGACATTTTTGGTCTAGATTTTAGGTGATTTTTGGGGGTTTAGTCTGGGGGCGAGAGATCCAAACCCTAACCTAGAAGAGAAGTTGCAGAAACGAGAGGAAGAGGGATGAGGTGAGACGTGGAGGGAAACGAGCGGAGTTGCAGGGGGAGATGAATAAGGAGATAGTAGTATTTATAGACAAATTTAATTTATTAATTTCACTTTATTTAATATTTTGAAGAACGCTATCAGCACCTCAATTATTTTAGATATTTTCTCTGTAAATATACTTAGTTACGGTGAAAACTTCGTCTAAAATCGAATCGAATGAATTTTAACCATTATTCCTTCTCCAAAATTTTTATTTTTAATTATTTTTTTGGATTTGATTTTTTCTACATGAATTTTCGAGCTTTACCTAGAGTAATTCTAGGAGATTTGTTACTCATAAAAAGTATTATCATATTCGGGGAGATATTCTTGTTACTTGTAAAAAGTATTATCAAAATTAACATTTTTTTTAAAATTCACACTCATTGTCATGTGTCGGAGATCTTGTAATAATTTTTGATCTCAGAATATCCTCTACAAATGGAGAATTCAGATTCGACGAGACTTTTATAGCATTTTTTCATATAAATTTGGATAATATGCGATTTTATTCGAAAGTATCTAAATAAGAAGATATGAAATATAGTTATCAAATCAGAGATTTGAGATTTTTATAGCATTTTTTAAATAAATTTTTTGATAATATTTAGTTTTATTCAGAAGTATCTAAATAAGAAGATATCAAATATAGTTATCAATCGACGATTTGAATTTGTTATCAAATCGACGATTTCAATTTTTTATGACTTGATTTTGTTTTTGAATTTAAACAAACTTTAAGTGATTAGGAAAAAAACCTTGTGCTCTCCTCTACCTCATTTTCAAAGTTACTTATTTGTACGTACTTGTCAAGTGTTTCGTGTTTTGCAGTATACTTTTCCGAACGTTTTAATCAAGTTTTATTGGTGACTTTTGAGTTGTTTGTTTTTTAGTGGTCGTGGATTTGTTATCGACTCTTAAATGCTCTATTTGAGTACAAATTTGAGGTGTCTACGGTTATTTCCCAGGCTCTTGCTCTATGCACTTCCTTCGACGATAAACGTTATATTCTTCGTTCTCCAATGATCGAGCCGCTCTCCTTTTCCTAGGAGATTTCGTTGTTTCGTCTATTGTTGTGTTTTTGTGTTTTCTTTGATGTTCTTTTGTTATGGTTCTTCATGACGGTTTGTCTGTCTTCCGATCTCTTTCGGCCTTGACGGTTTGTCTGTCTTCCGATTTCTTTCGGTCTTTCGATACATTAAACGGTTTGTCGTCTAATGCATCGAACTACATCCCTTTATCAAAAAAAAAATAAAAATAAAAAAATAAATAAAAAGATATCCTTCTTCAAAACAAAGGTGGTGACTTGTTGTTCGTCGAGGATATTAAGGTGGTATTTTTTGTATAAAAATTGACTTGTAATTTTGCATAAATATAGGCCACTTAATTTTCATCTCAACATGCCTCAAATTTGAAGATACTTTTATTCATAATTCATTGAACTAGAAATATTCTGAGATTACAAATACAAAACAATTTAATTTAATTCTTCCATAAGTTAAATGTTATGAAAATGTGTAAATAAAATAAATATAAAATTATGAAAATGCCTAAAACGTTAATAATTTTTTATTAAATAAAAAAATTATATGTTAATTAGAAAGTTACATTATATATACATGGAACTGAAAATATAATATTATTTGTTAACGTTTTAGACTAGTAAAATTCACTAAAAGTTGACATGCACAAAGTATATTTATTTGAATTTAAATCAGTAACTGAAATAAAGGTATTTTCTAATTAATATCTTTATTAGTCTATATAAAATAAAAATGACATCTTTGATAATTCAATAGGTTAATAAAAATTAATCAAACACAAAAATTTCTCCACTTTCAATGATCTTCATATTTATTTACCAACACGCCTTAACAAGCTTATTGATATAAACAACCTATTATATTTTTTAAAGACATTTTATTTATTTATTTTATTTTCTACAATCAATATTACGGACAAAATAATAAGTTAAATAACTTTAAATAAAAACTAATATTACTTTGCGAGTTTGTTAATCAAATAGAAAAGAAGTAATTAACAAATTTATTAATAAAATTATAAAAACCCACATCTTTATAATTATTATCAAAATCTCCAAAATTAAAATTCTCATAAATATCTAATCTATTCACTTTTCATTTAAAATGAAAAATAGTGACTCATAAAAAATTAGGAATAAGTTAAATGATTATTATTCTTATATTTTCCACTAATTATGAAAATACATATTTTTATAGTGGACAGAGATTCTTATGATGAGAGGAAGTGGAGCGTGGATGGATGGATGGATGGGCAAGGGGGAAGGCACAGTTACCGCTGATTTGCTATCTTCTGCTATCCACCCAATATTACCAGCCCAATTTTCCTTTTTTTTCTTTTTTTTTTTTGCCAGCCACTATACAAGGAGGGCTGTCAGGGCTAATTACCAAAAATCCTACGCAAATCAACTCCCTCTGCATAAAACAAGCTATAATTTTATCCTTAAATAAAAATATTAAAATAGTAGTTGCTGTGGAATATATCACAGTATCTCCATTTTGTGCAAACACGAGAGCGTCCACGAGACTGCATGTATCGCCACTGATTTTTCATTGTATCCAAATCAATAAGTTTAATACTAAAATTAATTAAATTGTCAATTAAAAAAGACTAGACTTGTTTATTTTACGTTTAGAGGTAATAAATGATTATCCCTTCAACAATCAGTATATAAGTTTCCCAAAAAAAAATGAGAGAAGATTATATGAAGAACGTTTGAAATGACTTATCAAATCCTGATTATTCTAATCATTCCTATGTTTGGTTTGACCCTTATAATTTACAAATAAGTGGCTTTTAATAAAGATTTTATTCTCCATTTTACTATAGAATGATTGTTGGAGTTGATGGTGGTGTCAAAATGAAATTTGCATACCGCAGATTTTATAATGTTTTTATTATTATTTTGTAATGCAGCTTCACAGGTCACTTAATATTGTACTTATGATATTTGTTAGACGGAAATCTTTATTCGTTACTAGAATTATGTTATTCGGGTGCGTAGTTTTGTTTTACATCTGAGATTTCAACTACGTTTGACATGTGCAGTTGAAGCCGATCTAGAGTTAATTGAATTCACTTTACGGGTGGTGGATAAAGTTAATGTAAGTCATTCTTTTGCCTATTAGTATTATACAACCCATTATAGAGAAGAATTTGATTTGGCCTTTTGATTTCATTTGCTTGCTCAAAAAGTTAGGCCCTTTCTGAGGCAATGAGCAAACTGGAAATTGATTTTCAAAACAGAAGCCTTTTGTGACTTATGAGAATGCTTAAGCTGTTCTTGCCTTCTTGCTTGCTTCGTCAACCTTAAGATAAAAAATACATTAGCCTCTACCGCAACTTTCCAAGGTGAAACTGACTTCATCGTAAACCTGATTCGTGGTTTTAATACGTGTCAGCGTTCAATTTTTCTTTGTAAATGTCATATGCCCATCTCATATTTGTTCCCAAAGTAAAAAAATAAAAATAAAAATTGAATTTTTGTAGGTCTAATGCGGTCTAAATATGCGTCTAATTTTTCCCCCAAAAATAAATAAATAATTTTTTTAAAAAAATTGGATGTGGAGCCTTGATGTACACGTTGGTTATGAGTTAGTAACTAGTGTAGTTCCCGTGTCAAAGCACTACGTAATTAGCTAAAATTTCATGTCATGGCAATAAGTATTTAAAATGATATGAAATATTATATAAAAAAATTATTAAGATATATAAAATACATACAAATAATTATAAAATATATATTTTGGAGGAACTTGGAAAGTATGTATTTTTTTTTAAGTGTAAAAAAATTACTTGATGTTAGTTACCGGATTTTACTTACCGCGATTTTAGTTGTTCAAGTTAGTTATCCAATTTATCATAACCAAACATAACTCACGTATCAACTTTATGTACCGACTTTACTTACTTACACAACTTCGTGTACCCAAGTTCGATTACCCAACTTCAGTTATCCAATTTGATTACCTAATTTTCAATTACCCAATTTCACATTACCTAAATTTCAATTACCCAATTTATGTTACACGATTACTTACATAATTCCAGTTACTCGATTTCAGTTACCCAATTATTTACCCGATTTTACACTACTCAATTTTATTACCGACTTTTACTTACTCATGATCAATGTTAATTATCTGATTTTACGTACCCGATTTAAGTTACTCAATGTTACATACCCAATATTACTTATATATATAACCTCACGAATAAGTATACGATTTTAAATTATTCAATTATCTATTTTCTTCATCTTAGGATTATCTCTTTCCTCCTTCTTCTTCTAAGATATCTCAATTATCTTCTTCTTTCATTCTTCCTAGTATTTTATAATATATCTCAATTATCTATTTTCTTTTTCCTAAAATAATAATACACATAAAAATAATTTTTTCTTTTTAATAATAAAAAATAAAAGTGCATACTTGAACAAGATTAAAAAGTGCATACTTGATATCACAAGTTTTTTTAAAGAGCGCATCGTTAGGTAAATAATTTCTAAAGTCTATCTATTATTATTTATTATATAATTTGATATTTTCCATTTTGAAATTTAAGAAGCAAAATAAATTATATAAATAATAATTTAATTTAAATATATGCAAATTATTATGACACAAATATTTCATTTTATTATCTTTACACAAAAGTGAACTAATATTAATCTGCTAAAAAAACTTATAACTTGTACATACCTTTTTTCTTCCATTAATTCACTAAAACTTTAAGGCTATATTTAACTTATTTTGCAATTAAAATGTAAAATCATTCATCAATTAAAGTTGTAGGAAATGTAAGAGTGATATTGGTCGTTATATTTTTCCATTCACTTACAAATTACATTGTGTATGGCAGCCACATTTAATAAAAATGAAGAAATAAGAACATAATCGTACAATGTGTCTATCCTAATCGATCACCGAGCTTGGAACTCAAGCAGCTTACTATGATACGATCCATCCCCTATGAAGAAAAAGGGCAATTTCCAAGCACAGTTTTGCACTTCGTGAGTGAATAAGAAGATTCAAAAGTACCTGGATCCCTATGTTTTAATAACTCCCTTCATTGCGTTTTCTTTGAGTTTCAACCATCTCTTGAGAATCCGACCATCTTGCTTTTGTAAGGAGCATGGAGGAGCTGGTGATAGAGTAGCAGCTGATTGCTCCAAGAACTGCCTTTGCTTCGGATCACCGAAGCATAGAAGGGAATCTGTACAGACCTCCCTTGCTGTTGGAGGCGGAACTACCTTGTAATCGAGAAGCTTCGAGTACTCGTTGATTAGATGAAACATGTAATCGTATACATGCCGCATGTTTAAGCTTTCCATGAAATCCTGCCCTGCTTTTCCCATTGCCTCCGCCTGTATTCACCATTACAGTTGAACACAATCTTTTTTGGAGAACCCAGATCAAACATTAAGGTGTGGACATGTTATTTATGTTGGATTAACAATAATGCATACCTCTGCAGTATGTATTGCCCCAGTCAACAGCTTCCTTTATGGACTGACATAAGTCCTCGCGAGGCACTGGCCAATAGTGCTTCTTGGGGATAAGTCCCTCGTTAAGAAATCTTCATATTTCGGGTTTATTACCAATGTGAGTGAACCACATGAAACTATGTATTTCAGACTCACAGACCAAGCAAAGCCTTCTGCATATATTTTGTACCTGATTTTTTTTAAAATTTCCTTGTCAGATAAAAGATCAACATTTAACCATGACTAAGATTATTAGCCTGTAGTTATGTCAAAGTATAATTAAGAAGCACAATTCACCTGTTTCTTGCACTGGTTTGACAACTTTGATTGCATATATCCACCTCTGGCTTCTTCTCCCCAGTTCTGTCAAAAGAATCCAAAAATTGATACATATAAGCCACGGATTCAATTGCTTAAAAATGATTTCAAGTTTAAACTCACCTGTCTGAAGATTTGAGCTCCCATAATCTGGTGTCATTGCAAGTCAGTAGCTCCTGTCTCACTGGAGATCCAACATCAGGTTTCCTTTCCAGTACGCGTAGGGCTGTCTCATTATCCACTTTTTCGATTGGGAACCCTTTTTAATGTCTCCGAACTCACATCATCCCAAGGTCCAAGATTTGTTTCAGGCCTAAGCAAAGATAAAACAAAATAACAACAGAAGTTAAAATATTCAGCAGCATCGTATATTCGTATGCACATGAATTCTCAAGGGTTTCAATTACTTGATCAGATTGGTAGAGAGTTCAGATTATTACCATCCCCAGAATGACCAGTCTGGAAAAGGGATATCGAAGTGTTCTCCCGGTAGTACAATATCGAAAACATAGGCAAGGGTCTCGCGGCATGTTCAGTTCGATTGATTGCAGGCTTATCCATACAATCAAAACATCATATCAACATCAGGTACAAGCCCTGGATACCTCTTTAGTAGTTGCAACAAGCCCCAAACTGTAAACATCATCCGATTTTGAACACAAGCATAATAGTAATCCATACAATGCACCACCAGAAATGATAACCCTGTACGCTGCAGAGAGAGTTCTTGGCTTCCATGACGTGTGACAAGCTTCTTAGATTGTGACCATGGCTCAAGATCTTTGTGGATCCACCTGAAGAATTCAGGGCATGTTGAAGCCCTAGATGGATCAAATTGCGCAGGTCCAGTCTGGCTACTGCTCGACGACACGTGAAGTAGTTGCATTGAAGGATCTTGGAAGCCCTAGAGTAGCTTGTTTCGTCATCTTCAAACTTTTTAGGCTCAAACGTGTGCCATGGCGTGGGATCCAAATTGTGCCCTGCACGGTCTTCGTTTGATAAGCGAAATCTTCTACCTGAAACAAAATTTGTAATCAGCGGACAAGTGAAGTTTGCAGATAAGGTATTTTATAAAATGACTCAATGAAATTAACGAGAAAATCTAATCGCATTGTATGATCAGTTCCACATTTAAAACATGTTGGGAAGAATAAGCCACAAATTGAAATTCAACACAAATTAAACCCAATAAAAAAAATGAAAAAAAAATTACCTTGACGACTGCAACTGCGGCGAGAGAAAAGCAGGGCGAGGCACAAAATCGCAGGAAGGAGGTAAGATGGAGAGCGAGCACCGCCATTGTTAGGCTTTATTAGAGGATCGCAAGTTGGTGAATCCACCACTGCTAAACTTGGAAGGCAATCGCATTGCAAAGGAATTGAAACCAATTCTTATAGCTCTTCTTGTTCAAACCTGTAATGCAATTTTCCTCTTCTTGTGGATTGTTGAGGTTGTCGCGATTATGTAACTGTAATGCGTTTTTGCCCCGTACAATGCTAGCCATGGTTGCCGGTAGCTTCAGTGAATTAATTCGTCGTCATTAATAATTTTCTCTCTCTTTGATAACTAGCAAATAGCTATGAGTTAGGGCCCTACATCGCACTATAATTTGATTGGGCCACGTGTCATGAGATGGTCCATAGAAGGAGTCTTTCTGCAACTGCTCTAAATCGGACTTCTTACCGCGTTTTTGTAAAGAGGAAAGCAATGTCGTTCATTAGCCAAAAAGTTGAAGCTGTTTTCCCGTGTCCATGCTCTCAAGAAATGTGGTGGGGCTCCCGTGTGTTCCAGTCTTGCTGAACGGTGCTTTTTTCCCCCGAGTTCTTTTCTTTGGCGGGGAGACACCAACAATGGAGTTCTCAGCGAAGGATATCGGTGGCTTGTGAGATTATGTGTTGGGCGCCATGCAAAAGTGTTCCCCTCCCAACGGACCTTGCTTTGACCACCATGTTTGTGGCTTAGTGGGTAGGTTTAAGGGAGCTCATGACCACCCATGTCTGTTTCTCTAGAATTGTTTTCGAGTCAAGTTGAAAAGTTTAGGTTGTCAGAGTGCAACTTCTCTAAACAGGGGGTCATTTCCTGCAATTTGGTTACAGATTTGGATTTGTATGAACAAAATAAACTAATGTAAATTTGAAAACATCCCATACAAATATACAATATATAATTGACAATTTTTAACCCCTTCGATCCGACAATAAGAAGAGACAAAGTTAACGTGTCTGTACTCTGTAGTATTACATATTTGGCAAATAACACAGACGAAGCCAAAAGGATAAAGGCATGACGCAAATTTCTGTTTTGTACAAAAAAAATTACAACCCGTCTGTCATATGGTCATATCCATGGATTTGTACGAGACAGTAATGGTTAAAATTCCCCAAAGTTCAACAAGGTAGCCTCCTGTCTGAAAGGGATACTTGACGGCCTTCAAATTGCTACCCATCTATCATATAATCATATCCATATGCACATATACATATGTATAATGAATATTTATAACGATCAATGTCAGCTGCATTTCAGTTGATCAATATACGTACACGATGGAGCTAGAAGGAAGAGGATGTGTGCCATCTTAAAGAAACTCGTCGACTTTCTCATACCGAAAATATCTTCCTCACCTTCTTCATCCTTCTTCGCATATCGGACAAATACCCGCCTCTTCTGCTATCCTGCAAATCAAGAGAGCCCATTCAACTAACATAATGAGAGCAATTGATACAAATTCAGTCAAGGGATAGTTGGCAGGATGTGCTATTACTTTCTCTGCTATTAGTACTTGCATGTTTTACCCATAAAACTACTTATTATAAATTATTTTATGTTTGAGCCATTATAATCATATAAGTACTCACTCGATGAGTTGCTTAAAAGTAGATAATTTTGTGACTTATTACAAACACAACCGCGTTTTTAGTTTACCTTGATCCACAGTTAAAGCAGGATGCGCAGTGCCCACAAGGGGGAGGAAGAAACAGTCTCTTGGGGAATCATAGCATATAACACAAAGCTTTTGATGATTGGTGGTACTTTCTCCCTCCTTGATCCTCTTCCCTTCCTCTTGGAGTGACTCTTCAAAGTCCTCCTCGTCATTTGAGACAGAGTCATACGAGGAACCCCAGCTAGAGAGATCGTCATCTTTCGGGGAAAGCAAGGGCTCTTGATTATCCACTTCTGTTCCTGATTGTCTTAATCGGAGCATGTTGTACAATTTGAATAATAATAACGCCACTATGGCCAAGATACCTGCACATGATGACTGTTGGGTTAAGACGATATGTATAAGTTTAAGGAAGACCAACATAAAACAGTTCAGGAAAAAACCTAAGCCAATAATGAACGTGAGCCATCTGGGTCCATATGACAGAGTGACGTACCAGTACCACTCATCATCGATCTTAGCCTGGATTAATAGTGATAAGCATTTGAATTTGCACATTTTTTGGTCATAGCTGATTACCAAGGTTAGAAAGTGTATAGAGTAGCTATTTTGGTTTTTACCTGTTCAGGACCTGGCGAAGTAAGGATGACAGCATTTTTCTTGAGAAACAAAAGGGAGAAGCTGCAAAGATGGTTATACACCGAGCATCTGAAATAGGCTTGACTGGTGTTATAGAGGAGAGCCTTTACTGTTATATTCAATTGAACCTGACAAGTAATACAGATCATTAGATTTAAGTCAGCAGAACCCTGGAGGCCACTTCATCTGTATCATATAAAAAAAACTCAAAATCATAGATTGTATTTGTATCTGAAATAATAAACCCATGCTACAGTGACAAGTTCATCCACCTCATATGTCTCCGAATTCAGGTTGCCGACTGCTATGTAGTAGGTATCAGAGTCTGATCTCTTGCTCAATCCTACCACTTCCTGTTTACAATGGAATAAATATTTCAAGATAACTCAATACTTTTGACTAAAACTTTGAGAAAACACAGGATGCTTGATTGATGCTATTGCTAAATCTACCGTAGATAATGTTCCAAGACAATGTTGCACTAGGATACATGGGATACTCTGCCCATTCAAGGAGGCTTTCTTCACCTGCAGATTAAGAAAGTCAATGAACGTCTCATTTCGAAGGAAGGGAGAGGAGGGTGACTTGATGTAAATTACCTAAAGTATATATCTTGCAAAAAAATGCTACCAAACTATTATCTAAGCTCCTTTCCTTCTCATTACATTAGTATGATGTTTTTTTCCTGATATAATGAGAAGGAAAAGAGTCATTACAGAAAAAAAACTCGATTTGATTTAGCATCTGAATTAGGGTGAAATGGTCTATCTTGCCCGAAAATTTTTGTATTCTTGCCTTCTTGGCTGTCAGAAAGTGCAGTCAAACTGTTATCCCAGCTCCTTTGGACAAATACGATATCATTCAGTCCCATAGGAAGCCAACAGGTTTAGTTACTTCACAATTGTTGAAACATGAAAAATCTTTAGTTGCTAATCGTAACATTTCTTTCAACACAGTATGCAAAGCTACATGTTTTTTTTTATGGCGGTATTCTTTATGATTAGCTGCCTAAATGATTTTTCATGCTTTAACAACTATGATGGTGCTAAGCAAGTTGAATTTCCAATAAGCTAAAACCAAATTTCTTCATGATAGAAGCATACTTCTACACAAATTTAGCTCAAACAAAATTTCCACTCAAACAGCCCACAAATCCATGGCAATAAAAGAGTATCTCAGTAGATCTACACAGAAATCTATCTTTCTCAACTATATAACAGACATATAGGTAAATCAATGGTCACCTTGTGCGATAACGAGTAACAAAGGGGATGAACTTGGGTTCTTCACATCATAAGAAATATCCAGTTTTGATCCTGGATTTAGGTTATAAACCCACTCCTGCACACATGCTGACATGATCATCTACCAGTAGCTAACAATCACAGATCTTAGCACCAATGTATTGGATTGATCATAATATATTCCAATTCATCTTTTCGTTTTTTTTTACCTTAGGGAAATTAGGTTGAATAGATGCCTTATGTGTGCCAGTCCAGGTGGTTTCAACATCCAGAGCTGGTATAGTGTGAAATCCGTAAAGCATAGGACCTGGAATTCCATCTATTTGTTGCACCTGTATATTTGTAGCTGGTTAGAATGTTAGAGCCTTGAAAGTGTAGCCTATAATATATAAACCCTAATCGACGAACTAACCTGAATAGACCGCACTAACAATTGATTTTCTGTGATCAATCGAGAGCAATTCGGCCCCAATTTCAAGCTAAACGATCCATAGAACCCTAGGATCACAGTCATGGTTACTGCAGATGAAAAAATCCGCACTAAGAAAAGGGAAAAAGTTGTATTCAAACACACAATTGGCAGTAGCATTGAGATGCAAACAATTACCAAAAAACCAGAATGTGACGAGGACGGCAAGGCAATACCAGACGTCGTCGCTTATGTCGGTGGAAGAAGATTCCGGTATGGAGATGTTGACATGGGGAGACCTATTCCGGTGGTTTCTGCGGCGGCGATACAAGTGGTTCTGTTCACGGTTGTCTCCATCAGGCTGCTGTACCTGCACATCTACCTCCGATATCGTTGTGTCTGATTCTTCACGGAGCTGTGAAGAAGTCAAAAAGGAAGAACTCGACGGCAGAGCTTCGCCGGAAGAAGAAGGGACTGATAATGATCTATGAATCTGATCTTCTTCCATCTTGGAATCAGGTCTTGAAGCTCTGGAGAGAACCGAAAGAAGGAAGGAAGGAAGGAAGAAAGAGATAACAATTCTGTTGAAAGCAAGAATAGTTGTTCATGAGTGACGTCATCGGTGGAAAAAGTTAGTTGGAATTCAATCGTTAGAGCCAAATTAAGAGACAAGTAGATACCTTAAAAAAAAAAAGAGACAAAGTAGACGACCGATTTATTGGGACGAAAATTATGAAATATCCTTTTGAGATAATCTCACATTAACAGATTAAGGAAATTTAGGTAAATTATGAGGAATATTATAGAATTTATATAATTATTTCATTGTATGTCAGAATCGAGCCTTATCAAAATTTATATACACATCATTCAATTTATACGGACGAAAAACTAGCATTTCGATTACGTTCATCCAACATCATCTTTTTGCGACTTCTTAGACATAAGTAATTAAATAGTTAAATTATGGTGCTTAAAATTTATTCAATTTTAGAAAAATAAAAGCCTCTAATCTATCAATTTTTGAGAATAAAAATAATATGTTATTAGAAAATAAAATCTAAAATTTTCTATTTAAGATGTAAAGTTTGAAGTTTTATGAATAAATTAGCTCATTGGTCTTTAAATTTTATATTGTTTTATAATAAGTCACTAAATTACCAATCATATTGATTAGGTTCTAAATTTTGTATTTTTCTAATTAAGTCTCTAAAATATTGAAATAATTTCACCTGTAATTATTTTGTCGACCATCATTTTATATATTTTTCCTTACTATTGATGTGATTTCTAAACTTACATTTATAGTTGACGTAAGGACTATTACTGAAAATATTTCAATATATAAGAGACCTAATTGGAAGAATTGAAAGTGCAAGGACGAACTAAGATCTGTTTGGTATCAGATGGGGATTCTTCATTTAGATTCATCGGGATGGAATTATCGGATTGTTGGAGATTCTCTACTAGGTGGGATTATTGGGGTTTTAATCTAAATGAAATGGTTTGCTGTTTGATATGAGATTATTAAGAAGATTCACAATGACAAAATACTAGGGGTAGCAAAAAATTTAATACAATCTCATCATCTCCAAGAATCTTCAATTTCTGGATTGTTTTTCGAGATTGTTTAATAAAAAGAATCCCGAAAAATAATACCATACAATATATGTAACTCATACCAAACACAAATTTTAATATCCCTAAAAAGAATCTAAATGAATGTAGTTATATCCCCATCTAACTGATACCAGGCCCTAAGAAGGGACTAAGTAAAGATCTTGTAATTTGATGTTCGATGTGTGTTTGGTAATAGAGATGAACAGGAAGATTGCACAACATTCGGCCGGTTCACGTAAAACAATGATGATTGATTTTGGGCCAGACCAAACCGAGCCGAAAAACCAACCAACTTGACTGTTTCAGTCCAATCGCGGTATGGTCTTGGACCTATTATTAGCCGTAGGGGAAACTTGCTCCAACCAACACATGGATCAGGAATACAAGAGTTAAATGCCCCAATCAAATTTGGAACATGGCTTATCTAAAAAGTAAAAACCATTTGGTATCTACATCTTTACTTCTGCAACTAAGAGCCAAATTAAAATCCACATAAAACTCATCTTCAACAAGTGATCTTTGTGAGAAGCCTGCACTTTTCTTTAGTTTACCTTACTTTTTATTCCGAAACACAAAAATTGAGGGCTGCGGTCGTCCACTCGGTATCAAACTTTGATGTTCACCACAAAGGAAGCCATTAACCAGAACCATTGCTGTTGTTATGCCGATCCACTGAATCACCATCATTATTGACAGTAGAGACGAAGCTATTCGACAGTGCCAAGACAAGCGCTAGTTCATGCCCAATGGTTTGTTGAACACCAGCTTCTCCCTTTCTTCGCCACAATCGTCATACTGTGATTCCTTCTGTGGATTTCTTCTTCTACTCTCTGCAAAAAAATAATAAACACAAAACATTCTTATTCTTTGTAGCAAAATTTGGGAGAGCAAGTGTTGCCAGCCAAGAAATAAAAGCAGCTCTTGAACAAGAAGACTTCGATTACAAGTCCCAGCTGCAATTGCTTGAGCTGCCGTAGAGAAGGAAAGAAAAGTTCATTTCATGAGATGGATTAGTGGAGTGACAAAAAAAAATCTCCAAGCTGATTCGAAGGTTATTTGGGTCATAAAAGAAGATGCTTGACTTGGTTAAACAGAAAAAAATAACTCCAAGCTAAAGCAAATACAGAGACTTTGCAAACGTATTCATTCATGACAATCACAGATCACAGAGATTTTAACCAGTTGCTGGTAGAACCAAATCACACGTTTTAACCTTTTCCTCTTCACCTTCATTAATTGTGTCCTTAGAAACTCAATTCCAAAGGCAGTGGGACTCAAACTGCATTAAGCTACATAACTTTAGCAAAAGTTTAAGCTAAATACTCCTTCTGAACCCTTCTTACTAAATTGACAGATAGATACATTTGACCATAATAAATTGAAGTACGAGTAATCGAGCACAGTCATATGCTTTTTGTTACGGCATGCATCAAGCATTGCAACACAAACCAAGCAGAAAGAGCATTCAGTAAGTACAAACAACTGAATTATATATAATCAGACCAACAAACAGGCAAAGCAAGAAACCTGCAACAAGTCGAGTGAAAACGGGCAAACCAACATGTCCGACGGTGAGAGATCCAAACAAGTTCCCCACCAAAGCAGCATCAGGTACAGCCAATCCTTCTACAAGGCCAACCACAAACCCGGCCAAGAAACTATCACCAGCTCCAGTAGGATCAACTTGAACAGTCACAAATGGCGATACCTCAACTTCACCATCCTTCCAATATACCTTACACCCACTCTCTCCCAGTCGTAACCACAACACAACACCACTGTCTCACTTCCTCGATATCAATAAACTCCGCCTCTTCACTCGACGCCTTCAAAAAACCAATTCTCGGCAACAGATGATAAAATCCACTATCCCGAACCTTAATTAACTTAACTGCCCCATCAATTTCATCGAATTCACGAATCAAGCCCTGAACATCAACGAACACAGAATCACAAATCTCGATTAATCCCTCCAGAGTTTCCGGGAGAATTTCTCCGGCGACTCCGACAGCTAAACCGAATTCAAAGTGGCTTGCAGAAGGCAGATCGTTCGGACGGATGGGGTCGCATGAGTGGATCCGTTTAAGGACGCGGTCCGAATGGGCTTTGGAGGGGCGATTGGAAGAGAAGTAGGCGTAGAAGAGGGTGGTTTTGGAGGAAGGGGAAACAATCGGTGGTGGAGATGGAGAGTAATTAAAATCGGAACCGACTTTGGAGATAAAGAGGGAGTCGTCCGAGATGATGGTGGAGATGAAGGAGGATGCGCCGCCGAGGGATTCGGCGATTATTGCATCGTCGCGAGAAGGACGTCGTGGCAGTAGTTTCCGACCCCCAGGCCCCGCCGAGAACGGAGCATGGTGGGTTGTGATGGAGATTGGGAGCGTAGAGGAAGAATTGAGTGGAGAAATTGGAATTGGCGACATGGATCGATATTGAAAAGCGGTTTTCATAGGTAGGTAATCATGCGAGAAAGAGATCAGAATGGCCGATGTGTAAGGGAACGATCGAATAGAATTCTAACTCAATCTTCGTTTTTCTCAGAATATAGTATAACGTTATATACAGTAAATTACATATAACCACCCTCATTAATTAGAGAATAATGAAGTTGGGAAGTCTTTTTTGGTAAAACTAATACATAATAGATTCCTAATTATTTTTTAATAAAAATAAAAGTTAATAATTATGGATATTATGAGGACAGTTTCGGAGTTTTTTGAATTTCAATGGCAAAAAACGTAATTAAGAGGAATAGAATATATTTCCATATCTGTAACTAGCCGATTTTCAGAACAAATCAATCCCGCGTCTTTCCATCACTCACTTCCTCCGTCCGTCGTTTCGTCTTCGGTAAACCCTAAATGGCGATTTGAATCCCTCTCTCTCTCTTGCTTCTTCTTCTTGATTCTTCATCTGTTTATGGCGATTCTTCTTTCATGCTCTAAGGTTTGGCTCATTACTACGAAATTTTCTTCTCCTCGTCATCTTTATCTGTCTTCGAAGTTCGAAATCGAAACGAACTCAACGAGGAGTCGTCGGTAATACAATCTGTGGTTCTGTTTTTTGCAAAATCATTGCTAGTAACTGCTATCACAACCATCTTCATTCCGAAATAGGTATTTCTTCTAATATACTGTTATAGTGTTGTCATATTTCGTTGGTAAACACCGTAGACTATCTCGATGTTGTGTATGAAATGTTTTTGACAGTTGGTATGGTTTCAATTTTTTGGTATGTAGAATCAATGGTGATAATCGAAGAACTGTCTTCAAACAAAGACGATGTTGTTGTCGAAGATGAAAAAAGTTCCGGTACATCGAAGGAGGTACACTGTATTACTCAATCACATTCTATTGTGTGTTTTCGTTAATTTTTGTTGATTTTTTTGCAATTTTATTGGTTTTGTATGTATAAATTGTTCATTGATGTATTTGTATGGATGTTTTTTGCGTGCATGTGTTCATTTCTATGGATTTTCTTGTTTAGTTGTGTTAATTTGTTGTGTTGTAGTATTGAAAGTGTATTATGGCATTTTTGTTGTGATTAGCTTTGTACATAGCTTTCTGTATGAGTTTGAAGTTGCCAGATTTGTCACTTGTGTATACGTATTTTTGCAAATTTTGTGTGTTAGTCATGTACATATATATGTGTATGAGTTTGAAGTTGCCAGATTTGTCACTTGTGTATACGTATTTTTGCAATTTTTGTGTGTTTTAGGCATGTACATATCTATGTGTATGAGTATGAAGTTGCCAGATTTGTCACTTGTGTATACGTATTTTGCTATTTTTTGTGTGTTTAAGCATGTACATAGCTTTCTGTATGATTTTGAAGTTGCCAGATTTGTCACTTGTGTATACGTATTTTGCAAATTTTGTGTGTTTTGCATGTACATATCTTTGTGTATGAGTTTGAAGTTGCCAGATTTGTCACTTGTGTAAACGTATTTTTTGCTAATTTTGTGTGTTTAAGCATGTGCATAGATTTGTGTATGAGTCTGAAGTTGCCAGATTTGTCACTTGTGTATACGTATTTTGCAAATATTGTGTGTTTAGGCATTTACATAGATTTGTGTATGAGGTTCAAGTTGCCAATTTTGTCAATTTGTGTATATACATATGTTATGTTGCATTTTGATTTATTTACAAGCTGTATGTAGTTTTTAACTTACATTGTTGTAATTGCTCGTGTTGGTGTACATATATTTGTGTGTATTGATTGTATTTTTTATTGCTTGTATTTTTGTGTTCATATAGTGTTGTATATTAATAACTAATGTGTTGTTGTTTATGTTAATTATGTATTATAAAAGGCTTGTGTAGCTATATCATGTACACAAGACATTAACAGATTATACGCAGAATCTGATTATCATGTAGAGGTTCGTAATGTTTTTATTAAGAATCCACATAATGTATGTATGATTGTGTATTTTTGTCATAAAACACATTTTGTGTGTTTTTTTCAGTTTACCTACAGATATGAAGAGACCCCAAAGAATGAAAATGTGAGGATTAATTCCTACAGTAGGTTGCACCTTATCCCCCAAATTCTTGATGAGTTGTCTGTCGAAGACAAACATAAGCTTAGACATGGTATTTTTGCTCCCCTAATAGAAATGAGCACCAAGTTAAAGATGTCAAACCAATTAATACATTTCATGCTTATGCGGGAGGTAATTACCAAGAGGAAGTACTCCATGTGGTTTGCAAAAATGGAGTGTTATTGAGGTTTGGTCTTACAGAATTTATGGAAATTACTGATTTAGTGTGTAGTGACGACCAACCTAACAATGTAGATAATATGGATCCGGTTGATATGAAAGATGTTGTGGGACATGAGAGATGTACCAATGTCCGCTTGGAGGAGTTATTTATGAAAGAGCCCAAAGATTCACCTTATAAATACAAGATGGCTTTAATGATATTTATTGAAGGTGTCTTGGTGGCTAAGGATAAGAAGACAATGGTGAATCAACACACCATTAATCTTTGAGCAATTTGGAGCTGTTTGAATCATATCCATGGGGTAGTATGCTTTTTTACAAACGAAGAGATATTTACAGTCTTGTGATCCAGCTAAGAGTAGGGCAAGTGGAGGTTACAACATCGGTGGATTTTCACTAGCTTTGCAGGTTATCATTGTATATGTCTTTATGTTCGTTGTTTAGGCATTTTTAAATTAATATTAATTTGTGTTAATCCTGCAGATATTGGCCTTTCATTCAATGCCGATGCTTGCTACTCCTTTTGTAACTGTTGTGAGTGATGATGATGTTCCTCTGTGTCTCAAGTTTGTGTCCAAGTCCAAAGGGAAGGCAATTTCCCGGTTATGGTGATATTAAGGCCATTGTTAATAAATTGACGGCCGATGACATAAAAATGTTGCTGGTCATCAGGAAAATGATGATACAGATTGGTGGAGAATTGAGGGGGGAAGATCCAAGACTGGATATGTTGTTTGAACTTGGCTTTCCAGTTGTAGATATTGTTGTGAAACGTCCAAGTTTGGAGGATGAAAAAGATGACTTGCCACGGTATATTATCTACTATTATTGATATGTATATGCTGATATTATGTATTGCTATTCAGTTGAGTTTTTATTGTTAATGTAGTAGGAGAAAGAAAAAGAAGTTAGAGAAGGTGGATGAAAGTGAATTCTGATGATGATTTTGTCAGTCAACCAAAGCCTGCAGCTTTGGTCAATAAGGGTGTTAAAAAGGATGTTGAATCTGGGATTAATTTAGGGAAGAGGAAGTCCAAGTCTAGTATCCTGAATCTCCATCATCAAGGTTGTTCATTTAAAAATCTAACTATGTTATGTACCAATATGGTGATCTCTTATAAATTAGTACATTAACCTCAGTAAATTATTGTGTAGGTACCCTAAAAGGATTTCAAAGGGGAAAAAACCCTTGACCCCCAAGCCAATCGAGAAAAAATGTTGTAAAGGGCGTTGGAGAAGATCCATGTGTTGTTTTCTGATGTAGATAAGATAGTTAGAAAGTTAAAAAAGTTTGCAGACAATCCGTGGTTTTTTAATTGTTCTAGTTTGTGTATGTATTTTTCCCTTACATATTTTAATCTGTATTGTGTGTGTGTATGTCATTAAAGGACTACCAAGATGGAAGAAACATTGATAACCCCCATCAGTTGAGAAAGCTGATGTACCTAGGGTTGAAGATGATAGTGCTGATGCCACTTGTGTAGAGAAAAAAGTCAACAGAGGAAAAAAATCTGGATTGAAACTGTAAGTTATTTTTTGTGTTTCTTTTAGGGGAAAAAGACTGATGTTAATTGGTTTTTTGTGTATCCCAATATATCAATATGTCTGCTGTGCTGTGAAGTATGAACTTAATCTTGTTTTGTGTAGGAAATTTACAAGACATTCAAAGGGGAAAGAACAAGTGAGTCTACAACAAACTGATCAAGGTGATGTAAATGTGTTGAAAGAGCACAATGTCGTGGCTTCTGATGTAGAGAAGAATGTTGAAAAAGACAAAACATGTGAAGAAAAAATGTGAGTTATTTTTTTGTGTGTATCAATTATGTGTGTTTGTGCATATCATTGTGTATGTGTTTCACACTGTCTTTTTTTACATGTTGTAGTACATATGTAGTATATCTTTGTGTATATTCATGTACTTGTGTACATTATTGTCATAGTATATGTGTATCCCTTTTATAATATCTTTGTGTATATTCATGTCATTGTCTACATTATTGTCATAGTATATGTGTAGCAATTTTGTAGTTTAATTTTGTGTACAATACTCTCATTGTGTACATTATGGTCATATTGTATGTGTAGCAATTATGTTTGTACGTATATAACATTGTGTATGTTTTGAAATTGTGTTTGTGTATGACATTTACAGTATAAATGTGTGTACTGACTTTATTTTATAATTGTGTATGTTCATTACAGTGTGCATGTGTATATTTTTGTGTATGTGTATTACTTTGCGTATTTTTCAACAATTGCAGGTATGATGAGGGTCAACCTGCGTGGTTGTCCAAAATTGTTGACAAGCTTGACCAGTTACAGAAGGATCAACAGATGTTATATGAGAGGTAGAAATCAGGCATTGATGATTGACGACTTGATGACGTACTCCAGGGATCTGGGTACACTGTATGAGAACCTTGATTCAACTGTCTATCTTACTAGCAAGAGGTTGGAGAAAAATGTGAAAGACCTTGTTGTTCAGTTGACGACGCCTACTTCAAACCCTACTGTTCATGAAGCTGGTCCAAGTTCTGTTCAGGTAACAGATTTAGAGAATAAAGATGTTGTAGATGATGCAAAAATTAAAGAATTAGCGGGTGACGTGAGTGAGGTAAATAATTTTTTGTGTTTTTTTATGTGTTACACACTTTGTTTTTATAATGTGTAACATATAATTTAACCCCTAATTGTTTGAACTTGATCAGGAAGAGGAAGCACCTAATGTTGCACGGAGGAAGGGGTTAAGAGTACGAAAGGATAGTAAGTGGAAGAAGACCCCATACAGAAAAAATGTGAAGTTGCCAAAACAACCAAACGGCAATTTGTTGGATAAAAATGGGCGACAAAAATTATTCAACTGGGTTTAAGAACAATGATGGAGATGGTCTTATTAGGGGTTATCTCAAAAATTTGTCAAGGGATTCCATTAAGGAGATACTTCAACCTGGTGGATGGATAAAAGACGAGGTAATGTGGCAAATCTATTTTCAGTTTCTGTACTTAATGGATATGATATAATTTTGGTTGTGTACTTCATATTTGAACTATATATGTATTTTGTATATTTCAGGCCATCGATGAGTTGATTATGACTATGCGGAAATCAATCATTGAGTTTGCAGACTTATTTGATCGTGTAGCTGTGTTGGGATGTAGGTGGTCATCGTGTTATAATCGTGCAACGTTTGACAAGTTTATTGAATCCGGTCCTGACAATTTTCAGATTCGAGACACAATGATTCAGGTTATCACTGGTGATTCACCATCACTTTTTCGCAAGCCTCTATATGATGTAGACTTTGTGTACTCTCCACTGAATCTTGAAGATTCTCACTGGGTTGCCATGGAAGTGAATCTGATTGATTGGTGTATTTACATATATATGATCCGCAAGTTTCATACATCAATGATGATAAGCTACAATCTCTGCTTGAGCCCTAGCTACTATGTTCCCATATGTATTGAAGTGTCATGGTAAACACACAAGGTTGGGACAAAGATTGGACATGCCAATGAAGGTCGTTAGGAAGACTGGTTTGGTTAACAATGATGATGGGTACGTTTTTTCTTAATAATACATACACAATATTTTTTTTATTGTTCTTCATTAATAATTTCAGTTTTAATTATATGTTTCATTACATGTAGTGGAAGTTGTGGCATATATACTGTGAAGTTTGTTCAGTACTTGGCTTCTGCACGGAAGGATTTATCGGATATTAGCGAAGATGTTCTGCAGGCTTACAGGGAACACTAGCATATGTTGTGTACTGCAGGGATTGGCCTACATGGTTTCAAGATATGTAGTTGTAATCAACATCTTATGTAGTAGATACAATGGAACGAATTACCATTCATGTTTGGTACTGTATTTTGATTGAAATGGGATGGACAAATGTGTATTTCAGTACTACCTACGTTTTGTTAAACTTATTGATTTCATCATTTCGGCTATATTATGTATGATCTTATATTTTGAACTTCATGATGTATGTACTTGTGGCTTTATATACATTGTGATTTTATGATATACACAAGTAGTGTATTTTTTTGATAACAACATTTAAATACTTTATGTACATACTTTGTTTGGTTAATGACTTTTTTCTGGCTTAAATACATTATGTATTTAAACCTTTGGACGAATTAAATTACACTAATTTGATAAGTTATATGTACATAATTTGGACATTACAATAACATGTGTACTTCAACTGAACTTATCCAATTTGTATTAACAAAAAAGGCACGATGTTATGTGTATGCCAAATATTATTCCACATATAATCCTTTGATAAAAAACACTTTAAAAAATGTCTACATAAGATCGAAAAAAAACAAACGCTGCAAGCTGGTCTTCTATTTTGGTTGGTTGAGACATGTCTTCTTGTTGTGACCAAATTTGCCACAACAGCTACATTTTTTCTTTATTTTGGGTTCCCAAGAAGAACGAATCCTATTTTTAGGTAATCTTCTGTCCTTCTACGCTTCATTGGAGGCTCACATGATAATGCTGCTACATTTGATGGTATATTCCATTCTGACTTGATAGGTACTGGGTAGATTGTTTCCGCGTACCCAAGCCTCCAAGTTTCACAAGTATAATATCTACTAACTAGAAAGGAAGGATTCATACCCACATGTGTTGCAGCGGCTATGGCGTGTGTACATGGTATTTCTTGAAGATCAAACTTCTTGCATCCACAACTTCTCATTAGCAAACATACAATCACCTTTTCATCTTCTTTTACAACTTCAAACTCCAAACTTTCTGCATCTAATACGTAAACAAAGTAACCCCCACTTTTTTTAAAACCTTTTTTGGATCATTGCTTCGATCTTTGGAGGAGAAACTTCTACACAAGATTTTGCTCGAGTACGTCTTTCGGCGAACCACCGAGTCATGAATTGTCTGATCTCATCAAGCAAGGCTATAACCGGATATTCTCTTCCTTCTTTCAAAATTCCATTTACACACTCGGCATTGTTACTAGTCATTTATGTTATACCTTTTGCCAGGACAGAAAGACCTTGTCCAAGTTGCAATTCCAATATCAGTGAGTAACTCACCAATTTTTGGCTTCTCCTACACACATTGACAAGAGTAGTTTTGTTTATACAACATGAGATGTATGAATAAATGTGTATTTCATGATAATTGGAGCATACATACCCCTGAAATTTGACCAAGAATCTCCATGCAATCACTCCTTTTGTAACAGCGGGCACATTCCATGAATTTTTTCCAAGGATTCTGTTTGATCGTGTTTTCTTCTGCAGATTGCTTTTTAGATGCCAAATGCAATATCCATGGCGATGCAACTTCATAATTTGTAGAAACCCCTTTTTTGATGGAATTGTGTCGATCCGGATACAAAAACTAATTCATTGTTGTCATGAACAAAACTCTTTAGGTTCTTGAAGAAGAAATCCCACGATGCATCGTTTTCACTGTCAACTATTGCAAATGCAATGGGGTATATCTGCTGATTAGCATCTTGTGTAGTTGCAACAAATAACACTCCTCCATAAGTGTGTGCCGTCTACTGTGACAACCTACGTTACAATTGGCGATAAGTTTGTTTTGATATACAAATGATTAAATTATGTAGTTCACATACACATTTTTATTACAAAATACAAAACATGGTTTTGTACTTACCCTTCTCATTGACTGATATCCTCTTACTGATTGTCCATATGCAACGAAGACATATTTGAAACGGTTGTTTTCATCTACCTCAAGAGCAATTACTGTACCCGGGTTGATAACCTGTAACATATGCAGATATGAAGGTATTGAACTATAGTTATCCTTTGGTGTACCTTTGATCATATCCTTCACAGTTTCTTGCGCCATCCAGCACTTCCAATAACTAGCATCAATATGGTGTAAACTTTTCATTATTGTGATGATCTGGTTGACAAAAGGTAATTTCTTTGAATGTCCATACCTATATTTTGTTGAGCAATTGTTACGATTATATGTATTGTGTACATACGCTATTCAACAACCACAAACTATGAAAGGTAATTTTGAGCAATTACATTGCCTTAACCTTGTCAGCGATTAATTGGTATGAAGCTCCTCTTTTCAGTGACCTCCTCATGTGGAATGAACATGTGTGTGTAGGTACATACTTTGTTGTTGTGAAATACTGTAACTGACCCAACATTGAGAAATGCACCTTCCACTTACAGTTTTTGTCAATACACTTTGCTGTTACAGCCCTCCTCTTTGACTTCACAATCTTATATTGTGTACATGATGATATGGCGTTTAGACACAAAGCGTCCTTCAATTCTGTCTTATTACTATACGTCTGCCCAATCATCTGCCCAAAGTTTATTGTAGGTGGTACATAATTGCTCACATGAGGGACAATCGCTAGGTTGTTACATGTTGTATCTTCAATTGCTTCGTCGTCAACTACGTATGTAGAACAATCAACATTGTTTGTAGATGACTGCCCAACACACACTTGTAAAGGGATCATCATATCTCCACCGTCTTTATGTGTTTCAATTGCCACGTTTTCATTCTCTGTGTGTATGTCATTCAAACTCATTTGCTCATCAACTGATTTTGCAATTGTTTCCACACACAAAGGAACACTCCAACGAAATTGCTCCATCTCATTTATTTGGACAAACGTTAGGAAATCATCCCTTGTATTAATATCATACGGCCTGAGTGCTGGATTGAAAGGATTTTTGTATGATAACTTTATCATAACTTCTTTCATACACAAAGCAAATCTTGTAGCGATCACATGAACTAAATCCCCAAATGTTGTGTTCACGTCAACGACTAAAGGCTTACTTGTCAAGTTGCCCGCATAATTCCATTCACCATCTTCAATATTCCAAGCACCACCGCAATAAGTTGTTACGTACACAAATGTCATACCTGTGTGACGAAATTAATGTAATGGTGAAATCAATAAATACAGAAGATATGTAATTATTTTAACAACTTCTCACCACATATACACAACTTCTTACACAACTTCGTATGACATCAACATAAATCATGACATATACATAATTGATCAATTTCCATAACTTCACACTACATTCTTCGTCTACATAAATCAGGACATGTACATAAATACATAAGATATCTACATATTTTAACACTTACTATACATAATATACACAATTCTTCAATATACACAACTTCTCACCACATATACATAATTGCTCAATTTACACAACTTTGCACGACATCTACATGTACATAAATCACGACATATCTACATTATTTATCGGTATACACAATTATACATAATTTTCTCAATTTTGCTGACGATATCTACATTATTTCTCGGTATTCACAATTATACATAATTTAACACTTTTGCTAACGATATCTACATTATTTATCGGTATACACAATTATATATAATTTTACACTTATCGTACACAATATACACAATTGCAACTGTGATCTACATAATTTATCAATAAACACAAATGCGCAGTGAAGAAGGATAGAAGTTTTCAATATTACGACAGGTGAAACAAGAAGTCGTTGTAATTGAGAAATTGACATACCTAATACACAAACAATCGCTCCTTGTACTACGATCTTTTATGGCAGACGAAATTGATATTAACAATCACTCCTTGTATTTCGATCTTCTATGGCAGACGAAATCGATCGTAACAATTACTCCTTTTAGTTCCATCTTTAATGGCAGACGAGATCGATCGTTTTTCGGTTGGAAATTGTTCTGAGGGTTTACGGAATGGGAGGAAATCGCAGAGAAGAAGGAGAGATATTTTAAGTAATACGTGATTCCTTCAAAATCGGAAATAACTGCTTTCCTTCATTACCTAATTTCAATATATTTTAAATCATGATAGAATAAGGTTATTTTGGTCATAAATACATAAGATATCTACATATTTTAACACTTACTATACATAATATACACAATTCTTCAATATACACAACTTCTCACCACATATACATAATTGCTCAATTTACACAACTTTGCACGACATCTACATGTACATAAATCACGACATATCTACATTATTTATCGGTATACACAATTATACATAATTTTCTCAATTTTGCTGACGATATCTACATTATTTCTCGGTATTCACAATTATACATAATTTAACACTTTTGCTAACGATATCTACATTATTTATCGGTATACACAATTATATATAATTTTACACTTATCGTACACAATATACACAATTGCAACTGTGATCTACATAATTTATCAATAAACACAAATGCGCAGTGAAGAAGGATAGAAGTTTTCAATATTACGACAGGTGAAACAAGAAGTCGTTGTAATTGAGAAATTGACATACCTAATACACAAACAATCGCTCCTTGTACTACGATCTTTTATGGCAGACGAAATTGATATTAACAATCACTCCTTGTATTTCGATCTTCTATGGCAGACGAAATCGATCGTAACAATTACTCCTTTTAGTTCCATCTTTAATGGCAGACGAGATCGATCGTTTTTCGGTTGGAAATTGTTCTGAGGGTTTACGGAATGGGAGGAAATCGCAGAGAAGAAGGAGAGATATTTTAAGTAATACGTGATTCCTTCAAAATCGGAAATAACTGCTTTCCTTCATTACCTAATTTCAATATATTTTAAATCATGATAGAATAAGGTTATTTTGGTCATAATCTTTTTTTATCCTATTATATCTTTTTGAATTAAAATGAAGAGCCCACTTTCTCCACACATTTTAGAAGCAGCCCATATAATACACAAGTTATCAATTTCAACCCCATTCCCCATTTCCTTCCATTAATTATTATTTTGTAATAAATCGCTCTTTTGTAATTAGGAGCTATTCGGGCTATTGTTTTTTTTCTATTTATTTTAGTCAGTCATGGATCAGAGAAAAATACCATTTATATACTTAAAAGTGGGATCCTTTAACGAAAAATTGGACGGAATAGTAACAAAAGTGTTATTTTGCTAACATAGTAGTTATAATGGATGATTTCTATAATATCGAATTTAACGGGTGGTTAATTGTAAATAACCCTATAAGAGGTAGGTTCATGTGATTCACCCTATAAATTTTTAGTATAAATTAATACTGAGTATTCATCTATTTAAAATAATCCACCCATTATAAAATTAAGTTTCTGAAAAATAAAATCACAACATTTAGATGTATTTTCACGACTCTTTGTAACTTATTTGAAAGACAATAGTCTCTCCTCCAAGCTTCTCATACATGAAGAAAGCAAAAGAGCAAGGGATATGAAGTCACGTCATTTGCTCTACCATAAATATCTAGTCCATAAGTTACATATAAGTATGGGAAGTTGGTAATAATGACATACACGTCGAATGGGTAGGGTTCAAAAAATGAACCTCTTTATGCCAACATAGTTAATAGTTTCATCGAATAAAACGTTATTTTTGAAAGAAAATCTTTCTTCCAAGTAAAATATGTCAAAATATCAATTTTTTGACCCGCTCATCGCAAAAGAAATTTACAAATTAAGCAGATGCAAACTCTCAAAACCCTCGCACAACATTGTCATCATCGACGGAAATACATTAATCATCGGAAACAACCTCACCAAAAAACGAAATTGTCTGAATCCAAGCCTAGTTTGTTAAGAAGAACTATATAAAAGAATTTGACAGAAACTCACATGTGAATTGTTGGAAGATCTTGTTTTCGGAATTTTTCAATTGAAAATCATCTCTTCTAATAAAACGGATATGCTTTTTGGACTAAGATCAAGAGACTTTGTTGTAGTACAGGAAAACTCATTCAAAGCTAGAAGATCATAGTACGAGGTTTAATTTTAGATATCACATTTGTTGCCAGTAGCTTGCCCAATTGAGAAATCAACAAACCTTAGCCTCCACAGTCCCCCTAGGGATGGAGCCAACCATCTTTGAACAAGTAGTTAACATCGACGCCTCTTCTCCAAAGAAAGAATGGCTTCTTCCTCCCTCTGAACAAGCCGACAACAGCAAAGTCCCTCCACTGAGCCATGTCTTCTTCTTCTTCTTCTTCCTTTGAGCATACAACAACCATCCTTCTTGGAAGTCATGTCTTCTTCTTCTTCCTTTGAGCATACAACAACCATCCTTCCTAGAGCCATGTCTTCTTCGTTTTTTCTGAGCAAGACATCAACCCTTCTTACCCTTGCTCGAGTTGGTAAGCCGCATCCCTCATTCTCCTTTCTTCTTCGTTGAACAGACAACCAACTCTCTGCCATCTCCCCTACCGACCCAATGAAACCATGATCTACGACTTGGAGCTAGAAGAGAGCAAGATCAATCTGTAGCCTTCCTTTACTTCGTCCTAAATCAAAAGAGTGTAAATCTATGGAGCTTTGAAACCTTGCCTTGTCTCCATGTACTCACACAGAAGCTGTTTGGAATACCTACAGTCCCTATGCAAGTTTTTCAGTTTCGGCTATCGAGCAGTCAACTTCGAGGGAAAATATGGGTATGCTAGACTCATCTTTACCGGTTGAAATTTTGATATGTCATAGTTGGTATATTGTAGTTTATCATGTTTGAATTTCGTATAAATTCAACGGTTGAATTAAAAGTTATAGCTTGTGGAAGTTAGGAATAAATCTGTTTTGGAAGACTTTTTCTAAATGTAGAAAAAGTCTAAGACGAAAGTAGTGCACTTGGTTATTTGATTATGAAGCTTCCTTAGGGTTTATTTGTGAATTTGAAAGTTCGGGAAGACTTTCAAACTCGTTATTGATCATTTAACGTTTATAACATGTTGATGAACTATATTCGGATGTTTAAAGACTTTTTAGACCCTTTTGTAGTTTAAAGAAAAATTAGGGGCAAAACCGTCATTTCCTTAAAGTTAGGGATTTTGAGGTCATATACGTGCAGAACTGAGTTTTAGCAGTAGTCGAGATTTGGATCGATTCAAGTAAGTCTTATGGCCTTAATGAGCTAGATTTATTCGTATTGGGTGCTTTATTATGGTGGTGTGTGTTCTATGAATTATTAATTATAACATGATTAGGAGGACATACTTTTATATAAGACCCAAGTGTATGTATAACGGGTTGTGGCATCACTGTCTAGCTCTGACATGAGATTGAGAGGTTCTCCACGACTAGCCCACACAGTGTATACGTACGACGAGATGTATCGGGAGACCTCGTGCCACAAAATAAGTTGAACTTAGAAGTAATTCACCTAATAAAAGATAATAATGAGGTTTGAGTGTAAGCATGTTGTTGTGTTTAATTTCCGCCCTTATGTGTGTTTGTGCTATAATAGTGTTATTTGATACTTAGAATTACTAGCTAACGGTTTTTAACTTTATGTTTTTTTTTGGTAAATGGTAAATTCATAAATGAGTGGAAAAATAAAGTTTGTACCTATATGTTGTTAGACACCTTGTAGGGTAGGGCAAGGCAATTGCAGAGTGATCCGGAGTTGGGTGATCATCCGGGTTCCCGTACGTGGTAGTTCGGGAAATTGGGTTTTCTTTTGAAAAGAATGGGGGTAGAAAAGCCTTTCTTGTTTAACAGATACAAACTAGGTCTCCCTAATTATCTGGTAAAATTTTAATTCAAAAACTAATTAATAACATGGATAAAAACGGAATTTACTAGGAGGTTAAAATAAAAGGCCTATAAATACAAACCCTATCCCATTCTGAAACCCTATCCGCTGATATCCCAAAACCAAAGAGCTTCTTCCTCTTGCAGCCGTCAGAATCGAAAAGCAGCCGTCACCCATTGTCGAAGCCGAAGCCGAAGCAAACGCCAACGTGGAAGGACGCAAAACCGTCGCCGAAGCCCACCGCCGCTTGCATCTCGATCGAGGTAAACTGCTCTGAACCGTCTCTGAACCGTTTGCTACCGTCTCCAATTTATGTCGATTTCCCTCCCCGTCTGTCCAGACATCGGGCACGACGAAGGCCGCTCATGCAGACGAGGCAGCAAGGCTGGATCTGTGGTAAGGAAGCTTCGTGCAGGTTGTTCTTTGTTGGCTTGTAGTACTCCGTTGTCTCCATCGTCGGGCTGCTCCGCTTCCTCCATCGCCGAGATATCTACACAAAATTGTGTATGTGTTCGTTGTTTTTACACCCCTATCAATAATGATAAAGACCTATAAGTTAGTAAAACAAGAAAGGGATAGTTTTATATTTATAACCTGAAAATAATTCCCTAAATAGCAACGAACCCACAGTGTATGGGTCAATCACAGTAAAGGTAAAGTATTCCAGGGTCGATCTCAGGGACTGGGAGGATTAATATGCAATAATGATTATAAATAGAATAGATCTCAGTTAAAGACAGGAGGTTGGAAAATATAAGGGAAAGAAGTCAAAAAGGTTTTTTAAAGGTTTTAAGGACTCACAATCAACTGTCACTAGTGATTGAAAGTCAAATCAAACAAACAAAAAGGGAAAGCAAAGATAATCAAGTTAAAGGAAATAAAATGGATTCCAAGGGTTCAAGATCATTGTTTATAGATATAGATTCAGGAAGACTCATAAAGATATATGGTAGAAAAGCCACATGGATGAACGTTTCTAGGCTGACAGTCTATTACCGGGTAAGTCTCAAGACTATCTAGTTTCAAACCAACTACCTATTACTGGGTAAGTCTCAAGGTAGAGAGGTAGGAAATTCTGAACAAACCAGACTACAAACTAAGGAAAAGGTAAACCATTACCGGATAAGTCTCAGGTATTACCCTACTTAGGAAGGAATCTAAGCACATTCAACCAATAAAGGATAAACCTTTATTACCTATGATCATGCTCTCATGTATCTATGAAGGAATATCACCAGGTAGGTCTCAATTCCAACTTAGGTTACTAGCTAGAAGGATTCTAACTAGATTCAAGAACAAGCCAACCATTAGGATTTCTAGCAATTCAAAGCCAAAACAAAGCACAATCTAAACCATCATAATCCAATGCATACACAAATCTCTGTCAACCTTGGAACCACAAGGTTCTAGCCAATAACAATCATATCAAAGACAAAATAAAGAAATAACAAAATGAATGAAAAGAACTTAACTTCAATAAATGGAAAACTCCAATCTTGACAAATCTTGAATCCCACAAATTCTTCCAAACAAACCTCAAGCAAAAGTATGAATCTTGAACTAAACTTATGAAGAACAATGATGGAGAAGAAGAGAAAGGAAGGGAGGCGGCTCCCCCCTATGGGGTAAACCGGGTAACCTAACCCTAAAAAGAGACTAAAATCGGACCCTTAGAAATAACTTATAGCTTCCCTTTTATAGGCAACAACCTTACAAAGGACGGGTTGGGCCAAAAATAAGATAAAATCGCCGAACAGGAAATCTCGGGCAGAAATCTCGGTCAAAAATCTCGGTCAAAAAAATCTCGGTCAAAAATCTTGGTCAAAAATCTCGGCCGAGATCGGGACCGAGATTTCACAACAGAAACTTTCCAGATCGACCGAAATTATGGATCTCGGCCGAGATCAGGCCATCTCGGTCTGGTCAAACCGAGATCAAGGCCGAGATGCCATCCCTTCGTTCCTTCGTGTCTTTAACTCGATTCCTAGCCCTTTTCCGTGCACGTACGCTCGCTCCAATGCGTCCACTTCGAGGCTTGATCCTCAAATACGTCGTTTTAGCTCCAAAATGTGTAGACATCTATTCTTTAGCTCGATTCCTAGCCCTTTTCCGTGCACGTACGCTCGCTCCAATGTGTAGACATCTATTCTTGCAAAGTAACACTAAACAAGCATAAATGACACAAACTAAGGCCAAAACATGAATGCAGAAAGGGGAAATCTAACTAAATGCATGAGTAAAACAGGTCGATAAATCATGTTATCAGTATGCTTCATTGTTGATTTGTTCCTCCCTATTTGTGTAGATATGTTCCTCCCTAATTGTGTAGATCTGTTCTATATGTGTGTGTGTGTATATATATATATTAATTTACATCAAAATTGTGTATGGTTCATTTTCATATTAATTGATTTTCATATTAATTTTGTTTTAATCTGACTTTGTGTAAACGACAGGCAAATATTGTGGAACTAGACCTTGTGTAAACGACGGACAAAAATTGTGTAACTCGACCTTGTGTAAACGACGAACAAAAATTGTGTAACTCGACCTTGTGTAAACACCGGACAAAAAATGTGTAACTCGACCTTGTGTAAACTATGGAGAAAAACTGTGTAACTCAACCTTGTGTAAATGTGTAACTCAACTTGTGTAAACTACGGAGAAAAATTGTGTAACTCGACCTTGTGTAAACGACGGACAAAAATTGTGTAACTCGACCTTGTGTAAACTATGGAGAAAAATTGTGTAACTCAACCTTGTGTAAATGTGTAACTCACCTTGTGTAAACTACGGAGAAAAATTGTGTAACTCGACCTTGTGTAAACGACGGATAAAATTTGTGTATTAACATTGTGTATTAAAATTGTGTATTAACATTCAATTTTAAGTATAACTTTATAAATAAAAAAAACTAAAATATACAAGTTCAATTAGTTCAATTGGTATAAGGGTAAGAGAGTGTCTATCATCCGGGGTTCGAGACTCACTAACTACAAAATTGTATTTTGTTTTATGTCCGGTTGACAGTTGTCTTCTTTTTCATGACTATTTCATATGTTTTAGACTTTATTCGATTTTTTTTATTTGTGTCTTGTGAAATATCCGGTGAAAATTGTTATCAAGCTAGGGTCAAGACCCATTGTGAGGTCCTAACCCGTGACACCCCGAGTTTTAAGAATTTGGGTATTATAATTTTAAAAAAATCATATAATATTTAGATTATTAAGTTAAAATATTAATAATATAATATATATTTAGTCTCATTTATCTTATACATTATTGTACTGCATTAGCCAATTGTCGATTAAAACTAAATATTATATTACTACTCTAACATGTAAATAATAATTAAACTAATAACATAAATATTTATTAACTTTATAAATAAAAATTATGATATTTTTACATTTTTTGCTTATAAAATACATGATTTTTGATATCTTGTTAGCATGTTTAACTAAAACAAACTTTGAAATAAAATAAATTTATCATTAAAAAAAAATCAAATATAACTTCACACGTGAGTTACTCAGATGAAATATAATTTAATATCAAATTATATTCATTTAACAGGGAAGAGATCCAAATTTTGTTATCAGGGACAAATCAAGGCTCCTAACATTCCTACAAAAGGTGATAGCTCAAACCGAGGAGATTACAAAGGACAATATAAAGGTTCACCTTATTGTTGCTATTAGCTATAGTGGTAGTTATGACATTGTACAAGCTTGCAAGAGCATTGCACAGCAAGCAAGGGATGGGCTCGTTCAGTTGGAGGATATCGATGATGCCCTTATTGAGAAGGAACTTCAATCAAATTATACAGAATTTCCACAACCGGATTTGGTTATACGACCCGAGTGGTGAGTTTAGACTTAGCAAGTTCTTGTTGTGTCAACTGGCTTATGCAGAGCTCTTCTTTATAAATTCTCACTGGCCTGATTTCGGAGAAGATGACTTTGTGCTGGCCTAGATCATTTCAGCCTAGGGAAAGACGGTTAGGTGCCCGTGAGTTTATCAGTGATTGATGTCATATGCCAGTATCAAGATCCAATTTTGTATAGTTCTAAAAGAATCAAGTACCAGGTCATTTTCTAATCTTCCGGATGACTATTCGTATAATATTGATGCTGACAATGTTTGGAAGGCTGATCCTACAGGGCAGATATGAATCAGCCTACTTGATAGTCGAGTACATCTCCTGGAGCAAAAATCAAATGTTACTAGATCTGTTGCAATTAATCTTCCCTCATTAGCTGTATGAATGAATGGTTCAAAATCAATTCATATAGGAAGCCGGAAGCATCAAACAATTAACTTCTGCTAACCCTTTTATGCCTTAGTGTTCGTCAGTCTCTTTTCCTTGCAAAAGAGAAACATAAAACACAGTTGATGGCTACTGGAATAATTACACTTTCCTACCATACCAAACTCTTCAGAAACATCTCTCTTTGCAGCTCCTGTCACATTTTACACACCCTTTTCAGCTCATGTAAGTGTAATTAGTTTCCTTTTCTGGTAATCCTTAATGGATAAATATGTGATTTCCTGTACTAATCCACATGTAACATTGATTATGCTAATCAGGACTACCCAATCCTGCAACTCATGTCAACGTATGCAACTACGGCTCTCCAAAACATCAAGGATTTCAGTAACTGTTACAAACCCAGATGCTGATACACTTGAAGATACTGGGCTCTGCTAGAAACTCGATAGGAGAAAGAATCGTCAATGTATTATGACATGATTACACGACCCCATGAAACAACAAAATTTTGCAAACCACGGAGTTTACAAGGCACCTGTGTTGGGAATACAAATCAAATAAATAAATATGGACAATTTGGGTTGGTTTAATAAATCAAGATTCATCTTGCAGGCGCTGGTAGCTTGAATAGCGGAGAGGATGGGCGTCATCACCGTGAGCATGATAAGCATACCCTCCATGGCTTGATATATCAAGGCCAGCTACCTCAGATTCCCTCGAAATTCTCAGAATCTTGAGCCTATCAAGTGCAAGGAACATTGGAGCCATTGTCAAGCTAACCCATGCAACTATTGTAAAGACAGCAACCACCTGGGCACCTATCAGACCCCATCCTCCACCCAACAGAACCCCGAAGGGCCTTGAAATCCCGGTCTCACCCGAGTCATAGGCTTGGATGATGAATTCTTCCTTTGCAAACAGGCCTGTGAAAATAAGCCCCCAAGCGCCACACCCACCGTGCAACTGGGCAGCCTCCAACGGGTCATCAAACTGTAGCTTCATAGCTACCGTGTTAAGCCCGATTAGAACCCAAGCAGCTACAAACCCGCAAAGGATAGCCGCCCATGGCTCAACCACCGAGCATCCCGACGTGATTGCCACAAATCCACCCAAGACGCCATTGCAAACCGCTAGAGTGTCCCAGTGGCCTATCAAGAGCCGGTTGGCAAATAACGTTGTCAAGCCTGCCATAGACCCGGATAAGGTGGTGGTGACAGCTGTCCTCCCAATTGCAGTCCAGTTGCCTTGATTATCTGTATCCGGGTAGGGTACGAGGATCTTGTCAAATGACCCCGGATTGAACCCAAACCATCCGAACCATAGCAAGAATGTACCAAGAACCACTAGGGTCCCATTGTGGCCTCTCATCATAACGGGCTTTCCAAAGGCATCGAACCGACCAACTCGAGGGCCTTCAATGAGGGCGCCCCAGAGGCCAGCAATCCCGCCCACTAGATGGACCACACCGCTCCCGGCAAAGTCAATGGCCCCGGACCCAAACAAAAGGGAGGAGGAGCTAGGACTTAGCCAACCACTAGATGACCAAATCCAATGAGCCACAACAGGATACACAAATCCGGTGATGAAAAACGAGAAAATCAGATAAGCACTGAACTGGGTTCTCTCTGCAATTGAGCCAGTTGTGATTCCGGCAACTGCTATGGCGAACGACCATTCATAGAGGAAGAAGCTGTAATCGTAATCGCTACTCGGAATGTCCTTGAGAGCGAAGAATCCCCATCCTATGAATGGATTGGCCGTGCCAAACGAGAAGGCAAAGCCGAAGAGATAGTAGGAGATGCTGCCCACAACAGCATCAACAACATTGGTAAGCATTATATTCATGGCATTCTTTGCACGAACCGAGCCTGCACACAACATGGCAAAACCGAGTTGCATAACGAAGACAAGGTAAGCGGAAAAGAGGAGGTAGAGAGTATTGATGGAGTAGGTGACACTGTCCTCCCATGAGACTGCCATGGTAATGCTCTGAAAGAAGAATGGGAATGGAGAAGGACTCAAAACAGAGTTGGATTGTTTATTAAGAAGATTGAAAATGGGTGGAGATGCATCATGATAAACATGCTGAATCTGTCTCAGCAAACAAGTTGAATTTTGAGTGGTAGCTGGATGATGGATCCAAACGACTAGTAGTTGGCAGATAGCTTGGATCCTGGAATCTTTCAAGACCCACTTATGAAATTAAACATGAAAACAAGATTTGTCATTTTCTTATAACTTAAAACATTGTCCGTTTAGGTGCTAATAATTAAAATGCTCATTTGCACGGAAATGTAAAATTTTGGTCATTAATCTTTTCGTAGTCAGTAATCAATATAATTGTTGTAGATGTTGTTTTTTTGGTGTTGTTTGGATACAGATTTCTCAATATCTCCTCTACTTTAAATTTGTCTCTGACATCAAATTGCTTTCTTTTTCATGAAAAAAAAAACAAAAACTTTTTTTTTACAAATTTAACTTTTCCTCCTCATTAGTCCAATCTCAAACTTAGGAATTTTGAACGATTTTGGAATTTCAATACATTTGTTTTTTTAAAATTATAAAATCATTTAAAATTTACAATAACAAAAAAGTATTTAATTTTACTTGAGTAATGTTAGATGTATACAATATTTGTAAATTTCACACTTCAGACGTTAAATCAATTAAAGTATTTAGGTGTGAAATTGATTAAACTAAATTTCAATTTTGCATCCTGAATGCGAAATTAATTAAACTTAATTTTGATTCTGCATTTTTGAATCAATTGGACACTAATTTTGCATTTAAGTGTGGATTTAGTAATATAAATAAAGGAAAAATATAAATTCGTTTAAAATCTCGTTTAATTTGTGCAAGTTCTGGATGAGAGTAAGTCAATACAGGAGGGAAGCTATAATGTGAATGATCTCAACTAACAAGTTTTCCCCAAATAATAACTAGAGACCAGATGCACGACAAGCGCATGCCTGTCTTTTCAGATTCATCAACTCTAATCCCAAATCCTAATTCACAACCAATTCGAATATATTTTTATACGATCTATAATTTGCTTTCATCATCTTAAATAATCATAAACAAATAACACTATGATACGCATGAGGGATGACTCGATATAAAGCCAACCGTACATGTACATTATACAACTATCTGTATTCTGCTTTCATCTTCCTAAATAATGATAAACAAATAATACTATAATTATACCTTCAGAATTACACCAGAAAAAATAACCTAAAATAATACCAACTATCAACATTGAACCGAAAATAATACCAACTTTGAAAAATTACTAGGAACGATACAAACTATCAATGTATTTATCAAAAATAATATGACATATTTTTCCGGCAAAAATTATAACTCCGGTGATGATGTGGCAGCTGGAATATTACATGTCATCAATCAATTGGATTAATTATGTGACGTGGATTTTATTTTTAAAAAAATCAATTTAATAATATTAAAAATATTAAAATAAAAATCATTATTTTAAATTTTTAAATAATAATTTTTATAAAAAAAATTGTACAAATATTTTTAATTTAAAAAAAAAAGAAATTTTAAAAGATTGAACATTTTTTTTAAATAGGTTTGTATAAAAAAGAAAAAATATTTATTTTTTCAAAAAATATATAATTTAATAATTTAAAAAATTGATTTTTCCAAAAAATAATTTTTGATTTTTTTAATCAGATTTAAAAAAATTCAAAAAATATTTACAATTTTTTTTAGAAAAAAAATTTTGTGCAGTTTTTATTAAAAAATTTTTAAATAATAATCATTAATTTGTACAAATTTTTTTACAAAAAATATTATTATTTTAAATTTTAAAAATAATAATTTTTATTTTTTAATATTTAAATATTATTAAATTGATTTTTAAAAAAATAAAATCCACATCACATATTTAATCCATTTATTTGATGACATGTAATATTCCGGCTGCCACGTCATCGCCGGAGCTAGGGTTTTTGCCGGAAAAGTATGACGTATTATTTTTGGTAAATACATTGATAGTTTGTATCACTCCTAATAATTTTCAAAGTTGGTATTGTTTTCGGTTCAATGTTGATAGTTGGTATTATTTTCGGTAATTTTTCCCCATCTTATGATGTTTATCTCTTTCGATTGAGGGTCATATTTTTATCAACTTATTAACTAAGGAGTTTTATTAGATATCTTTCATAAGGCTTACCTATTTTAAAGAATTGGGGAAATAGTTGGAGTATAATTTCATAACATAGAGATACAAAATAGGAAAACGAAAGTGATATATATATATATGTATATATATATTTTTGTTCTTGAATATTTTAATGTTCTTGAAAAATTTTGGATTTGTTCTTTATGTTTTAAAAATTAAATTATTAGAGTATAACTTCATTATTTTAATATGGGAAACAAAATAGAAGAACGGAAATACATTTTTTCATGCACCTTATATATATATATATATTAATTTTTAAATTAAACAATGAAATTAAGTGAACTTAATACATTTCAGTTTTCAGAGTTAAAACCAACCGAACCCTTAGTTTCTTAACCTATGGGCATAAGTTGGAGGGGGGAAAAAAAAAGTTGATACAAGCCTGGAATTTTTTTTTTAAAAAAAACAATTTAATACAAGTAGATTTCCACTAAATTAGTAAATTCTGTTGTAACTAATGAACTTTAGTTCTGTAAGCTGCCTACTATGTTCAATTCAATGGCAAAAAGGCAATGGTAACATTCTAAATTTAAAATGCACTATCAATAATAAATAAAAAAAACAAATATTCTTAAAAATACTTTAATTAGCTTATACGATGTTCTAGGGAAGAGGGGTATGTATAGATGCGTCGTACATAAGCAAAATCAGGCATGTTTTATTCATCATTACAATAAATATAACAGTTCCAATAAACTTTAATTAGCTCAATTCTCTACGATGTTCTAGGGAAGAGAGTATGAATAGATGCGTCGTATATAAGCAAAATTAGGCATGTTTTATTCATCATTACAATAAACATAATACTTCTAATAAACTTTAATTAGCTCAAGTCTCTACGAAGTTCTAGGGAAGAGAGTATGTATAGATGCGTCGTATATAAGAAAAATTAGACATGTTTTATTCATCATTACATAAAATATAACAATTTTACGAAGCACGAAACATAAAATATTATGCAAGATGACAAGGACCACAAAAGGAGCAAGCGTAGTGGAAGCAGTGTGCATACATTGTACATTGCAATATTCAGACTTCATTAGCCTGTCTAAGCAACTTCCCAATTTCAAGGGTTCATGTCTTAATAGTACATACAGAGCCAGCTTGGTTCGCGGACTTTTCCGTAATACATAACACAGTTCGAGGTCAAACGGTCATATGACAACAGGAACCAGATTGGAGACACACTACATGGTAAAACTAGAGTGTTTCTGGTACTTCATGACCAGGAACTGTAAGAAGAGGGAATTTAAAAGGCTAAGATTTACACTAACTGACATTTCAGGATAGATAACATACCAGAATAGCCTTGCTCGACGTTGGGAGCAGGGAACAATGTGCAAATATCTGGAATACGAGGACAAAGGAGCATATACAATAAGGTAATGGGAAACTAGTATATTCATAGATCACTGGAGTGGTCACTGCTAGTTGCTCGGGTAGTCAAAGAAGGTCTCATAGTCACAATAGCTGATTCATCAGCTCCAGCTCTAATGGCTGCCCTCCCTGCCTCTAGAAACCGTCTAACTGCATCTTCAGCGTATCTGTTAGCTTGTCCCACTGTCAGGTTTCTACCAATATCAGGGTAAGTATTTAGTACATGGTCGCCATTAAGCTGTGATGCAAGCTGTATTAGTTCTACTTGGAACTCTGAGAGCTCTACATCTTCTTTTGGTCCCCATGGCCTCAATGAAAGCTTAACCTCGGGAAGAGTTTCTGCTCAAAGATCAATATGTTAGATGCAGTAGAAAGCAGTGCTGATTTTGACTAATTATAGGAAAATTAAGATTCTTCAAAACTAAAATCTGAGAAATTGCAGTGAAACCAAACAGGCCCTTAATTGTTTGTTCTAATTTTGGGCTACAGCATGAACATAATTGACCACACTAGATAAATATTGAAGATCTGTTTTTTTTTTCTAAAACACTGAAACCAGATATTTTTCATCAAGTAGCCTTCAAGGAGTAGATGCCAACCTGGACAATCTTCACGAGGTGTATCACGAAGGTTGAAGTAGCTCTCGAATGTTCCAGCCCATGCATCTCGCTTTGTTAAGAAGTTAGATCGTAAATTGAAAAGCTTTTTCACAGTTGCAGGAACAGAAGAGTGTTCAAACTGAGAATATGGAGTTGGCCCAGTTGGTCCGTGGACAACTGCACAAGGAAACAAATTAATCAATCTGTTAGCAATGGCAACACAACTAAGTGTATTGTGTATAAGATGCAACTTCCATTGAACAAATGAGAAAGATGATTTTCCACATCTTTGGTTCTAGTTCAGAAATTTGAATAGAGGCACATCTTATAATCCGAGTCTAGTACAGAAAATGGGGTGTAACATATTAGAGCGACTTTTGAAAAGCAACATTGTGAAAAAATCTCATGACTTAAATGTACACAAACATAAGTTATGCTTGCTCATCTTTTAAATCTTCAGCAGCATGAAGAGTCAGGCTGATGGCTGCTTCTATGTTTAACTGACAACAAGACCTGGTTTAAACATGCAAATTCACCAACAACCTTCACAATGTTCTAATCCTTGATTCATCTTTGAATAAAAAAACTTCGAAGGAACATAAAAAAATAAACTCTATCTCTCCAATTGAATCAGGCTAACCTATAAGATATCACATGAATAATAAATTAAAGTCCAACAACAAAAACAATAAAGAACATGGAAGCCAAATGAAGATTTTTTTTTTTACAGACTGCAACAAATCATCGAGTCAAAAGGATATTTTTATACAAGATGCACGCATTTCATATGGATTTAAAAATCAACAAGCATGCCGCTCAATCAAGAATCAGTGTCGGATCTCGTTATTTGAGTCAGGGATCAACATCTCTTGATGGATGATGGGATTAAGCTTATCAAACTCTAAACTGATTCAATGCTGGACTCTACATCTAAATCCTTATCAGCAAACCCTTGTACAGTATACAAGGACTCATCAATGAACATAAAAAAATCTTCTATCATCATGATCATACAAGTTGAAGAAACAGTTTCTAAAATCACACAGACAAACTAATCAGTTTCAATTTTATTTTGCTCACCCCGTCCGTAAAATCACAAAATTCCCTCTCCATCAATCAAAATCAACAAGAAACAGTTCCTCAGAGAATCGACAAAAAGAAGATACAAAAGCCCTCCAAAATGGAATCCAACAGAAATTAGTCAATATAGATGAAGACAAAGGAAACATAAAGACAGAAAGAAAGCTCTCACCAGTTCCCTTGTCAATCCATGGAGAAATAAGCAAAGTCGGAACCCTAACTCCCAACCGATTAAACTCAAAGTACCAGGGGTCAGGTCCGATGATCCCATCCGGATTGGGTACGTTTTCAACAGGGGTAGGAACATGATCGTAAAATCCTCCATGTTCATCATAAGTGATAAGCAGCGCCGTCTCCTTCCACTGCGGGCTCGCCCTCAGTGTCTCGTAAACCTCCTTCACAAACTTCTGCCCCTCGGCAACATCGTGCGAAGGATGATCGTCGTTCGCCGGCAAAAGCTCAACATCGAAATACCTCTGCTCAACGACAACGTAATTCGGCAATTTCCCCAATTTCGCGTGCAGTTTGAACTTCAATTTGTAATTGTGGAACTTGGTAACGTGCTTGAGCTTTCTCAAGCTCTTGTAGAAGAGCGTTGCAGGAATATTCTGGTAATAAATCCCAAAGCTGAGTCCGTTTTCATCCAACGAGTCGAAGATCGTCTTCTGCGGGAATCCATGGATGAGATCCCTCCTCACGTTACTCGAAGCACCATGGGAGGTAGCCGAGTGAACATAAAACCGATTCGGCTGAGTTGACGCCGGCACCGACGCGAACCACCGATCGAACACGGCGAACTCATTCGCCAACTCGGTGTAAACAGGTAACAACCTAGGTTTAAAACCGCTCATAACGTTTTTAGGCATTTCATCGCTCATATTCACCGCTTGCTGAGCAAACCCGTTCATCGGAGCCGGATTAGCGGAGGTATCTTCCGAACCAAAAATCTGCTCTCTGATGGCCTGAATCGAGTGTCCAGGATCAGAATCGACGAAGATCGCACCATCGGAGACGTATACTTTAGGGGAATTCGGATCAGAAGCGTTGAGGAGGTTGAATTCCTCACCGGTTAGTCCGTCAATTTCAGGCCGAGATGATTTGAGCCAGCCAAATATGTGATCGAATGAACGATTCTCCATGACTAGAACAACTAGGGTTTTAATAGGGCCCTTAATTCGGTGGGTGTGGAAAAAGTGGGAGTCGGTGGAATGAGAAGGGATAAGAAGTAGGAGAACAAAGTAGAGAGAGAAGAAGAGGTTTTGACGCGAAACGGAAGCCATGGTTTCCGGTGGCCGCCGGGAAATTGGTCGACGGAGGAAGAAACTATAAAGAGTAAAGTTGAAACAGCTTTGATTTAAAGGGAGAAATATGAAGAATGAGTTGAGTGGTTGCTTTTGGTGACTGAAAATTCAGAAATGGGGGCGAAGAGTTACGTATGGAAAAAGAAGAGGACGGAACTATGCTTTAAAATATAGTAACATTGTGGTCCCACATTTTATCGACTTTTATATTTTAATTTTTGGATAAGCTAATAGACCACACCATTTATTTAAAAAATACGTTTGAATATTTCTTAAATTATTATAAAATTGATTTATTGCATAAAATATACCTATTTGGCTATTTCTAACAACTCTAATGCATTTATGAGGAATGTTGTGATTGTTTTACCCAACTAATACAAAATCCTTTGGAGTGAATCCAGTTAGGACTAGATTTTTAGATAGTTTCAAATTTTTAGGTAGTTTTAATATTTTTTAAAAAAAAAATTAGTTTTGGTTAGATTTTAATTTTTTTAAAGTTTTAAATAGCTTTGTAAAATATGAAAATCCAATGAATAAGTTAAAAATTATTTGGTAAGAAGAGATTAATCTTCACTATTTTCTATCCTAGCTTAACTCAATGTTATAGAGCAATATCTTCAACAACTTTGATTGGATCCGATCTGATAGACAACTTTCTTGATAACATTTCAACGTCCCCGAACATTCATTTGTCATTTCCTCAATCTTGATATCCTTTTCCATGAGAAAATCCTTTAGTTTCGGACATTATATATCACACACATCAAAATAGCCCATTCTTCCTTTAGGCCCTCCTTCGACATAGTTAACACTTAAACACACCACTTTCATATGCACCTCTTCTATTTTCTTGTGTTATTTTTTATTTGAATGTTTGATGTTGGATATGAGTCAATAAAGTACACTTTCAGAGGTTTTTATCTCTAAGGAACTAAAAAAGAAGAAGAAATAGACTCAATTGGACCAATTTCCCACATCGGTTGAGTCGATCACCTACAACACTTGAGTCGACTTAGACCACCCGAATAGCACATGCCCAATTCATCCTTGATCGTTGCATCGTGGGTGTTATTAGAGTTTTTATGGTTGTTTGAAATTAAATGCGATAGTTGTGTTTAGATGATTATTAGATTTCAAGCGCTTACGAATTATTATTTACGAGACGTGAGAGTTGTGTAAAAATGTCATGAATAAAATGGTGATTGATGTATGTAACTAATATATTGAGATTCATTAATATGAATGTTGTGGTGATTATGAATTTTGAAATACTCTCTCTCTAGATTGATTCGCTTTCTTATTTCTTTCTTGTTTACTTTGATTGCATGATACATACTAAAAAAACATATCTCTCCCTTATTGATATTGTGTGACATGTTTTTCCTATGCAATCAAGTCTCTTTCTTCTCTACTTTCTTTTGTTTTTCCTATTGTCTTGATTTTGTTGTTTATGTCTTGATCGAGTCGATCCTTGCTACAAATCGACTCGATTGCTTGTGATATATTTGTCTTTCATCATTTCCGACTTTGTAACTAATTTTAAAAAGTAAATTGTTTCCACTTTCCATGTTCAATTCTGACCCTATTTAAGATTGAGTTTTGTAATTTATTTTTGAGACTTATTTGAAACTCATCGTACACCTAATTATTTGAGTAAGGTTGACCCTCTAATCCCTTATGTATCGTTGTTTATTTTAGTAAGTTTAATTCTATTATGGCGAACAATTTGATCAATTAATATTTTATTGGGATTTCTCTACAAAAAAATTCTCTTTAAACATAAATAGTCATTTTCAAGTCAAATCGTTTTTACGATAAAATTATATATTTATCATGCAAATACATAATACCGCTTTTATTATAAAAAATTTTTTACAAATAACTAATAATACTTTGATTCCCCCATCTGAGAAGGCATATTCCATTGCATACTCCCAAAAATATAATTTTTGTCTAACTATAATAAAGTGATAAACGTTGACAAATAATGCGCAATTAGACAAATTCCCTTGTAGACTTGTTATCTTCTACCTTGTTTGTATCCCTCATTATGTCAGAGTGGTGCACCTCGACAAACGCTACCATGCCTATTTTCCATCACAATCATATTTTCAATTATTTACTTGTTTTTATATTTATTTCCCTTGTAAATGTTAGGAGTCTATTTTCTTATACAACTAATACAGTAGATCAGATTGAAGATTAAAAATATTAAAATTGAAAGGTGATAATATATGTTATCAGGTATTCTAATACTTGTGGAGCTGTCCGTGAGATGTCGAGATGATTATTTTCGACTCAAGATTGGATCTTTGTTTTTTAACGAAATTCAGATCAAACATGTATTCAAAGAAATCAACTTTGTTGCTGACCGATTGATCCATCTGGGAATTCGACTCCCAACACCAAATTTTCTGACGATTCTGAACTTCGTGTTCTCATCCGGGGAGGTATTTTAATCTAACCGATTTTTATTTTTAAATTTTTTTTTTAAATACAGGTAACCGAAAAGTGTTTCCACTTGTAAACTTATTGTTTTCATATATCCTATTCACTTTTCCAGACAAAAGAAAAAAGATAATTATTTCGTTGAATTATTTTTTTGATATGGTTGTATTGAATGGTCATGAGCTCGCATACGAAGGCCTAAATTATAGAGTTTCGTTTGTACACGTAGTTGAATCAAGATTTTTTTTTTTTGAGGTGCATTTGGTTATTATTTTGAGTATTTCTTGAAATAATAATTTTGTAATGATAAATAGTAAAAAAAAAAAAATTTCTAGTAAAGTTCTTATTTTTATTAAAATTGATTAACGACATCTTCAACTAAAAATTAAGGTTTAGCATATTTATAAAAAAAAAAAGGAACTAAGCCAGGGAAATATATTTCCGATATATTTTGATTCTCAAGTTATAATTTTGTATTATTTAAAAAAAATCAACATAATCCCAATTTATTGGTCAGAAATTATCCAACGTACAGAGTTTGAAGACCAGTACTTCTCCAATCATATGCTAGGAACGAATAAATGAGAGCTTATAATTTTTCCTCATTAAAAACTATTATTAATAATATAATTAATTTGTGAAGTATAACTCTAAATCTTGAAACTTTAAACAAACTCACGAGGACCATTCAGCTCCAGCATTTGCTCAAAACAAATCATCACACCATTCTTCAAGAACAAGATCCTTACATTGATGAAATTGAAACCAAACGAGCAGGCTTACGTCTAACAAGAATCGTTAGGAAGAAGATGATTAGAAGAGATAAAGAGACACTTTGATCTTGTTCTGTCTCCATTTAGGCAGTCCATAGAAAGTCTTCTTCGTCATTCCGAATTTCTCGTGGAACTCTTCCTCAGACAAGTATGCCTGCATTTGCATATGGTAAAATGCACTCAGACTTCAACTTGTTGTCCAAGCAAAGCTTTATAACTTTATATAGAAAAAATGGTTACCTCTCGCTTGGTAATGTCTATTTCAGTTGCAGGATTGGTTGAACCCAACTGCAAGCGCTCATATGGGAAGATTAGTGAATTAGCAACATATTCAAAGTTATCCTCGTTTGTTGCAGCGTCTTCTTTAGGAGAACGGGTCTCTTCGGTTAAAGAAGCTATACAAGATTGCAACTGATGATCAAAATCGAATGCTTATAAGTTAAATGCCAACATAACATGAATTTTGATATTTACCAGAATCAGGATGATTAATAGGAGACTCTTCTGAAAAGAGCTTCTTGGGTACTGGAGCTGGGCTGGAAAATCTCCTACTAAATTGCATTTCGGAAATGCTTGATGAAGGTGAAACGCTTTGTGGTGTCCCGGTTGAACTCACAGATCTTCCCCTGGTTCCATTTTGAGTATGAACTCTCCATGAGTTCCTTGGAGATCCCTGAGCAGAAGTTGGACTTGACATGCATTAAGGTTTGCTTAAATGTCAAATTTTCTATTTAGACATCAACAACTTACTTCTGTTCTCTGCTTTTCTCCCTTAAGAAGAGCAAGCTTTCTTTCGAATGAGTTACCATGAATCTGTCAAGGGTAAAAATAAAAATACAAGTACATGTTACTGAGTTGTCTTACAGAGGCTCATGCTGAAAAGTCATTTGCAAGATAAATAAGAAGCTTGATTAATAATTACCTTGGTTATCGACTGGTCCCATGCAAAAAATTGAGTAAAGAACTCTGGTTCATGCCCTTCTGTAACCACATAAAGAGGAGTTTCTGAGGAGTGTCCTTGAGCTAATACATCAGCCTCCAGATATTTCTGCTAACCAGGAAGTGAAATATCATGAAAATAAGATACACTTAAACAATGCAAATACATGTAAACAAAAACTTAACAGCGTTATTACCTGACCAAGTTTCAAGGCACTGTCGTTCAGTTGAACATTTGAATGGCTTCCTATCCAGACATAAATTTCTTTGTTGCAGTCAAGTATAAAGACGTCTTCTGTCGTTAAATCATCCTGTCCAAAGTTGAATATCTCTTTCACCTGTCCAAAGTTCCATTAGATACAACCATGACCCATCACAGGCTTAACAGACCAAATTAGCAAAGTATGAACTTACTTTAAGGTCACCTGAGCAGGAGTAACCAGACAAAAGTCAAAGAATTAGAATAATATATAAAAGGTGAGAGGCAACCACACAGCTTAAACATCAAATGGGGTAATTAAGAAAATATAAAAATAACTATTAAGACCTTCAGTGGTTGTATTACACAAAAGCAAGCGTGGATCTTCTATAAAAGTCTTGATTTTCTTTTCCTTTGGGTATTCGGCTTTGCCTCCAATGGATTTCCAGAACTCCTCTGGCTCTCCACCTTCCCTCAGCGATAAAGGTTGCCATGATGACTGCAAAATTGTGATGGTTAAAGAAAAAGTCGAAATTCTTTAAGTGGACAAGTGTTTGATGACATACATTTAGCAGTCCAAGCATCCTGTCAAGAAGAACATGATCTCTGCTAGAAGTGAGATTCCCTATCCATGTGTAGATGGTTGTTTCAGTTTGCAATATGAAGCAATGAGATGAGCTAAGGGAACTCGAAACCTAAAAGGAGATAATTCTTTTCAAAATCAGACAATAAATAAACGGTTATATGCATATAGTAAAACAGAAAATCTTACTGGATTAACTTGGAAGGCTTGCGTGTTATCTGGGTTGGTTCCCTGAACTCGGAAAAGAGCTGTCTTGGTGCAATTGTAAGATTGATCTTGAATACCATTTTCAGTAATATAGCTTTTGTACCTTTCACTCATACCTCCCTATAGGAAGCATGCAAGGATTCACATAGCAGAAACCAAAATTTGATTCTTAATGGAAAAAGAACCACTAAACTTTTACGAATGTAGACCTTAAAAATGATTATTTTTTGCATGATCCAGAAAAACTGGTCTGGCTCCTTTCCTTCCATGATTTGAGCCTTTAAACAATATCACAAAATGAATTAGCATCAGATGAAGAAGAAAATTGCAAGATTTACTACAACTGCTCAAAATTCTTCAGCTGTAACCCAGTTTAATTAGATTAGTGAGGGAAATTTTCTAGTAGAATAAGAAAATTGACCACAACTGAAGCTCCTTTTATAGAGTTGGCCATAGCTATCATCTGCGATAGAGCATCAAATCTATCTTCCTGTAGTAAAAAGGAAAAAAAAATATATTAACAAACATAAACATACCAATAAAACTGAAGATCAATATAACACCCACCATTACACTAGCACGGCCAAGCCAGGTGTAAAATATGTGCTTATTCCCTTCAGAACTTGAATATGTATACTGCATTATATAGCAGTCCCCACTAAACAGCTTTATCTCTAGCTCAAACGGTATATTTTGTAGCTCATTACCATTTACCAACCAAACCTAACACATGAAAATCAAAGTCTTAACATTTGATCTAAGAAACTCTAATATTATGGGTCATAATGTTCCCTAGGATATAGAAGTTACTTTCACTGTGCCACTACAATCTATGGATGAACTGCATTCTTCCTCAGGGAGCTCATTTACAACGTAGCCTTGGTGCTTAAACATCACTGCAATATCATATAAGAGAGCACAAGTTAACTACCAATACTAAAATCTCTGTCTGGTTTCACATGTTTTCAGTGACATACCTGCAACCTTCTCTCTACCTTCTTCATAGAGTGTCTGCCTCTCTGTTTGTGGCCAATCATCAAAGTATGACCTGAATTTAGGAGTTTCGAGTCCTTCGGTCAAGACTGTTAAATGACTTACAACTGACCTGTCTTGAGATCTGAGGAAACCCTGGAAGAGATTACTCGGCAGAAGGAATACAAAAAGACTGAGAAACTGAATCATGAACGCAGAAAAAAAAAAAGGCACATGAGCAAAGAACAAATTCTTACTTCCACAGTTGAAATTGATTTTTTCCTTTCTGAGATGGAGGTACTTCTTCCCATCCAAACATACACCTCTGACTCACAATCTAACATATAGCACTTGTCATTGCTAAGCAATTTTCTGTGCAATGACTCAGCTTGAATTTCGCTTAATTTACCCTGGAGTGTTATCCTGTTCATTACAGAAGGTAAAATATTCAGCTCAAGCAAGATCCTGAAAAAAAACTACTGCAGAGAAATGTACAAAGTAAAAACATAAATCAGAAATATTAGTAGCCCGGTTTTCCAAATTGTACACTACTGCCACTCCATTCAAATGGATCAAGTTACAATCTAATGGTATTGGGTTAGAGATATATCATACTCATTTTTTTCTCTCTTTTTTTTTTCCCAATACCAAATAACCAAACCCATCAATCGCCATCATGCAGCTAAACGGCTCCTAAGTATCACAGATACACAGACAAAAGTACTGAACTCGAGTATGATTACCATAACAAATTTATGGATGATGTGGTTTGTTTACTCTGAAAAAAGGAAGGAGAATCCTTTGGAATAGGAGCGTAGCCTCCAAATAAGCTCCAGAACTCACCAGCATCCGAATCACCAACAAATTTGCCATCCTCTGGAAGGAAAAGGGGAGAGGATTTGGAGTTAGAATGAGCAGATTAGGAATATATATATATATATATATATATATATATATATATATATATATACACACATATATATATATATACACACACACACATATATATATATATATATATATATATATATTATTCAAAATTCAAGCCAAAAGGGGAAAAGTTTATCTTGCCTATTGTTGCTATTTTGCAGTTGCCATTGTGCTTGTCGTCTTTAATATACTGAACAACTTCCAAAGCCTTAGCTCTTTCTTGTATGCTGGAGTTGCATCCACTAAAAAGAAATATTTTCGATTTTGTGTCTAGAATAAATACATCATCATGGTTCAAGGAAGACCGAGAAAAAGGTACCTGAATAATTGAGTATGCAAACATTCGTATGCACTATTAGGATCTGAATACTTCATTCAACCAGAGTTTACAGATTATTAGCTTACTTCTTTCACACAAACAGCATGGTCACCCTTGCAAGCGAGCAAGCAGACTCGGTATGTACCATCACTTGATTGGTCAGGCTCTACAGAAAAAACTCCTTCAACTGGGATTATGCAAGGTCTGAAGTATGATAAGAACTTCTCAGTTTCTTGACCCTGAATTTCTTTGTATTGCACAGTACAGGAACCCAGGGCCATGTCCAATTCAAGTGCTTTGTCTGATGCCATGGCCGAATCCACCTAAAGTGTATGATAAATATTGTCTTTAACTAATTTTACATGAAAGATAAATTGTGGCCATATGTAACATATGAGATAAAGGTCAAACCTCATTTACTTCACTTCCAAGCCAATAATGTACCTCATGTTGAGAAGTTTCGTCTTTTAGGAAAAAAGTCTGTCTTGAAATCAATAAGAAAATAATACATATGACACATTCATTAAAAAAAAGAAAAGAAACGAAAGTTTACTGACTATAACTAAACAGATGAAGTTCTGATCTGCTTTAGTTAAGCTAAGTGGCCAATGCCCATCAAACAAGAAACTTACATTTAGAATCAAATATGCATTTCCTGTATAAAATTTTCCATGTGAAGACTTCGGAACTGGAACCAACTGTAGATCCTTTATACACCAAATTTCCATGCCACTAAGTAATAGGTTAAGGGCATGTCATTTTTCAATGCATAGAGCAGGCAACATAGTATCAGTAGCTGACAAAGTACAAAGCCATCAGGAAAATCATATGAAAAAATTTACTTTAGCCTAAGCTAGTATTCATCCTAAAGGACCATAATTGATCATTTTAGTAAGACTGCAATCTAATTGGCAAGGAATAGTGCCCAGAAAGTTTTACTTCAACAACAGGCAAAGGATACACTTTTGTTCCTACACCGTGGAACGATGGATCGATATCTTTACTGAAAGCATACATTGTAATTGTTCAGAAGTAAGCCCTTGAAGCTGTCACAACAATATATCTTTGCTTTGGTTGGATTCTGCATCACAAGCAAACACTGGCAGTAATTAGATGTGGGAGAAAAAAAACAACAACATCCTCATATCACTACGATACTTCCATTTCTGCACTACATCAGCAAAGTTATCTTAGAGGATGCACACAATCGAGATTCTGGTTGCATAAAAATTAATGGGTAAAGGTGAACCCAAATATTTCACCCACTTTCCCATTTCATTTCCGGCTCCCTTTAGTTTTGAATACCCTAATTTTCTTGATATTCTTGAAAAGGAGGGTACGAGTGCCTATAATCTGCATGTATTGCAATAGATTGGCTTCTGTATCTAAGTATCTTAAAATGACAAAAACCCATGAATCTGTTTAGATTTTATTGTATGAAATGCACTCCCAGAAGTGAAGTAAGCATGTATAAGAGTACAATCCAAGAGGATAGCAAACATACTTAACACCATATTTTGGTAAAATTAACTATTCCAAGCTGAAAATTAAGTAAAACGACAAGTTAAAGACAAGAAGAAGAGGAGGAAGTACCTGTAGTTAGGATGTGATAAATGGTTGCCCGCAGAAAAACGAGTTGGTTTGGAGTGGAAGGGGAAAGTGAAATCGAGAGAAGAATAAGAAGAAAAAAGCGAGTAATAATAAAAAGAAAGTGGACTAGGGAAAATATTTTCTGGGGGTAAATGAAAATATGAATTGCTATGAAGAGTTGAAGATAACTCATTAACCGAAAGGAAAAGAATTGGATGACTGAGTGAAAACTTTTCCAGTTGGGTGATTGCGACTTGCCACCGTCCATCTAGCTTATCAAAAATCGAAGAGGGCCCATTTCGGGACTTTTATGCCTGTGTCATTTTTTGTCCCTTGCTTGACCTTCAAACTTCCGTTTTCCCGCCAACATGCACATATTATTTGAACAAAAAATTTAATCCAATTGTTCTTGTATTATTTTTTGAGAGAAAACTGCCCCTGTACAAATCAACATTCAAACGAACCCAAATGATGGTGCTTTCATAATCTGAAGCTGAATAAATTCATACAAGTCCAAATGTATAGCTTCTAGTGTTTCAATTGCTAAGGGAAAACGAAATGTTATGGTTTCTTCATCACCATGGTGGTATATTTGCGTCATCATTCAACATCAATTCAACAACTCCATTTGGGGAATTAGCCAGGATTGATTTCTGCAGTTCCTTTGCAAGTGTTTCTTCAGTGATCAATTGTGCAGTCAAACCTGGCACAAGAACATGACCTTCGTCGTAATTAATCAAGCTTTCTCCTTCAACTTCCACTGGTGTTTCAGTTCCACTGGAGGTACTCGCAAGAATCGAGTTCTCTAGTTCCTTGATGAGTACTTCTTCAGTAGGCACAAGATCACTGCCCTCCTCATAGATCACCAAGCTTTTATACGCTTCACTTGTTTTGTTCTTTGTTGTATTAGAAATGGGGTTTTCTTGCTTCAAAAATTGCTGCTCATTAACATCTTCCCAGTCTTCTCTAACTATCAGAACATTCTGCCTTTCCTCCAAACAGACAGTTCTATTAGGTCCTGATTGCCAAATTATATCTCCTGTAACCAATTTCCATATGAACTTGTACTGGATAGTTTTTCCGATGGGAAGTTCCTAAGAATCAATAATTTCATTCAGAAAACCGAAATTTTTATTAAAAAAAAAGAAGTAGAAAATTGCTACTTTTTAGAAGTCGTTGGTAAGAGTAGTTCTCACCAGATCAACTGTCCATATGTGTGCATCTGACCAGGTGAGTGGTATTGCCTTCAAGGGGTCCCACGAACCGAGAACCGGGTCATCTCCAACTACAAGAAAATACTCTCCGTATTGACACTCTTTCTCTAACTCAAGTCTCAAGGAAGCTACCTTTGAACCATCTGACAAAAACAAACAAGAACTCCATTTATATTGATGTCCCTACAGGATATTATTAAAGATTGAAATTTGTTTAACAATAAAGCTTTACCTGTCTTTAGGACTTTGGTTTTTGCAGTTTCAGCTCCCAAACCAACCTAGATTTCATGATGTCAGTGTTCAACTAACCATAAGCTATTTAAAGTGATTCTAAGCCAGAAGCAAAATCTGATCAAAAGATGATATCTTGCATTGCAACAGAGAAAGCACAATTTTATTGACAGTAGCATGAAGGATTTTAGGCAAGGGATAGAAGGTGACCTCAGAATTAGACCATGGGAGAGAACAGAATACTTTTCCACGTCGAGAGCTCGCATAGAGGAGACTTGAGCATGATCTATTGGAAGACTTTGAAAACCAGGTCCCACGTCTCCAAGAAATGGTTGATGACTTTGTAGAAGATGAAGGGAAAATTTTCTCCTCGCGTACCTTTGTAAATACTTTGGCAGGTGTATCAATCAAGACCTTCATTCTTCTAATACAGCTTAAGCAACAGTTTAAGAGAAACAGAGATCTTCTGTAAGGCTTAAGGGTGCTGAAAGAAGGTTCGAGACAGAAAACGTGAGAAGAGGAGAAGAGGAGAAGAAGGTGGGAATCCTAAAGCCCTTAATGATTTTACTTCTTTTGGTTCTTCTAAGCTGATTCTTTGTTTTGCATTTGGTTTACATGTGTCACGGTTTTCAAATTTGGATGCTGTATTTTCTCAACAGATATTCCTATTTTTGGCCAGGATTTCTGACATCACCTTTGCTTTTCTTATAGCTATGTTCTAATGGTGCTCAAGACTCCTCTATTTTTTTTCTCTCTCCAAAATTACTTTGCTAATCAGCTATTATAACGTTTCTGATACAATTGAAACTTTTACAAAAGCGTCATAATAGTAGAAATATTTTTCAAGTGTGCCAAAGCATAATCACATGATAACCCATGTTTGCCATTTGCCTGGTGGGAAAGATTATAATTGGATTGATTAATTTTAAATTTGTTAAAAGAATAGTAGCTTCAACCTTAATAAAGTAACTTACATTACCCCTATTCAAAAAAAAAAAAGTAACTTACATGACCAGAAAAGGCAAAGCAATTGTCTCAAAAGAATTATTCCCTACTCAAAAGACAAGCTAAAGATAATAATAGGAGGTTCACCAACACAAGTTTATCTACAAATCACAACACAACAGCCTCAAAACAAATGAACTTTCAAATTAGTAAAGAATACTGATACTGTCAATTAGTAACAATACTAACATATAACCTTGTTGCTGATATTTAAGATTATACATACCAGAGAACTGAGAGAAGGGATCATTGGATTGAACTCGACACCTATAAATTTCAAGTCTTCACCAATAATCCATACATGAGCAACAGCCTTCCTTAAAGTGATGAAACCGGTATCTGTCTCTCAAGAATATATCTCTATTGTACACCTTGGAAACAATTTTTGCAAAGGAGTGACAATCTCCACAAACACGAAGATTTTTCACAACTCGAATAGGTTGAGATGGTTCTAGGCTAAGGAGACCAAAAGCAATTGCTAGTTTCTCACTGTGAAGATATAAAGCCTGCTCTTTCATCTCCTCCTCTTCTACAAACTGAAGTAGTTGGGACTTATTCGGCTCATACCCCTCCGATTTCAATCGTGATACAAGCTCATTAAGTTTTAAATATATTTTTGAGGACAACGGGTGAGAGTTGTCTGCCACGAGAAACTCATGATAAGTTCCATTAACCTCTATAGAGCTACAACCTGGCTCCTTCTTGAGTCTCAGTTCCTTCATCAGTTTCCTTAATCCAGAAACCTTTTCCCAGTTTCCGAGTTTAGCATACACGTTGGACATTAAGACATAAGCTCCTTGATGAGAAGGCTCCAGCTCACGCAATCGATGAAAAGCCACTTCAGCGATATCAAGGTTCAAATGAATTCTACAGGCACCGAGCAGAGCTTTCCAAACAGAAGCATTGGGAGTCATTGGCATCCTCTCTATTACTTGCAGAGATTCTTCTAGTAAGCCAGCTCGACCAAGAATGTCAACCATACAAGCATAATGATTGAGCCCAGGAACAACGCCATAGGAATGCTCCATTTCGTTGAAGATAGCCCTGCTCTCGTCGACTAAACCGCTGTGGCTACAAGCAGATAGGATATTGGTAAATGTTACAGCATTGGGATTGATCTTATCGTCTAGCATTCTCGAGAACAGATCAAGTGCGGGTTTACCTTTCCCGTGCATAGCTAAACCAGCAATCATGGCACTCCAAACGAACACATCTCTCATCTCAGCGGAATGAAATACTTCTATTGCCTTGTCAATGTCTCCAGACTTCGAGTACATGTCAATGAGTGAAGTAATGAGATGACAATTGAAATTCACGCCTTCTTTCTTCATATAAACATGTATCCATCGACCTAAATCCACTGCACCAATCTGCGCACATGCAGACAGAACACTAGCAAGCGTAACCTGGTCAGGTTTAATGTCCTTTCTGGCTTGCAAGTCATGAAAGAGGTCTAAAGCCTCCTTTGGCTTACCATTTTGTACAAAAGCTGAAATAAGGGCATTCCACACAGCAATATCTTGACAAGGCATGCCATTGAAAACCTGTTGAGCCTCTTCATAGTCTCCTGCCTTAGCAAATCCAGCAACCATAGTTGTCCATGAAATTTCATCCCTCTCTACCATCTCATCAAAGAAGCTCTTTGCATCTTCCATCCCTCCACATTTCATATACATATCAAGCACTGCATTACTCAGTATCAAACTCAAATTGATCTTCTTCTTATCAATATACGAAAGCAAAGATCTCCCAGTATCCAAATCCCCCTTTTCTGCGCAAGCTGATAAAACACCCATCATTGTCAGCTCATTGGGCTCAACTTTTTGCCCCATCATCTGCTGGAACAACTCGAGAGCCTCATCGGGGCAACCACTCTGGCTAAAACCTGTAATCATTGAGTTCCAAGACACAACATCCTTGCTAGAGATGCTCAAAAACACCCTGTAAGCCAAATCCAAACGCCCACAAGAGGCATAGAAGTGTACAAGTGAATTAAGAATAAACAAATCCGAACCAAGCTTCAATTTCACCAACATCCCATGAACAGCCCTTCCAAACCTCTCATCAAAAGCCTCTGCAGCCGCCTTGATCACAAAAGGGAAGGTGAATTTATTGGGCAACTCTGGGCAATCGATCAACATATGGATAAACATAGACAAGCTATGAGACGGGTTGGAGCTAGTGGCGTAGGCACGAATAAGGGTGTTCCATGTGTAGATATTTGGTTGGAGCATTTGGTCGAACACCTTGCGGGCATAAGCTACGTCGGAGATAGGAGGCAGAGCTATCGCAGAGAAGAGCTTGCTGGCGGCAAATGGATCGGAGAACAGTCCAAGGCGAAGCATTTGTGCGTGGATTTTCTTGATTTGATGTAGATTGGGGCATTTTTCTAGGGTTTTGAGTAAAGGGTGAATAGCAAACCGGCGATCGTTATTGACCGTTACGTTCTGTGCATGGATGGAATTTTCTGGACTAAAAGGTTTTGAAGGAGATGGGTGTGGGTTAAGCGGCAGAGGGACGTGTAATGGAGCGTTAAGTGTTGCCATGACAAAGCTCAAATCATTGATCTCTTCCTCTGGTCCGAACGCTAGTCGTGGAGCGTTCACTGTTGTTATTTTTGTGAGAGGAGCGCTCACTGTTAAGCGTTGCCATTATGCATTATACAATTTATATCCGCGTAAGATATGAGCCAATTTATAGCTTCTAAACATAAATTTAACATGGTATCAGATCAGGTCCGAGATTCGGGTCTCGTTATCATGTGTTTGGGTTGCAATTAGCAAATATGTTATCCGTCTATGTTTGGTTAAGCCGGCCTTAAGGCTTTGTGGGTTGTGATTAGCGAATATGTTATCCACCCGTTTGTGTCAAGTTCAACTAGTCCAGGATAGTTGCACTTGAGGGGGAGTGTTGAGATGTGTGGATTACTGTGTCTCACATCGACTAAATGAATAATGTGAACTTGATATATAAATCCAAGGTTACTCCTCATATAGTCAATTGGTTTTAGGATGGAACCCCGAAGGCTAGTGTGTTTAGGTTCACTTGTGGCGTGCATCCCCTCCACGTCTTAGACCCGGCGGATATAAAAGATAAATTTTAACATGGTATCAGAGCAGGTCCGATCCGGGTCTCGTTATCCTGTGTTTGGGTTGTGATTAGCGAATATGCTATCCGTCCGGCTTTGGCTAAGCCGGCCTTAAGGCTTTGTGGGTTGTGATTAGCGAAATATGCTATTCGTCCGTTGTGTCAAGTGCAACTAGTCCAGGATAGTTGCACTTGAGGGGGGAGTGTTGAGATGTGTGGATTATTGTGTCCCACATCGACTAAATGAATAATGTGAACCTTGTATATAAACTCAAGTGTTACTCCTCCTATTGCCAATTGGTTTTAGGATGGAACCCGAAGACGATCCGGCGAATATAAAAGATAAATTTAACACTGGAAGCCGTATTTGTAAGCAATTTTTTACCGTAGGCTTTGATAAATACGTCTAAATAAAATATAAATAAAAAACCGTTGTTCTTATGCTCGCCTTGCCAATGCCGCTTGAGTATCCGTTTATCAACAAATCTAATTATGTATTAGACTGAACTGAACTATGCTAAATTGTCTAACAAGCACACCGTAACATGCCATCCTGCCATATCACTGATAATGACAACTATGAGTCTATGAGTACAAACAATCTTGAAACTGAAGGAGGCACACACACCAAATTTGTTCTTATAATGACAACTCGCCTTTCATACCTATCAAAATAACTTTTCAGATGAAACAGTGATCATGAATCACAGCCTGATCCTTTGTAATCGGATAATCCAGCTCGTCGACTCTCAATAGTCTAACATCAACAGACAGACAAAGATCAACTGTCTAATATTGTAGAAAGGATAAGCCTGATTGCTTGAACATATATATCACCGCTTGAATTCCATTCAAATTTCTGCAAAATATCCATTCAATGATTTATTCAATATTCAAACTCACCAGTGAGGAAAATCAGGCAGTAGAATCGATCAGGAGATTTCCATTACAGAGGCGATAACTTCTTCGCTTGAATTTAACCTCAAATGATGAGTACGATGCGCCACCGTATTATTGAGTCCATTCTCGCCGGAAATTTGGAGTCGATGAGATCGTCGAGATGAGATGTGACTTGTGAGTTGTTGGAGCATTTGGTGAAGTCATTATTTTTCTCCTTCCCGCCGTATAATAGAAACCCCTAAGGCCCAAACATTATTAGTGGACCTAAGCAAGGCCCAAAGAGTTGAACTATTAACCTATTTATTTCAAGTTTCGTAACCCGTTTGGAATTGATAAGTATGGTTTCCGAAAATGCGATAATTAGCGAGTCAATAAAAAAAAATACATTTGTTTAGCTAGAGCATGTTTACCCGCCGATTGATTTATTTTCGGGTTTATAAACTAAATAAGTTTATACGGATTTATAATTTATTTTTGGGTTTATTTCTCAATGGGTTCATATATTTAATCATGTAAGGCTGTTTACTTGTGGTTTATTTTTTGGGTTTATTTTTGTTCAAAATACAACTTATGCCCCTACAAAAATCGAAGAACGACAGGGAATACATAGGGATGAACAAATAATATCGGATTGGAAAAGTACAATGCCAAAATCGGGTTTTAAACAAAAATAAACTCATCCAAGCAAAAATAACCTTGCTCGGATAAGTTTATTTTTTAGTGGTTTATAAACCCGAATGAACCCATAGAAAATTAAATCAATCTCCAAGTAAACACGAACACAAATTAAGCTAGGGGTTTATAAACTAAATAAAACAAAAATAAATTACAAGTAAACAGGCCCTAAAATATAAACAAGGCTCAAATTAATAGTTTATATTATTTTGAGTTGTTTTTCCTTGACAATTTAACTTCTTTTCTAAAAATATTATATTTTTCATTTATATGAACAATCAACGATCCTAAATCACATAAATATGTTTTTTTTGTAAAGAAAAGTTGAACACTAGACAACACGCCGTCTGGTGGATCAAAAGGCCGAAAAAGATCGGCAGACGGACTAACCGTCATGAAAAAACCACAAACAAGAAAAACCAAAAACATAAAAATGCATCAAAGAAACCCGTTAATAAAGAGATTTGAACTCTCAACAGAGTGTTCAAGAGTCGATAACAAATCTGTGTCCTCCAAGTGAAATCACATAATGTTTGTTTATATTTATGAATCATCTAACTAAATTATTAAACTCGACTCAAATGAGTTAGACAAGTGCATATTCTTGGAGAAAACCATTATTTGATAATGATTATATATCATTTGTCAAATAGTCAAGCATTTTAATATGACACATAGGTTATGTTTCATCGTACGTAACTCCCTGACGGTTGCGCAGGCAATTCATAGTTGAACTTGCGAAAACTATTTAAGTTTATAAAATATATGTAAATTTATAAATTTATATTCATTATTTCCATTTTGGTAGGTTATAGGCTAAAAAGTTGCCAAATGATTTGTTAGGAAGGAGGAGCTAATTAGCTGGAAATGAAACATGTAAAAGTTGAAAGCCAAACGGAATTGGTCCCTTCATACTCCAAAGTAGGTCAAGACGTTTAATTACGTGACAAGGAGATCAACAACTTTAATTTTTATGTAATAATTGAAAATTTTTAATAATTTTTTGTATTTAAATTATATTAATGTTATTTTATTTTTTTAAACCGAGAACCCGAACCGAAAACAAATAAATAATCTAAACGGACCCAAACTCGATTGTGTGAGTAAATCCAAACCGAACCTTTTATTTCTTTTAACCAAACCGATTTTCTTTTTGTTTATTATTCTAAACCGGCCGAGTGGTTAGAACCTGTACTACCCTTCCTTGCTGGACCTGCTTGCACCGGCCCAACTCACTTCCATTTCTTTCATCTTGGGCCACTCTCTCTCTTCTTCACTCTCTCGGCCCAGTCCACTTCCTTGTCAAGACGGGCCGCCACAATTCCTCCCTCTCCTCTACGTGGGCCGTGACGCTGACCGCTACAAGTACGGATAAGAACAGATGCATGACCGACGTCGTTCAACTCACCTTCCTCCCGCCTTCTCCTTTCTTCCTCCTGGAAACGTTAGTCAAGCGGGGTATTGAAGACACATTACACTGGCTGTTGAAGTAAGGCACTGAAGGCCGGTACCCATCCGGCGTTACATGGGGCGTGAACGTGCTAAGGAGCGTGAGCAAGTATCGACACACTGCACTCCCGATCACAACCACTTGCCGGCGAACTACACCTCGATGTAAACCATCACGCCTAGCACCAGTCTGCTGAACCCCCCGAGATTAGAGCGCCGACGACGACATCTTCTTTCCCCTACCTCTCCACCCTCCCTGTTTAACTACGAACCTCCACTCCCATTCTTCTCTTATCCCCATCCTTTTGCGCACCTTCCTCGCCGCCGGTGTTACCTCCTACCTCGACATGCAACCGACCGAGCCTCTCCATCTTCGTCTCAACTCCCGCTGCACCTTGCCAGACCGCCCTCCGCCTTGTTAACCGATACCGACGCCGAACTTTGAAATGAATTAGATAATTATTTAAACTATAATTATTGTTATATTTAACTAATTAAATTGGTGATATATAATTTTGTGGATTTAATAGGATAAGTAGAGCGTTGAAGTGAATTATGATTTCTGAATTAATAGGATAAGTAGTAGTTTGATAACGATAGACTAATTATGTACTTCCGACATAAGCGGATTTTAAGAAATCGTACGTGTGATAAATGAGAATTTATAATAGACGTCTTGGTCCGTAAACCTAGGACGTAGAAAACGTCAGAGTATCGATGCTAGATATCATACCCTAATTGATTAGAATGATAAGTCGCGCAATGTTTAGGGTTGAAATAGTTCTAAGGGTTGATAAATGTTGATCAGGAAATTCGGATCTATGATTAACAAGATCGCGAGAAACATTGAGACCAATACGGATAAGGTGAGTCTCTATGACTCACTTAGCTACCTTTTAATACTGAGTGTGCACTAGAGTAGTGTGTTATGATTGTGAAATAAAATGAATGAACTAAATCACTACTTTTAAATTTATAAAAAGAGACACAAGTGTATTATAACGTGTCGTAACTTTTTGTCCGGGCCGATGGTGCCGGAAGATTTTCCTGCGACCAGTCTTGTAGAGTATACGGGAAAAATGCATCAAAATCAGGCATGCTAGTTAACGGGGATGGGGGCAAGAGTTGATGGGACTCTTGCGCTACCTTGAAAAGTTGGAGAATAAAGTGACAAATTTCACCAAATAAAAGATAATAATCGGGACATTGTGCGTTGCATGTTGAGTGATTTACCGACTTACAATACTTCCTTGGATATGTGTGCCTTATTGACCTTAGTATTAGAATTGTAGCTAACGATTTTTACCGTGTTGCTAGACTTTGCAGGTTAGATCTCTATTGAGAAATCAGGAGTGAAGTGATTAGCCGGGTTTTCGTACTAGGAATGAGGTTTATTTATTTATTCGGTTTATTTTGTTGTCTTTAGATTTGTGTACATTCTAGATATTGGTTGACGTTGTGTCGAGTTGTGTCTTTTAAAACTTATTTTTTTTTTACAAAGAATTGTCTTTTAATGTTTGTGCCTTGTTGCAAGATCCGACGTTATTGACGTCAACTTAAGACCGGGATTCACTGTGAGTTCTATTCACTAACGATTCGAGTTCCCAAAAATTTAGAGGGTTACACTTTAAATATTTAATCTCCAAATATTTCTAGCGGAATGAAGAGTGAATGTTCATTTCCTTGTAAACATCTAAGCAGATCCCATATATTTCTATCCATTAAAAAAAAAGCTTTTTAAAATTCAAAGTGAACTAAGTAACACGAGATTTTGAACCATTCTACCTAAAATAAATTATAAACTCACTTGAAGTATCTTATTAGTTCGTTTTGCCTTATTTTACGGGATTTTTTTTTTTATAAAGTTAACGTCAGTGCCTCTTAGAGTTGATTTGTAAATTTTTTTGAAGGTCTTGAAAAAATCACTTAATTGAATCATTCAACTTATATATTTCTCTTTTTTCCGTATAAAATAATGTAAGCGAATTCAGATTCATTCGATAGAGGGAGTTTATAGGATTGAAGAGGATGATTAGGGATGGTATTTACAAAAAAAAAAAAAATTAAAAAAAAATTTTGTATCTATATTTTTTTTGGTTAACAAAGTTTGCTATACAAGTTTGATGAATAAGCATTTATAATAATTTTAATGAATCTATTTATAAATATACAAAATCTTATAAAAATCAATCTAGGCACATGTGTCACGAGCCGACGCTCATTTTCCCCTTAAAAATATAAATTGGACGCTGACGGATCAATTTATTTTGACGTTAGTAAAATGAAACTCATGTACATGGCTTTCACATATTTACAAACAAATGATCTTCTTTAATTCTAGAAGAAAGGAGGAACCTTATGATTAGAATAATTTTTTTGTAAACTACAATAGCTTGTGGGAAATAAAAAGGAAAAAATAGGTCTCAAGATCCCTACTGTAAGCCCGTGCACCAAGTAGACTCATTTATTTTTTAGATAACAAATACACGTGCACCAAGTAGACTCATTTATTTTCTAGGTAACAAATAGACCTGAACAAATACAGGCTCGGATCGAACACGAATCGAGCCAAATATTCATTAAAAAAATCACCTATTTGATGAACCGGCCCATGGGTACATCTGACAGCGGACAATTTATAAGTTTACAGCAATTTACGAGGATGAAGTTTATCATTTTTCTTCGACAAATTAGTAGCAACCTATGTGATTTATGGGACAGCTCATCATTTATCTATCGGCTTCATATGTACAAGAGAGGACATGACCGTAAGTATTAGTGAATTATCTGAGTGATTGGTCTAGTGTTACTACAATGTTTAACCTAGATCGATCGATGGATTGATGCGAATATGCGATCCATCGATGAAGTTAAAGACATAAGAAGAATAATGTGGTGGCATGGACGTCTATACGTCCTTGTCCTCAAGTGCAAGGCCTTTTTTTTTGCTAAATAAATAATGCCGATATGTGATTATCACTTTATAAGCCCGTTTGTTAATTAATAATAATCACATTTTACGCCAAGTATTATCCTTTTCATTAATTCACATGCAATTGTAAAAGGCCAACATACGGCATTACGGCATGGGGCAAGACGCTTGTGGTTCATCCCTAGTTTCAAACTTTCATCTATCATGATACGCCTTGAGATATTACAATACGGTAACCTCAAAGTTTGGTCTATTTTTATCAATATTTTTACAGTTTTGTATTATTCTAAAACAATTTTAAATAGGGTTCGTTTTGGTCATGTGACGAGATTTTTGTATATGAGCCGTGATCAGGATAGACCCTGTGTTTTTAAACCGAAAATAGTTAAACTCTATCCGGTTGAGACCGAAACGGGACGAGACCAATTCCACTTGACATATATAATTTGTTTACAATTACCCAATTACCCTTAATAGTTTATTCAACAAAATATTAGTTGATATCGTCGTAATAATATTCAGGCTATTTATTTTCAAAAAAATAATCTTATATATATTATAGGAGTAGCAATTCTTGCCACGTGACATACCAGAAAATCACTAAATGTCACGTGTCACAATAATATTTAATCTCAGTCTTTTTTTAAATTACGTAATTTATAAAAGGAATTTACAATTAAAATTATTAACAAAAAAATCCGTACAATCTAACTAAATCCAGATATTTTTTATAAATAATTAAATTTGGTAAATTTATTTAACTAAGCATTTTTATTATTTTGGGTTTAAATATTTTATCCTAAAATATTTACAATTCGGTTATCAATCCTCATTTTAAACTTTGAATAAATTTATTTTAAAATCCCAATAATCTTATATATATTATAGGAGTAGTAATTCTTGTCACGTGTCGTACCAGAAAATCACTAAGTGCCACGTGTCACGGCAATATTTAATCTCAGTCTTTACTCGACTTATTGCTAGAGAGCCAGCCCTGTCCCTCCGAAACTTGGGCAAGACGTTGCTAACGCTTGACTATTACGTAATTTATAAAAGGAATTTACAATTAAAATTATTAACAAAAAAATCCGTACAATCTAACTAAATCTAGATATTTTTTATAAATAATTAGATTTGGTAAATTTATTCAACTAAGAATTTTTATTATTTTGGGTTTAAATATTTTATCCTAAAATATTTACAATTCGGTTATCAATCCTCATATTCAGCCAAAATATTTTTAAATTTGGAATAAATTTATTCTAAAATCCCAATAATCTTATCTTATATATATTAAAGTAGAGACCTCTATTGCCACGTGTCGCCTCCGGGATTTTTCTCAGTCCAACGGAAATTTTACAGGCCTCTGCCGCCACGTGTGTCCTCCACGGTTAACGTCAGTCCAATAAATTTTTTAATTCCGTAATTTAACATTATTGGTTAACATTAATTATGAGTTATTAAAAACAAAAAATGTAAAAACATAAATAAGAGAAAGTAAAACACCGTAAGTTTACTCATAAAAAAAAATTTAATTAATATTAATTAACATTAACATTAATCATATTGAATTAAAAAAAATAAGTTTCAAACATAAAAATCGTGAAACAAAAAAAAAGATCAGCCCATTTTTTTAAAAATTCCAAAATTTACTTTATTTCTATAAGTATCTATTTTTATCTTATATATATATTTCCACGTGGCTTTCTCATATGATTCTTTTATAAACCCAGCAAAATGTATCATCATTAATCAAAATTAAAAATTTAAACAAATGATTTTGAATTAATAATTCAACAAAATTATCTCTTTCGGAGATAGGTGATAAAAAAATGATAATTAAAGGAGAAACATAAAGATATTGTTAGTAGCTTTTATCTTCCTTTTTTTTATTTTAATTTAAAAATATAAATTTTCAATCACAACATAAAGTAGTTACGAATAATTTTAAATAATAAATCTAACCAAATTATCTCTTTAATATCTCTTAGTAAATCAACATGAAGCAGTTACAAATGATTTTAAAGTTTTGTATCAAAATATTAAAATCGGAATTTTCGAAGAATAAATAAATTAGAATATCTCTTTTTGAATAAGAAGATCTCTTTTTAATCAACAATATCTTATCACTAAGTATCACTAATTTCAATTAATGTTTTAGAAAAATAAATCAAGAAAAATTAAAGATTTAAATCAAACAGCTTATATTTCCAGAATTTACATCATTTATCTGTGATTTTTTTCCTTCTAATTTTTTAATTAATTAAGTTCCTATTTTACCTCTAACAATTTATCGGATTTTACGATGTAGATAAATATGTTCAAAACTAAGAGTATTTGTTAGGATTTGGTATCTTTAATTTGTATCTTCCATAGTAAGATTAGTAGGTATATATATCATCTCCAATAATGACTTAGAATGCTACCTAGGATAATCATTTGCTTCTTTTTATTTCAATATATATTTATCGTTGGGCATTTTTTTCAGGATAACCATCATCAAAATCATACCATCGTATCTTCTCAAATTGAGGCATATGGATCCGACTTTAGAGTTGGATACCACCTCACCTTAGAGGATGATCCATCCCTCAATGGTAAGTATTATGAATGTAGTGTTGGAGAAATATGGATATATGCAAGCATCTTGGTTCTATTTTAGAGCAAAATTTTTGAAATTAAGATTATTGTCTTCTCTTCCAGCTTTACAATATTTGTTAGGGAATAAGAAGAAGACATTGTCACCATCTTAGAGAAAGTTGCCTTACACAAGGACCATGAGACTCAATTGTACGATTCACGAAGCATGTTGCAAAAGCAGCTCATGCTTTGGATACAGGTGTAGAGAGACGTCTTGATGATGTGGTTTGTAAATGTAACATGATGACTTTGTAATAATTTAATGTTGATATTATGCTTTTAATTTTCACGAAAATTGAATACTTACGTGAGCTTTTTTTGACATGCTACATGGATCACTAAACGATTGGGATTGCTGATCGTGTTCATCGATCAGGCTATCACAAATAATGTTAATTTCTAAAAAATGGCTAACACAAATAATGTTAAGTTGGTGATTAAAATTAATAATAATTAACAAAAAAACACATTAATTCAAATCTTATCCCACCGTAGTTTTTAGCCGGCCGTTTTGTTTCATTTTGACACGTTATTTTTACAGACACTATAATTATTGTTTAGATTTATATTTAAAAATCATTTCAGTTACGTTGAATTCTTTCGCTTATTAATTTTAAAAGTGTTAAAATATATTAATATTTTTAAATTTTTTTGTATTTTGAAATTTCCTAGAAGATTTCACGATATTTCAATTCTTTTTCTATAAAAAAATTTAAATGTTTGAGATATTATCTGAGTGGATCAATCACATAATCAATGAAAACTCCAAATAAAACTTGGTTGATCAAATCTAAAAGTTTTTAATGCTTTAAAATGAAATATAAAAATTTAACATTTAGATTTTCTTCCATCAAATTTTGAAGCTTCTTATAAATAGCCATACGAGGAGGTAGAAAAAAAACGTAAAGTTTTGTGCAAACTTAAAATTGTCTAAACCTAAATATTAGGTATTGTGATTGTATGTTCACTAATTATGAACTACGAAATTTTTAAAAAATGGTTATGATTGTAGAAATAATATAAAGATTTGAATAAGATGACTAATATTTTTTCTTTTTCTTTGTTTTCAGAAAAGAAGATTTATAATTAACAGTTTTAAGTATTTGAATAAAAATCAACGATAGAAATTGAAAAGATAAAGAATTGAATAAAAATATCTTTATTTTATATATTTTATAAATATGAAATATATGAAAGATTAGTATTGTACGTATTCTCTCTGCACATTCCCTTTTACAAAATCGAGCATATAATTGAAAGATAATTTAAAAACATAATAATAACTGTAACTTTATTATCCGTCTCATGTCTCACTTATATGTATTAATGTATGAATATCTACGATTTATTAAAAATCAACCAGCACAAGGCGCGGACAATACACTAATTAACTTGATTAAACGTAAGAAGTAAAAATTTAGAACATAATTATACATTAATCACTTTGTCTTTTCGTCTTGGATTCTTGGACATAGGGATAGACCTGTATAAACTATAAAGTATTAAAATGTATAACTTTACAAGTCTATTTCACATTTTTACTAATTTGTTGATTTGAATCATACTCTTGAGTTTTCAATTTAATTTAAATTTTAAATATAATTATTAGTTAAGATTTGAGACTAAATGCTATTTTATATTTAATATAAAACTTTAGTACAAGCTCAATGGGACAAGTATAACCGGGATTTGTGTTTAACTCTATTTTAAAATTTTAAAATAATTTTAATTTAAGTGGATAATCTATCTAGAAAATTTTCTCTTTGTGGTCTTATAATTTTGACTTTTCTTTTGGCATTCAATTATAATTTTAAAAATATAAAAAGTTAAATTTAATGTGATCATAATTAGTTTTAAAAAATTAATTTTAAATTCATAAATAAATAAAATTTACTGTATATTTTTTTTATAAAAAAGTTTTAAAATTAATATATATATACTAGTGTATTACCCGTGCATCGCACGGGATTTGTTTAAATATATTATCTTTATAAAAAATAATTTCAATATTATATGCAATTAGTCTATCCTACTAAAGTTTAATATTGGTAATATGTTCACATTTATAAGAGTGTAGTAGATAAATTTGAGTAATAGTTTAAATTTAAGAAAACAAATAGATATTATTGAATTAAAACATGACATTTAACAAAAAATATTTAAATAAATTGGTATAATATTTTTTCTGAATATTTAAATAAAAAATATTTTTAAATTTTGTTTTTTTTGAATTATAAATAAAAAGGTGTGAGTAAATATTATAAAAATAATTTTAGGAAGATATCTCACAACATTACAACACATTACAACATATAGGATAAGACACAAACAATTTATAACGGCCCAATGCCCATTAAGGTCCACTACATAAACCCATATTACACATATACATTAGTCCAGGTGCAGGTTTGATCTTATCTTTCATCAAAATTTTAACTGAAAATTTAACCAAAAATTTGAAATTAAGATATTTTTTGTATTAATTTTTAAAAATTCGAACTTAAAATATTTTTTTATTTTAATTTTGTGATACAAAATCTTGATTAATAAAACTAACAAAAGGGGATAGAATTGATTTAAAATAAATACTGATTTTAAACAAATAAATTAAAATTCCGAATTTATAATTTTTTTTGGCGGACGGAAAATCTTGACGGCGACACGTGACAAAAAGTGCGTCGGCTTTAATATATACTAGTGTAATACCCGCACCTTGTGCGGGTTTTGAATAATATTGGGTTAGCTATATTACTAAGTTATTTTATATTTTATATTTGTTTTATTTTAAACACATATATAAACGTATTAATAGATAATTATCTATATTGGTTCCGATAAATAAAATTAGACAGCATATTAGATGATATTTATCGGTTGAAATCGTAACAAGCCCGTCATTATTTTATTAATTATTTTTGTTAAAATTTTTTTTTATTAACTTTTAAAGTTCTGATTCAACATTAGAATTTAAATTACATTAAGTTAGTTATATTTTTCTATTAAACCATTTTTATATTATTATTTCTTAAACTATGCGCAAGAATGACTAATCATTCGTTATATCTCTCACTCCATTAGCTTTCATTGGATGTAAATTGTACCAAAAGTTTCATTCTTCGAAGCTTTTGTCAAAAATCAGGAATTTAAAAGCAAACCCTATTAACTGTAACACCCCGAATCCGCGGGACTCGAGGTGCTACCGGGCTAAGATCTCACAATGGATCCTGACCCTAGCCTGACAACAATTTCACCGATCTTACAACAAGACACAAACAGATTAAAACCAAAACATAAAACTGATATATAAACATGTCAAAAGGTTTATACAACTGCTGAGTACAACAAAACATATCATATATATATACACATCCAAAATACCCATCCACGAGTATAACCCCAGTGTACGGAGCCCTCAGCAGATCGCCCCGTCTGGATCACTCTGCAGTGTCCTAACCTGCAAAGTCTACAACACGGCATTACACCGTTAGCTAACCAAACACATACAAAGGAAGATGCTAGAGCACATGCACACGTCAGAACTTAAACATATAAACATGTTGTCACACATTTACCCATTTTATTATCTTATAATAATAGTCCGGCGCATACAACGTATAAATAATAACTCAATATGAACGTATGTGACACGAGGAATATAACCCTCGCCTCTCGGGAATAGTGCCAGCTGGAGTGGGGATCCGGTACCACCTCCCGTGTACCCTATGGGAGTGGACAGGTGTCCGGCCCACTGAGCCATACTGGCCTGCCCCTAGAGAACCTCAAGACTCCCAACGGGATGAAATGACAAGTTGTCACGGCCCTACAATGGTTAGTCAATAGACCATAGGTCGGTAATACAATATATCATACGGGCTATAAAGCATAACATCCACCACTCAGGCACACATCCAATATATGGAGGGCAGCTAAGTAAGTCCTATGGACTTACCTCAACCTCGGGAGTCACAGACTCATAATACTCGGCTCCGCTCTGGAGATCAACTCAATCTAAACAAGGTATAACACATACATCATATACATATCCATACAAGGGGTCACACCTAGACCCAAGGGATCCATACGGATCATATTCCAACTCGTAATCCTCAAGGCCGTAACCGGCATAACAGTTCCGTACTCAACTCATTCTAACCTCAACTCGCACCTAGCATGCTACTAACACTCATACTAGGAAGGAAAAGGATCTACCTAGCCTTAGGTAGATCCAGGACAAAACGCACCTGCGGGTCACAAGGGACGCAGGGGCGAAAGCAGGTGGCCGCGGGCGCGGCGGGATGTGGCCGCGGGGCGGTGACACGGAACGTGGGCGGCCGCTGGCACGCCGCTGGCGCCTGGACAATGTCGCCGCGGGGGCGGTGACTCACGGCCGCGGGGGCGGCGACTGCGCAAAGCGTGATTCTGCGTTTCTCCTCGGTTCTTCACGTGATCAATTCCCGTCTTCTCTCATCCAAAGCCAATCCCAAACACATACATACACATACCAGTATCAAAACGTGCCTAGGCAATCATCTAATCCTAAGCTATGAAGGAAGGCAAGAAAGAAAGAAGAGAGGAGAAGAAAGCTTACCACACTTGTGGTCTAAGGCTGCAGGAGAGCTCAACTGCTACCAAGGCTGGCTTCCAAGCCCAGCATAACCTCAACCAACACTCACACAAGGTACCACACACACAAAACTCTCACAAAACTCTTCCACAGCTCAAGAACAAGATCCAAGGGAGCAAGGAAAGCAAAGAACGTGGAGAGAAGCTGGAGAAGAAGATGAAGAAAAACCCATGATCAGCCAAAGGTAAGAAGGAGCAAAGTAAAGGGTAAAGCATGCAGCCGCCGGAAACCGCAGGGGCGGTCCAAGCAGCCGTAGGGGCGGCCAGCTGCAGGGGCGGCGCCACTCACCGCGGGGGCGGCAAGACCAACCTCGGCCAAAGCTAATCTCGGCCAAGGTCTGGTCTCGGCCCGAAAGATTACGGCTCTTACATTAACAAAATGGAAAGATAGCTCTACTGATTCTCTTACGGGTTTCTTACACTTTTAATTTTACAACCCTAATTTGCCAATAAACCCAAGTGCTATGATAATTCACTACAAAAGGCTGACTCTTAAGTAGCGAGAACAACGGTTTTTGATCCCCTCCCGCTCGTTAAAAGCAAACGCCGGTGTAATGAAGCTCAATTCCCAGTTATAGTTCGTCTTATGTCATTTTTCCCTTTGCACTCTCTGAATATAAAGATTAAATAACAAAACATCAAAATCATGGTTAAGAAGAAATTGCTAGGTTAATCATGACTAAGATTAAATAACAAAACGTTAAAATCATGGCTAAGAAAAATGTATCCGAAAATTATGTATTTGTTGATGTATCGATTACGTACCTTTATTGTTATATAGTAGACAGTAAGGTAGAGGATCCCACAATATTGGTCCGTGGATACATTTCTCATTGACGAAGTTACATATCTCATTTGAAGAAGAAATTGCTAGATTAATCTGCTTCGAAGTCAACTACACTGGCTTTGTAGAAAGTAAACATGAATTCAAGAACTTGAAGCAAAACAACAAAGAAATCAAGATAGGTTATGCAAAATAGGACGATCATAAAAACAAAATAAAAAAACTTGAAACAAAAAGCGGCTAAATAGAGAATAGAGAGTGTTCTTTGGTTAACGTAAGAGTAGGATATATATAGCCATTCATTTAGAAATGAATCTCGTAATTATAAAAAATTATCTAATTGAAGGATAAAAATTTTAAAAAATAAAGATGGTTGGAGAAGATCTCACACTTTTGAATCAACGTAGTAATCAAGATTTGCTTACAAATGATCAAATCGGTAACAAATTTTAATTGTTGGAGAAAATAAATAATAATTTTATAGAATTAAATTAATATTTAGAAAATAAAAAATAATTTTATATAAATAATTTAATATTTAGAATTTTAAAAAAATGGTCCGATCTTCTTCTTTTTTATCTTTTTGTTTCAATTATGATTAATTTTTATTATAATTAATATTAATCAAATTTTCTATGAGTAAACTTATGGTGTTTTACTTCATTTTTTAATGCTTTTTAATTTATTTTTTATTTAAATAATAGATAATTAGTCTTAGTAGTGTGAACTTAGAGGAATTTTAACCTAAACTAATTTAAAATAATAATTATGAATTAATTTAAAATACTACTTTAAAATCCTTCGGCAAATAAAATTAAAGTACGTATTTTTCTAATATTTATTTGAAACTTTTTAAAAGATTTTTTCTGAATTTTTTAGAAATGGCCAAATGGGTTGACATTATCTACCGATTTTGTTTAATTTTAAATTTTTTTTAACAACTTATAATTAATGTTAATAGTTTTAATTATGGAATTACATTTTAAATTACTGATTTTTCTATGCAAAATGTCTGAAATTAAATTACGTAATTAAAAAGATTTTAGCGGACGGAAAATCCTGGCGGCGACACGTGGCAATAAGTGTGTCCGCTTTAATATATATATATATATGAATTTAAAAATATAAAAAAAAAATAGATTTCAAACTTTTTTTATTAAAATAAAAAGTACAGTAAAATTTTGCATTGAAATTTTAAATATAGAAAAAGAAGGGAAATAAACTTTTTAATTTATTTTCGAATACAGTAATTTTTATTTCGAATTAAAATATAGAAAATGAATTTTAAACTTTTTTTTTCTTAAATAAAATAAAGTAAATTTTATAAAAATATAGAAAGATAAAGGAAATAAATTATTTTAGTTTTATTTGAATTAAAACAAAATATACAAAACTAAATTTAAAACATATTTTTATTAAATTGAGTTACAGTATAAAAAAAAAATTCAAAGTTAAAACTTATTTATGATCACATTAAATATAAGTATTATATATTTTAAAAAATTTAAATTTTTTTATTAAAATTTGAAGAAAAATACGTAACGAAAATAAACTAAATTACGAGAATACCAAAAAAAATTAAAAAATTATAGTTAGACATAACATAAAGTTTAAATTTGAAGGACACAAAAAAAAAATCTCTTTAATTTATTACGATAAATTGCTTGGGTGTAAAAATTAGTCCGCGGACGTGTTGCGGACTTGCGGTGCGTCCGACTGGCGGCAGCAATTCAATCAGCGGCTATAATTTGGCTTAATGAGTCCATTAGCTGATGTCATCAAACAAATTAGCGGTTAATATCCTTCCTACCAAATTATTCATGATTTGCGGTCGATACTTTTTAATCGCTGCAAATCTTTTATCCCAGATTCCTGGCCCTGTTACAATTATCGTTAAGAAAATGGTCTTTTATCTGTTTGTTTTAATCGATTTATTTAATATTTGACGGTTTTGAAAATTTCAAATGATAGAATCATGATATTTATCGTTATATTTATTAATCGGTTATTAATAATATTTTATGTATATATGTTAACCCATTTTATTATATTTTTAAAAAATACTTTTTATTTTTTTTAACAAATTATTTTTTTAATATAATTTTTAAGTAAAAGCACATTATATAATACAACTTGTTTAATATTCACACCCGTGCAATTTGTTTGATTATTTTTGTAAGTTTAACGTAATGACGAACAAATAAAAAATGTGTGAACTTATAAAATGCTCTATTTGTTTAATTTTTATTTTTATTATTTTGTTTTCTTTCGGAGACTTTTTTCGTTCAATTTTTTTGTAAATTTTGTTCAAATTATATTATACCAATGATTCATACATTTGTTGAACTTATAGTATAAAAACTTTGAACCTTTTCTTTTCCATTTTTTTCATTCTTCTTTTTTAGCGGACATTTTTTTCCCAATTTTTGGTTCTATTAGTTCAAATTATATTGTACTAATAGTTCATACATTTAAAAAAATATTTTCATAATGAATGTACTACTAATATAAAATCTTTAAATGATAGAACACTTTGTTTGAACTAATGGTATAAATATTTTGAACCAACAATATTATAATAAAATTATTCTAATAACCATAATTTTAAAAATATGAACTTTTAAAATATTAGTTCAAAATTTAGGCATCATTATTTTTGAATTTTATGTTTTATTAGTTCAAACATTATGTTTTATTAGTTCAAACACGTTCAAGTAACAAACTATGTAAAAACATAACTAACAAACTACTAAAATAATACATGAACTAACTAAAAAATATATATCAAAACTAATGGTGTATACCAAGGCTGGCTCATTATTTTTGGGGGCCCAGTGAATACAACCCATAATTTAAAAAATACAGTGTAAGTGAGAAAAAAAATTTAGTTTTGGGGTCTCAAACCTGAGATCTTCAAATGTAAGAAAATACACTTTAACCAACTAGGCAATTATTATATTGGTGATAACTATGTACTCTTTTTCTAAATGTGGCCCCCAAAATCCAAGGCATTGTTCAAAAGAACGGGTTGAACATGCTCCGAGCCGGGCCTGGTGTATACTTTTGAACATATTGAACTAAAACTATGAAGTGAAATGATAACTGTTATACCTTTTTTATGGAAATTAAAAAAAAAATGTCACCCATACCCTCTTTTAAAAATCAATTTTTTAACAGGAAAAATTGTCCTCGTATCTTCTAAAAATTGTCACCGCACATCTTTTAAATCATTAAGGGCTTGTTTGGTATTCATATCTAGATATCAAGATATGGGTATCAAGATATAGGTATCAAGATATAGATATAAGATATCAAGATATGGGTATGAGATTGATATTTGATATCTTAGAAGAGAAAAAAAATAGAAGAGGGAGAGCATATTTGATATCACTATTTTTTGGAGTATATCATAACAAGAGAAATTGTGTATTAGAAGTATATCAAGATATCAATTTGATATCCATACACTCTTATACAAAACAAAGGTATGGGTTTTTTTATGTCGATACCCACATCTGATATCTAGATATGGATACCAAACAGGCCCTAAATTATGTGGATCAATGTAGCCATTGGATCAAGTAAATCCAAGACCCGAATTACTCATTAATGCCGTACCACAACTCCTCTCCGTGATCACTGTCGTATTATATTCACTATAAATACTATCAATTTAATAATTAAATTTATTATTAAGGTTTATAAATTATTAATCAACTTTCGGTGGAAAAATAAACCCAATGTATGTTCAATTACTGAAATTTCTTAATAATAATAATAATAATAATAATAATAATAATTGTGATACAAGATATATACTACAAAGGTCATTAGGTGAATAATCATTGACTAATAAAATAGGAAATATATGAGCCGTTGAATAGATATGGAAAAGGATATGAAGGGTGGTAAGTAAATAAAAATGGCATGAAGAGAGGTCGTATTCCCGGTTTGTCACGTGATGTGCACGTAAAGAAGTGCAAGTTGCATCATTGCGTTGCATGAGATTAAGAGATCAGGCCATCACTGACATCTAATATCGAACCATTCCGCAGACAGTGCCTCTCCACCGTTCTTTCCTTACCACCAAACTCCCCAAATCGTACAATATCACATGGAAGAGCTATATGCCAAATATAGCTTTAATTTTTGTGTTTATCAATCTATTATATTACTTACACCCACTTAATTATTCATTTAATGGGTAAAATTCTTTATTCCTGATATTACATATAAAATTCAAATTCTATAACTATTTTGTAGAATAGTTAAGAAAAACTTTACCAAATTTATCGAGTATCCTTACAATATTAGCTTGGATATCAATCTGGTTCTTAAACTTTTGAAATGATACATAAAACTGTTCAATATTTTATTAAATTGAGTTTATATTCAAAATATAAAATAATCAAAATATTGAAAAAATGTCAAAATTTGTAGATCACGGTTCAATGTTGAAGAGTTTCCCTTTTACGTCCATTTTGTCTTCGATCAAGAGTTCCTCGTCCAATCTATTTGTGAATCAAAAGTGAGAAGATTATTGCTGATTATCAGTCAGGTTTCGGATTAAAACGAAAATTAGAAAAGTTATGATGAAAATCTAATCAAATAGAGTTGGTTTAAATTTAATTTTGACCGTTGAATGATGTTCAATCTTACTGATCAAACTGAGAATAAGAATACAAAAAGTGTGATACAAAATCGCTCCCAAATCAAACATGAAATTGGAATAAGATATAAGCGAAAATCAAACTAAAGAAAATCAGTTCAATTTATTTAGTAGTGAGCAAAGTCATGCGGTTCGGTTCAATTCGCCTAAACTGACCTAATAATACCTAACCCTAGTTATGGTTCTAGTTCACCACAAAGGCCATCGGAGACTATGGGTTGTAGAGGGGCAGAAAAGCATCATATTGCCCAAATCTGAGTTGCATATATTTTAGAGATCACGTTTACAAGTTCTTAAAAGTTTACTAAACTTATTATGGAAGTCCAAACATATATGATTGCTTATAAAAACCTAAAACTTTCATATTTGATAAGATACCATGAAAATAAGTTATGAAAAATTATCGCAATTTATGAATGGCATATTACGAATACATTTCTAATAAAAATAGATTTAAATAAAAAGTAAATATTTTTTATGTTGATTTTATACTTACACTACTTCAATAAGCTTCTAAGTTTCCAATGCATATTCAATAATTTTTTATAAAAAATAATCATATCTTTCAATCAATTATCTATTTCGAATAGGCAATAAATTTCATCTTCTATTTTACCAATAATTTTCTGTTTTAACTTCGAGTAAACTAGTAATTTTTTAAACGCGCAAGGAGTAATGATAAATTTTGCCTTTGGTTCAAGTCAAATAAAATCTAACAGCTTGTGCCTGTAAAGGTCTGGCTGGCATTATATTCATTTACATTCATTACAGTATGTCACCAGACGACGTCGTATTAAGCTCCGTGATACTTTTGTATTCACCATCCTCACGCTGTTCACCTCACTAGTACCACTGCGTTTGTCTTTTTCCTTCCTCTTTCTCTCACTTCTCCCCGCAGATTTTTTCCTTTCTTATTTTAATTTTAATTTCAATTCCAAATTAAGAAGGCAAATTGAAGACGAAGACACAGTCTCTGCACTCTCCAGTAGCAACTGCATAAAAGCCTCTTACTGGCACCTAGAGCGAGATAAAGAGAGAACGGAAGATCTCTCTTGTCGGCAACTATATTTAGTTTCTCTCGCCGGAGGATCAAACTTGTTATTAGAGTCGAAATTTCACGTTTAAAGGCAGATCGATCTTCAATGTAAGTTTCCAGTCTCCACTGTTTATCTATTTCATTTGCACCTTTCGAGTCATCATTTTTGGATCTCGTTTCTTTCTAATATCAAAAAATTGAATTTTATTTTCCTTGAATTTCGTACCTCGATCCGAGTATTTTTGGAGTCGTGATTGCTGTAGGTTGCATGCTCGCACAAACTTCGCAGTCTTGTTCTAAATGTTCAATTTTTCGGTCTGTATATATTCGTCTCTGTCTCCTTCTGCTCAAATTCAATGGCTTAGTTTCATGTTTTGCTTTTTTTGAATTTCACTTTCCGTTTAAATTTTCATGTCGAGTGGAGTCATTCTGTTGAGAGATTCCCTGGTGCTCTGAAGTTGGTCCTGAATCTGTTTCACGTGTGACCTCTTCCCTTCCTTTCTTTCTCGCATAAAATTTGTTTCCCCCTTTTCTACCTTTTCATATTTTGTTAAGCGTTTTGGAAGCTTAAAAAAAGGAAGAATCCTTCAAACCAAATTAGATTCTCCTTTTAGAAAAATAAATCTACTTCGTATTCTTTTGGTGACTGGATTAACATATTACAATCATTCTCTGTTTCCTCAGAAAGAAACCTCGGATCCATTAAAAAATGGTGGCGAACGTTGCGACGACTCCTCTCCAATGGGCGCAACCACCTATTCCTCATTCTCCGTCGTGTCCGCAAACCCTAGCATCGTTGGCAGCATCGAGGAAGCGAAGCGGAAACGAGATCATCGTCTCCCGGTCTGTACACCGTCTCAACCGTTCCCCGCTGTTTGGCATTGGATCGTCATCGAAACTCAATACAGCTCGTTCATTCGAGCTTCCAAATCTGAGATCTCACAGTTTTATTCGTAGAGCCTCTAGTGCAAACTTGGACGCGTTCTCCGACGAGGAATTCTCCAAGAAGATTGAAGAACTGGCGAAGAAATTCCAGCACTCTGACAACATTAACGCGGACGAATCAAAGGAACCGTCGAATTCTCACACGGAGAGTCCGTTCAAGTCTTTTGACATCGAAGATCGGAATGAAATCCGGACAGCGGCGTCTAACATTGAATCTATAAAGTTTCGATGGGGCGAGATTTACCGAGAACCGCCTGATTGGCCGGCGTCGGAAGAGGAGATTGTGACAGAGAGAAAGGCGAACAGCTTGGATCTTCCATTCTCGCTTCGAATGATAAAATGGAAGAAGCAGAGCCAGTTGAATGGAGAAGGATCAGGACTCCGCGAATCGGCCTACTGCTCTATCAAAAAGGCGTTCTCGTCCATGGTTTTCATCATCCGAGAACTCCATAGCTACACTTTGCAGTTGAGAGAGTTCCTCTTCTACGAAGACTTACAAGGGATCCTAACAAGAGTACAGGCAGAAATGCACGCCTCCTTCGTTTGGCTCTTTCAACAAGTCTTCTCTCACACTCCAACTCTAATGGTCTACGTTATGATCCTCCTAGCCAATTTCACCGTCCACTCTATGGCCAGCAACGCCGCCATTACTATGTCGCCGGAACCGGCAATAGTCACTACAATAGAGTCCTTGTCCACACAGGAATCACCCAATTCATCGAGCGAGAAGTTTGATTCCTCTTCCTTGAAATCGTTCTCAACCTCAATCGGAGGGAGTGACGGTGGCGGAGGGAAGACAAGGCCAGTGGCGAGCGGAACAGACGGAGACGGACGGTTTGATAGATCAGGGCATCTCAATCCAAGGATTTTCCCAGACGGATCTTCCAACAAATTCTCACCATTAACAACGAGAGAGGAAGAATCAGTGTCTGGACAAGAGGAAAGAGGGGAGGAAGTGAGAGTCTGGAATGCAATGGTGGACGAAGCTTCTAGAATGCAAGCTGAAACAAGAGATGATTCCTTGGATTCCATTACAATTCAGAAATTCGTTTCTCCGGTGACAACAAAGATAGAATCAGACGCAGAGTATCCCGAATTCTTCCGAACGGAGCTTCTCTATCGGATGGGTCTGGCCCGCGAACCCAATAACCCACTCCTATTGGCCAATTTCGCGCAATTCTTGTACTTAGTTGCTCACGACAACGACAGGTAATTGCTAGCTGTACCTTCAATCTTTAAATTTGATGCTGTTTTTATTGGACCCTATTTGTTTGCTCTAGTAAAATCAGGAAATTAAACTCGAAAGATTCCATCAGCATTGTCTCTTATGAGTGAATTGAGATTTGAGAGTGATTTACTTGTCTGCTTTAGAAAATCGAGTGATTCGAATCTGATAAGATTTTGAGTACTCAACTGTGTGGTAGTGCAAAATGCATACTTTCCTTTCACATGCAAGTATCATAATATCTATGCTTAGCATCTCCTGAACCTTATAGGTAACAATATCTTTGATTATTTTGTTACAGAGCTGAAGAGTACTTCAAGGCAGCAATAGCGATTGAGCCAAAGGATGCACAAACATGCAATGCATACGCAGATTTCCTATGGCATGCAAAGAAGGATTTGTGGGCTGCAGAAGAAGCCTATTTAGAGGCCATTTCAGTTGATCCAGACAACTCGCACTACGGAGGCAGCTACGCTCATTTCCTATGGAGCACCGGCGGTGAAGGAACTTGTTACCCGCTCAACGCTCCGGAGGCTGAAGGAGCCCGAGAAGCTTGAGCTTCATAACCATAGAACAGAAGTGAACATAAATAAGACAAGAGAGTAAATATACAAAGATTAGAAGTATGTAATTTTTCTTTTTCTTTTTTTTTTTTTTTGTGGGGGAGATTTCCTAAATTGGTTGGCCTAGTGATTGGTGATTGTGAGAGAATAATTATTGGGTTATTCAAATGGGAAAGATCGATGATTGATTTTGCACATGGTGATTGGTGTTAAATTTCCTAGTTTTGATTGCTTAGGTTTCATTCATATGCATTAAAGGGTAGAAATTGCAGCAGTTTGTCTCGAGATCTACAGGGAGAAATCCCTTTTCAGTACTTCATGCATCCATGGCTTTGTTCTTTGAATTTTAAACACGATAAAACACATTTTATCTTATTTTATGATTTTTAAAACATAATTAATTTAAATCACCGAGTTTTAAAAAATATTTATTATAATATATGAATACAATACAATAATATAATATTGATTATTTTATCATTTATATTCAAAAAACAAACCGGAAGTACGAGGGTAGTGCGTTCGCTGTTTTTACACCCCTATAAACCTTTATCAATAATGATAAAGACCTATAAGTTAATAAAACAAGGAATGAATAATTTTATATTTATAACCTGAAAATAATTACCTAAATAGCAACGAACCCACAGTGTATGGGTAAATCACAGTAAATGTAAGTATTCCACGGTCGATCTCAGAGACTGGGAGGATTAAATTGTAGGGGGTTGAAAAAGATAAAAGAAAGAAATCAAAAAGGTTTTAAAAAGGTTTTAAGGACTCGCAATCAATTGTTACTATTGAATTGAAAGTCAAAACAAACAAATAAAAAGGAAAAACAAAGATAATCAAATTAAAGGAAAGAAAATGGATTCCAAGGGTTCAAGATCATTGTTTATACATATAGATTCAGGAAGACTCAAAAAGATATAAGGTAGAAAAGCTACAGGGATGAACGTTTCTAGGCTGATGATCTATTACCGGGTAAGTCTCAAGATCATCTAGTTCCAAACCAACTACCTATTACCGGGTAAGTCTCAAGGTAGAGAGGTAGGCAATTCTAAACAAACAAGACTTCAAACTAAGGGAAAGGTAAACCATTACCGGGTAAGTCTCAGGTATTACCCTACTTAGCAAGGAATCTAAGCACATTCAACCAATAAAGGATAAACCTTTATTACCTATGGTCAATCTCTAAGGTATCTAAGAAGGAATATCACCGGGTAAGTCTCAAATCCAACTTAGGTTACAAGCTAGAAGGATTCTAACTAGGTTCAAGTTCAAGCCAACCATTAGGATTTCTAGCAATTCAAAGCCAAAACAAAGCACAATCTAATCCATCATAATCCAAGGCATAAACAAATCCCTGTCAACCTTGGAACCACAAGGTTCTAGCCAATAACAATCATATCAAAGAAAGACAAATAATAAATAACAAAGAGGAATAAAAAGAACTTAACTTCAATATATGAAAACCTTCAATCTTGACAAAACTCGAATCCAACAAGGTCTTCCAAACAAACCTCAAGCAAAAGTATGAATCTTGAACTAAACTAAGAAGAACAATGGTGAAGAAGAAGAGAAGGGAAGAGAGACGGCTAGCTCTCTAGGGCTAGCTCTGGGCGACTCCCAACACAAAAGACGGACTAATTCGGACCTGTAGAAATAACCTAGAGCTTCCCTTTTATAGGCAACAACCTTAAAAAGGATGGGTTGAGCCAAAACCGATCCAACAATAAGATAAAATCACCGAACAGGAAATCTTAGGCAGAAATATCGGCCGAGATCGGGCCAGTCGGGACCGAGATTTGACAACAGAAAGTTCAGCGTCGCAGCACATCGGAAATCTCGGCCGAGATCAAGAAATCTCGGACGAGCTCGGACCATCTCAGCCGAGCTCGGACCATCTCGGACCATCTCGGCCGAGCCAGGGCCATCTCGGCCAAGCCAGGGTTATCTCGGCCGAGCCAAGACCATCTCGGCTGAGCCAGGGAGAATCTCGGCCGAGCTAGGACAAATCTCGGCCGAGATCATGGACCATCTCGGCCTGGTCTGGCCGAGATCGGTCCCTCTCGGTCCGAGATGCGATCTTCTTCGTTCCTTCGCGTCTTTAGCTCGATTCCTCGCGTCTTTAGCTTGATTCCTAGCCCTTTCCCGTTCACGTATGCTTGCTCCAATGCGTCCACTTCGAGGCTTGATCCTCCAATACGTCGTTTTAGCTCTAGAATAGCGTGTGTAGACATCTATTCTTGCAAAGTAGAACTAAACAAGCATAAATGGCACAAACTAAGGCCAAAACATGAATGCGGAAAGGGGAAATCTAACTAAATGCATGTGTGCAACAGGTAGATAAATCATGTTATCATAGTGCAACCTCCCGTATTCTTCACGTGGAACATACGAAACCATACCAATAGAAGTGCATTGCAATCTCTCGTCATCTTTACGCTGCAACTCGATCACATCGTATTCACGTGGATCACGCGGAACCATACCAATAGAAGTGTAGTGTAAACTCTTATCGTTTTCACGCTCCTCCTTGATGTGTCCCCTAAGAACCCGCACAAATAAGCAATGGGCGAGCGTCACATGCATATGCGTCCGTCCTCTTGTGATCGCGAACCAAGTCTATCATCCACGACCAGACCATATTGGTTGATTTGTCGAACACCAAGGCCAACATGATAAAAAAAAGTAACAAGTATGCGGATGCAATGGTGGGCTAACTAAGGGGCGTCTAGATCGTGAAAATTTTGAGTGGTGACCCTCTTCAAGGGCTTGCAATAAACCCGAGTCTCGTAACGAAGGGCCTCCTCTCAAAACAGTCCAAACGCATTGACAAGACATGTAATCCTATAATGTAGATCATCCGGTGTAAGAAGCACGTACTTCCCCATCAATAACGAGCCTCATTATAACCCGAACATGGTGAAGTGTTATGCTCATCTCACTCTAAGGAATGATGAAATATAATTGTCTCGGGTGTCTCATCTCAACGAATGCATGTGTCAATGACTGATCATCCCCAAGAACTGAAAATCCTTTAAGTCGGTAAGGGCGTTATGTCATACCAAACCAAACCAAACGAAGAATGTGGATCTTCGAGATCTTGAGGTCAACTACGCACAACCTTGATTGTGATTGTGTGGTGGGATTATCCTCCTAAAGATAACAAAAATTAACATTATCTTAAACAAATCAATAAAAATAATATTAATATCATAGTTTAATACAAAAACCGAAATAATACGTCATTGACCTATATCCCACTAGCTTTGTGCTCTATGTAACATGTCACCACATTTGAGACAACCGGAGTACCCGCGTTAAGGTTAGAAAAGTGTGATGAGATTCTAGAATATATGCCTCGGGGTGAAATACCTTCGCAATCTTGTTCTTTTTGTTCTTTGGTTGCTTAGTGTTTCATCATGCGATTTTCTTTGATCGGGACTATGCTATAGGATTCAAATTCTTGTCTGTAGATCGCTTGATTTTGTCCGCTTTTCCTTTCCTTTTATTAATACTTGTTTGTCATTTTTATGGTATTTCAATTCACCTAACTTGTCTTTTTTACAAAATTACGTAACTATAAATTATTGAAATGTTAAGTGTATATGTTTTTATTTTGATTGGGTACTTCAAATACCTAGGAATACACATATTTGATACAAAAATATAATTGACATATTATTAGTAGCATATGAAAAATAACCTTTTAATTATTTTGTAAACAAATTAACCTCTAAATTATAATAATTGATACATATGTATAGTTTATGTACTTTTTCGAGTGACATGATCTATTTGTTTTCTTGTTCTTTGGTTGCTTGACGTTTCATCATGGAATTCTCTTTGATCGGGAGTTATGTGATTCAGTTTGTGTGTGGATATGACTTGTGTTCGTGTTTTTATTTATTTATTTATTAGTAACGGTCTTTTTCGGTTGGTGTCCTTTAGGTATGGTACCCTTAAGGTTTGTTCTTTTCCACAAAATACCAAACGTGAAGGGTATTAACCGAAAAAGAGCAAACATAGAGGACACCAGGCGAAAAAAAATACCAAACTTAAAAGGCCCAACACGATAACAGTAAAATTAATGATCACCAACCAAAAAAGACCAGACCTTGAACACATCAAACAAAAATATCAATAGGCTTGGCCGATGACATTCCGAACCTTGACAACACCTTTTCAATGTAGCCTTTTTGTGATAAGAAAAGCTTCTTATGAACCCTATCCATAAGAATCTCCATTCCAAGATTTTTCCGAGCTGCTCCCAAATCTTTCAACTTAAACTCAACACTTAGGAGACCCTTCAATTTCTGAATGTCATACTTATTATTTACACCTATTAACATATCATCTACATACAAGAGCAAATAGATGAGAGAATCATCCTTCAACTTGTTGTAGTACACACAACAATCATAAACACTCATGTCGTAACTAATCTCTATCATATAGTTGTCAAACATCTTGTACCACCGCCTCGGAGACTACTTAAGCCCATATAAAGACTTTTTCAACTTATAGACATAGTTTTTTTTTCCTGGAACTTGGAAACCATCCGGATGAGTCATGTATATTTCTTCTTCTAACTCTCCATGTAGGAAAGTTTGTCTTTACATCAAGTTGTTCGAGCTCTAGATCCCGATGCACCACTATTGCTAGTAACACTATGATGGAAGTATGTATGTTGCGAGAAAATCTCGTTGTAATCCACTCTCTCTTTGATGAAAACCTCTTGTAACAACTCGAGCCTTATACTTGACCCCTTCATTAGGTGACATATCTTCCTTCTTCTTGAAAACCCATTTACAAGTAATAACATTTCTCTCTCTAGGCAGTATGACTAACTCCCAAGTCCGGTTCTTATGAAGTGACTCCATCTCATCTCCCATTGCTGCAAACCATTGTGCAACTTTAGAACCATATACAACTTTTCTATAGGTGAATGGTTCATGAGTATCCATCTCTTCAACAACTTGTAGAGCATAACCAATAATATCCTCAAAACCGTACCTTTGTGGAGGTCTTACTTTAATTCTTCTTGAGCGTCCCTCAGCTAAGCTTTGGTGAGTAGCTTTTGTTGGTTGATTTCCTAATGTTGTGGATTCGGGTAGCTCAGCTTCTAACAGTGGATGTCCCTCTTCTTCTTGATGAAGAGCTTGGATCTTCACCTGTTTATCAACACTACTACTTTTTCCTGGTTCCATTGGCTTCAATAACGAGTCAAGCATAGAATTCTCATCAAAGATGACACTTCTACTTAGGATAACTCTTTTCTCAGACGGAGTCCAAACTTTGTATCCCTTGACACCATCTCCATAGCCTACAAACACTCCTTTCTTTGCTCGAGGCTCTAGTTTACCCTCACTAACATAATAGTATATTGTACAACCAAAAACCCTAAGATCAGAATAGTCAACAAGCTTACCAGACCATACCTCATAAGGTATTTTGCAGTTTATGACAGTGTGAGGTCTATGGTTTATCAAGTAGCATGTTATAGTCACTATTGCTGCCCAAACTTCCTATCTAATTTGCATTAGAGAACATGCAACTTGATCTCTCTAATAAAGTCTGATTCATCCTCTTACCTACACCGTTTTGTTGTGGTGTATGCCTGACTGTATGATGACGAGCATTTCCATTATCCTTTCAAAACTGATCAAACTCAGACAAACAAAACTCCAAACCATTATTAGTTCGCAACCTATTGATCTTCTTTCCTGTTTGATTCTCCACTATTGTGTTTCCACTCCGACCTTGAAGTTCTTAAAAGCTTCTCCTTTGTGTTTCATGACAAACAACCAAGTCATTCTTGAATAATCACCAATGATAGTCAAGATATACCTCTGCCGTCCTAGACTCAACGATAGCCGGACCCCAATAATTCGAACGGATGTAATCAAGTGTGCTTTTTGTCATTTCAATACCCTTTGGAAACTTGTTGTGGTGCAGCTTTCCAAAGACACAATGCTCACAAAAGTCAGGATTCGTGATCTTGTGACCACCAAGAAGATATTCCTTTGCCAGAATTTGTATCCTCCTTTTACTTATATGACCAAGTCTCATATGCCATAACTTAATCATATCATCCTTATGAAACTCTGAAGATGCAACAAAAACAGGCCTAGAAATAGTAGAACCTTGTAGAAAATATAAAGTGCCTCTTCTGACACCTTTCAAAATAACATCAAAACCCTTACAGACATTTAGAACTCCACCTTCACCTTTGAAATAAAATCCCTTACTATCCAGAGTACTCAAGGATATCAAATTCTTAGTAATAAGTAGAACATGTCGGACCTCGTTCAATGTACAAAACTTTCCTTCATGTGTCTTGATTTTAATCGAGCCAATTCCAACTGCCTTGCAGACAAAACTATTGAACATGGAAATATTGTCACCATCTACTTGCTTGTAAGTTTCGAATCAGTCTTTGTTAGGACATATGTGATTGGAAGATCCGGAATCAAGAACCCACACATCATCCTGATATGTGTGTCTACCAGCAATTAAAGCAGTATCCTCATCTGATTTAAAATAATCTTCCCCAACAATCGTAGAACTAGAATCATGTGGTTTCTTTCTCCTAGGACATTCGTGTTTCCAATGTCCTTTCTCCTTGCAGTAGTTGCAGACATCATCAGGCTTGGAACCTTTTGAAGAAGACGACTTATTGTTTTTCTTTCCTGATTTTCCTTGTCCGTTCCCTATGCTTATATATAGGCCAGATGCTTGACTATCCCTATCTACACCACTTTCATTCACCTTGTGGTGTAGTTCCCTTGTATGAAGGGGAGACCTGACATCTACCAAAGTAATAATATCTTTTTCAAAAACAAATGAATGAACAAAGTTTTCATATGATGACGACAGAGATACCAACAAAATCAACGCAACATCCTCGTCCTCAATCTTAACATCAATATTACGGAAATCTAGAAGAATTGTGTTCAAATGATCTAAGTGTTCATAAAATTGCGTACCTTCCTACATTCGCAGGTTGAACAAACGTTGCTACAAAAACAACTTGTTGGTGAGAGACTTCGTCATGTAGAGACTGTCCAACTTCAACCACAATTTGGTTGCAGTATCCTGGTCCAAAACCTCGCATAAGACATCATTTGCGAGACACAACATGATTGTCGAATGCGCCTTATCCTCCTGAGTTGTCATCTCAACAACATCGCCCTTTTCCTTATCGGATTCCTTCCTTGATAATGGCCCCAATAAGTCTTGTTGTTTCATCAACGCCCGCATCTTGATCTGCCACATACTGAAATTGTTCCTCCTTGTGGACTTGTCGATCTTCATTTTGAAAGAAGACATACTTTTTTCAAATTACCGAAAATCAAGGAACCCAAAGCTCTGATACCAGTTTGTTGTGCGAAATCACTAAGAAAGAACATAATTCAACAAACAAGAAAAACAACACATGAGTTTATAGAGGTTCACCAAATAAAGACTATCTCCACTTTTCAAGGAGATTTTATTGAGGAATTTCAAAGTACTGATGAGAGGATAAACACATGATAACTAGGTTATCAAATGATCAGATGATTAGATGATAGGAGACTAAGGGAACCCTACAATATACATATATATATATATATATAGGAACAACCCTAGATTTATACTTAGGTAGGTGTATACTTGACAGATCAAACTTGACAGGTTTATACTTGGAAGATTTAAACTTGATAGGATTATACTTGGAAGTCAAGTATAAGACTGAGTCAAACAGAAAAGACACAAACATAAATCAACATAATTCAAGACATATTCAACATCACTAGGAGGTATATGCTTAGCAATATGTTGCACATGGTATTATGGACAAACAATTTAGGAAGTGAAGTTACGTGAAGGGATGAAATTGTTGCTTTCGGCAGAGTTTCCATGATAATTATAAATTATTCAAACTGTTTTTTTCCAGTTTTGTAATCAAATATTAATTTTTTAATAACCAAATCTATTTAATAAAGGACCGATGTATGCAAACACTTGATTTTATTTATTTTTAAGAAAAGCTAATAAAGGAAATATCACGCTATCATAAAAAGGGAAAAAGGTGAAAGTAAGCTTAAATTTTTTAAAAAAACAATACACCATTTTTTATATGTAGAGTAAAAGACAACTATTTACGAAAAAACAAAACCATATGAATATTTAATATTTTTAGGGATGGGCTCGGGATGAAAATGAGGTTCACCCATATTTCAACTCGGCTATTATACATTGGATGGAATTAGGATGAGCCTTATAAATTTTAGATTGAATTTGTCGGGACTTATGTGATGCTCAGGTTCGGGGTCAATACCACCACTTATTGTGGTTGTGTAAGATCTTTGGAGCAAAAACTTTAAAACAAACACTTTAATATTTTTTAAAAAGTTGAGTGAAAACTAAAAGTAGTGAGCATAATGAAGTCTCGGTGAGAGCAAAGAGCACGATGTAAAATGTTAAGACTTGCAATTCAATTTTACAGAATCGTAAAAAGCATGATTGTAGGAGTGAAAGATGACAAAGTCGTCGTTATCTCCCTATTTTGAGAAGTCGAGCAATGAATCAAACAAGAAGCAAGGGATAATAAATTAATGGTTGATATCAATTTAAACCGATTGTTATGATTAAATTATTACTTTTTAGAAATAATTATATATAAAACGGTTCTAACACGACGAAGAAGTTAACGTCCATATCAGGACGATATTGCACTTTTTGAATAAGATCCACCAGGTTTGAGACATGATTACTATTTTTTTTAAATAAAATCTCACGGGATTCAAGATGAGATCAAAATAGAAAGGAACAAGATCCGATCCGAATTTGTGTATGCCCCTAAGAGCATGTACACTAGCAATTTTTAAACTCAATTTCTTAATTTTATTTTTCACTTTCTCTACCTTCCATGTCATCTTTATAATCCAATGTTTAACTTCCTTTTTAAGTTGATAAAAAATAAAATAAAAGCTATAAAATCATAATTGGTGTAATTTTATTTATTATTGACTTCGAGGTTATTCAATGACTGAAATTAATCTATGTTCTCTCTCCTTGGTTATTAGAGTACCCACACTAGAGGACACACGAGATTAATCTTAACCCCACGAAAGAAAAACCCTAGAAGCGTTTGGCGATCTGAAGCGACTGCGGCGATCGCAATCTCTATCTCTCACTTGCTCTCTCTCCTGTGAAATCCGTGAGGGCTAGGTATCTCCCACGTCAGGGTGGGTAGTGGTGCGTGGTAGCGGTTCCTGAAGGCGTGGATATGGAGAAAGGGAAACACCAGATACATTTGACCGACGAGGAGTGTTGTGTTTTTCAATTTGGAACAGTTAGGAACGAGTCTGAGGAGAATTCAACACCAGTGCTAATTGGAAAGGTGATTACCGAGAGGTCTTTCAATCAGTTCGCACTAAAAGCAACTATGAAGGGAGCGTGGAGAGTCAAAAAGGGGTTCAATTTTAGAGAGTTGCAGAAGAACCTGTTTATCTTCCAGTTTGCCTCCATTGAAGATAAAAATCAGATCATGGAAAATGGGCCATGGAGTTTTGATAAGGCCCTACTAGCTTTGAGAGACCCGGGTACTGAACAACCATCAAAGATTACCTTCTCTCATGTTCCTTTTTGGATTAGAATACATGATTTACCGATTGGAACAGCAAATGCGAAACTAGGTCAAGTAGTTGGGGAGATGTGCGGCGGTTTCATTGGGATGGATGAGAATAGTGCAAGTCCAACTAGTCTTTTCCTCAGAGTCAGAGTGAACATCGACATTACTAAACCACTCAGAAGAGGGATAATCATGAAGAACGAAGACGGGAAAATTTGGTTACCTATTCAGTATGAAGGTTACCCAATTTTTGCTATGTCTGCGGAAGGATTGGGCATGTCGAGATTGAGTGCACTGATGAGGAAGCAAAAGAGTATATGAATGAGTATAATGACGAGTTGAGAGCCCCAAATCTCAAACAACCACGTCTCAAGCAGGATCTAGAGGAAGAAGAGACACTCAGTGGTGATACTATGAGTGGTGACGGAACGAAGAACCAAGGAGGCAATCGGACAAAAGAGAGGAACGGCCGACGGATTAGAGGACTGGGTGAAGTGTTAATGGAAAAGGAAGGGACATAAATTTCAATATCACAACAGGAGGAGTGCGCACTTAATCAGATAGTGGGTGGGGTCTCTATTGATCAAGAAATTGGAGGGATCATGTGAACGACAACAACCGAGAAATCTGACACAGCTACAGTTGATGTAACAGAAAGTGAAGACATTAACATAGGAATTGATCTATCAAGGAAAACGTGGAAGAGACAGGCACGTATTCCTATGATGACTGCTGAAGTTGACACCCCAAACCTTTTGATTGGTGGAAAAAGAGCCAGGGCAGATGCTGAAAAAGGAAAGACTGAAACGGAGACTGTTTCACCAAAACGTGTGAAGATAGCTTCCGAAAACTTGGGATCGGCAGGAGAGACGGAGAGTCTCTCTTGCCGGGGACAATGAATATCCTCAGTTTTAACTGCCGGGGATTGGGCAAAGGCCCGTCAGTTACACAACTAGCTAGACTAGTCAAGGAAAAGGAGCTTCACCTATTGTTCTTATGTGAAACCAAGAGCACTAGGAAGAAGATGGAATTTCTTCGATCTAGAATGCATTTTGAGGGCTGTTTTACGGTAGACAGCGTCAAGTCGGCGGGTGGACTGTGTTTGATGTGGTCATCCAGGGTGAGTGTATCCATACATTCATATACACAACACCATATTGATACGGTTGTCGATGATTGGCGCTTTACGGGAATTTACGGATGGCCTAAATCCAGTGAGAAAAGGTTTACAGTTGATCTTCTCAAAAGAATTAAAGAGAACCTTGAGGAGCCTTGGTTGGTTATGGGATATTTCAATCTACTTCTTTCCTCGGAGGACAAGTTCGGGGGGTCGACTCCTTTCTCTCAGTTATGGGAGTTTCGAAGCGCGATTCAATTCTGCAATCTCATTGAGCTTCCTTTCGAAGGTCCACGACATACATGGGACAACGGTCAAGTTGGGGAGGGTTTAATCAAAGAAAGAATTAATATGAGTTTTGCTACGTCGGATTGGATTGGAAAATTCCCACATTTAAAGGTCTTTCATCTGCGAAGAATTTCGTCGGACCATGTCCCATTACTATTGAACATTAACACCATAGAAGATGATTTGCTTCGACTGAAACGTCCTAAACTTTTTCGGTTTGAAGCTTTTTGGACTAAAGATGAAAATTGTGTGGAGGTTATTCGCAATGCATGGCTCAACCCGGGTAGCAACTCGACAGAAGGGGGGATAATTGGAAGACTGAACAGATGCCGTACCGATTTGGACGACTGGAGCCGTAATGCTTTTGGGAATTTCGGTCAGGAGTTTGCACAAGTAAGATCTGAGTTAAAGAGGATTCACTTAAGAGGAGTCGACGGGTCTTCTGTCCAACGGCACCGTCTTCTCGAGGCCAAGGAAAGGGATCTCCTGGACAAAGAAGAGATTTATTGGCATCAGAGGGCACAGGAAAACGAGTTTTGTAGTGGAGATCGTAACACTGCCTTTTTTCACCAAAAGGCAAATGGAAGAAGAAGGCGTAATCGGATATCTCATCTGGTTGATGATGACGGACAATCCTGGCGATCGGGGAAGGGGAAAACGCAAGTGGCTATGGATTATTTCACGAAGATCTTCTCTGGGGAGATTGATTATTTTGATTCTGCGAATCTTCCACCAATGGAACTGTTGAGCCGGGAGGATAACGTTGAGCTCATGAAATATGTTTCGATAGAAGAGGTACGTGCCGCATTATTTGACATGCATCCAACAAAGGCTCCGGGTCCGGATGGTCTTCCTGCGCTCTTCTTTCAACAAAATTGGGACATTGTTGGTCTCGAGGTATCTCAACTTATCATTAGCCTTTTTAGTGGGGATTCGTTTCCTTCAAATTTCAATCACACTTTTATTTCACTCATTCCAAAGGTGAATAATCCCCTGTGCATGAAAGATCTACGTCCTATTAGTTTGTGTAATGTCATTTATAAAATATTTGCCAAAGTGTTAGCTAATAGGTTGAAGTGTTGTTTAGGGAAGATTATTTCTCCCACTCATAATGCTTTTATTCCAGGGCGTCTTATTATTGAGAATGGTATTGCTGCCTTTGAGTTATTTCACTTCATGAAGACTAGGGAAGGAAAACAGGGTTTCATGGCTTTAAAACTGGATATGGCAAAGGCTTATGATCGTGTGGAGTGGAGCTACTTGGGAGCGTGTATGAGAGCTATGGGTTTCTGCGAGTCTTGGGTGGATCTGGTGATGAAGTGCGTCTCAACGGTATCCTTTTCAGTGCTTATGGAGGGATGCCCATCTCCTACTTTCTTGCCGGGCCGGGGTCTACGTCAAGGGGACCCACTTTCACCTTTCCTTTTTCTTATTTGTGCGGAAGGGCTTTCTAGCATCATCCGGAGTAGAGAGGCCAGTGGCAGAATCCAAGGAATTCGGATAGCAAGGTCGGCACCCAAAATCTCTCATCTTTTCTTTGTTGATGATAGTGTTATGTTTGCAAAGGCGTCTTGTCAACAGAGCAATGAGATCGTTTCTATCCTCCGTGAATATGGAGCAGCTTCAGGTCAACAAATTAACTTTGCAAAATCGGAAATATCTTTTAGCACCAATGTCAGCAGTGAGAGGAGAAATGCCATTATTAATATTGTGGGGATTCGGGAGGTCAGTAAACATGAGAAGTATTTGGGTCTGCCAACTATGGTCGGGCGGTCTAAGAAAGTTATCTTCAACAATGTGCGGGAGAGAGTGTGTAAGAAAATAAAGGGTTGGAAGGAGAAGCTACTTAGCAGAGCGGGTAAGGAAGTTCTCCTTAAAGCGGTGGTACAAGCTATACCATCTTATACTATGACGTGCTTTGAAATGCCCCAAGGAGTGCGTGATGATATCGAAAGAATGATGAATCAGTTTTGGTGGGGCTCCTCAGGTGACAAACGTAAGATTCACTGGATCAGTTGGGGTAAGATGTGTGAAGGCAAAGGAGCGGGTGGTATGGGCTTTCAGGACATGAAGGCTTTTAATTTGGCTATGCTTGAAAAGCAGAGTTGGCGACTTGTCACAGATAACAATTCTCTTTTGGCTAGGTTATTGAAGGCACGCTACTATCCATCCGACTCGTTTTTGAATGCTCAAGTTGGTTATCGCCCAAGCTATATGTGGAGAAGTATACTTAAAGGAAGGGAAGCTCTTGAAATGGGCTTGTGCTGGCATGTGGGTAATGGTGCATCTCTCCATGTTTGGCACGATCATTGGATCCCGAAGCCGTTGTCGTTCCGTCCTTTATTTTATGCTAGAAATGCTACGTCAAACTTGAGAATCATTGAGCTTATCGACTGGTCCCGGGGTTCCCAGAGGAGGGAGGAGGTATTAGAGGCTCTAGGGGAGATTGACGGTGAGGTGGTTCTAAACCTGCCGTTGATTAGCCATGAGCTGACTGATGAGCCCTATTGGTTTCACACCAACAACGGGGTTTATAGTGTTAAGTCCGCTTATCATGCTATCATGGCGAATAGGGATTTTTTAAGGGAGCGGGGCGGATCTTCTTCTGGTGCTCCTGGTCATTCGATTTGGCGCCACATTTGGAGAATTAAGATCACTCCAAAGGTTAAAAACATGGTCTGGCGTGCGTGTCGGGGCGTTATCCCATGCAAGGCTAACTTAGCTCAACGTAAGATCCCGATCGAACCCTGGTGTCTTCTCTGCGGCCAACTTGAGACGGAAATGCATATCTTTGCTCATTGTAGTTGCACTTCCAGTGTTTGGGAGAATTTTTCATGCTTGGAGAATGCTCGGGTTTCTGCTTCCTCTCTTCTTCAATGGTTTGAGATGGCAAGCGTTGATCCCTCTCCTGCAGATTTGCAATTATGGGCTTGCTTGGTTTGGTCGTTATGGAAGGCAAGGAATTTACGAGTTTTTGAGGGTTGTCATACTCCTTCACAGATGATTCTTGCGGAGGCTTTGAAAATCGTGGGAGACTTTAATACTTACTCCTCCTCCCAGGTTGGTTCTCCTTTTATGACGGCTTGTGTTCCTAGGTGGATCAAACCCGCCGGCGGTGTGATAAAATTCAATTGTGATGCATATGTGGATGGTTTTGGTGGTAGCGGCATCGGTGTGGTTGCCCGTAACTGTCTGGGGATTGTGGTGCTTGTGGGAGCAATGAAGCTCGATGGGATATGGACGGTAGATGCAGCCGAAGGGGAGGCTATTAGATGGGTTGTTCAGATGGCAAAATTCAAGGGGTGGAATGAAGTTATTTGCGAGTTGGATTCATTTCGAGTTATCAAAGAGCTTCTTTCAACGGAGAGGTCTAGGGGCTTGTTAGGGGGTATTATTAGTTCTATTAAGAAGGAGGTGGGGGATTTCTTAACGTGTCATTGGTCTCACGTTCGTAGAGAGGGTAATAAACCGGCGCACTTCCTGGCGTCGACTCGTCCTAGTTCCCCTTTCTTCTCTTCTTCTTCTGGTTTATCTGCTGAACTTTGTAACCTTTTGGTAGCTGATTCTATTGAAGGTTGAAGGTTGTTTTTTCAAAAAAAAAAAGAAAAAAAAAATCTTAACCAATTTTTTCTCACTTTTTAACTTTTCTCTCTCTCCCACATCATCTTAAGAACACAACTTAAATTTATATCCACATTAATAGAACACATTACTTGTTCTTAGCATGTATATTATGTACATTATCTACTTTTATTTGTTTTATGAATCAAACCATAAACGAATTATATTAAATAAATATGAACCAAATATTAGATCTTGTGATTCAATATTAAACTTTAAATAAGGCAATTTAAAATTTAAAATTTCACTACAAAACTAATTAAATTACATAAATTAATTATTAAAATAACATTACACTAAATGTATTCGAGTAGATTAAATAGTCAACAATATAAAATTAAACAATATCTAAATAAATGATACTCATCTACGAAAATTATCAAACACTACATAAATTATAAATTACATACTAGATGAAATATTGAAAATATTACAACAAGCAGCGACTAATTATTGGATCTTGAACATACACAATAAGAAGAAAACACGCAATTTTTAAATAACACATTATAAATTCAAATTACAAGTATAAATCTGATTTGAAAATGCAACAAAAAAAATATTACACATTAGTATTTTAATTGTAGTGGAAGTTCACATCGGTACAAACACCACAAACATATTAATATTTTACTTAAAGTATGACCCTTTATTCTCATCTTATAGTGTTCTCCTGCAAGATTAAAATTTTTTGGGTCTTTCAAAATACAATTTCTCTTTCCTCCTTTTGTGCTTAGGTGGACTTAAGAACACCACAAGGATAGCCCAATGTGGTTGCTTAGTGTACAATCAAGACATACTTTTTTTTAGCTAAAAAGTAATTTTTGTTTAAAAAATTAATATATTTAATTTTAAAAAACTTACGCTGTGTATGCTCTAATATTCCCATGATAAGAGATGAAAAGAGAGAAATAAGGAGTCCATTTCATATAGTCCATGTGGGAAAGGCCCATTTCATATCAAGCCCCCTTAGGCATGGCCCACATACTGCGGCCCATGGATCATGGCCCACGTTAATAGAAAAGTCCACTTCATATCCTTATTAGATAAGCGAATAAAAGAACAAGTGTTCAAGAGTTCTTTACCGACTCTATATTAAGTTTACATCTAAAGGTAGTCGACACGAAATCAACATTGGTGCTCTCTTTATGCTTTTTGTGCCTTTTTTTTTGCTCATAGTACTACATAGTACATACGACAGTATGTGTTACTCTCATGCAGAAAATGTGTTGAAACAAATACCATGATATTCCACTAATCCATTAGATTGTTGTAATTTGTATAGTTATACCATCAAACTCTACAAGATAATGTTTAGAAATCTTTTTTTTTTAATAAGAATTAAGGATAATTTCACATTTGCATTGAATTTTAGAGTCTACATATAGAATATATAAGATTATATCTACTCATTTACAATCATCTAGAAAAAAAAATAGGGCACCTATGTATTGATTTCATCTAATTACGAATGAGACTGAGCAATTCTAATCATCATGTTGTTGGGTAAAGTTTAATTTGAAGATTAATTTTTTTTTTGTTTCCCTTCTAAATGAGCGATTTCAAGCTTGTTTAAAAATTTGATCTTTAATTTTTGTTAATTTTTTTTATATTCGGCGAGTCTAAGACGTAGAGGGTCATGCACATCAATGTAAATTTACTCTCACAAGTAGTCGGAGATTCATCCTAAAACCAATTAACAATAACAATGATAACCCTATGACTTATATGTTAGCTTCATGTATTTCATATTGTCAACATGAGACATATTTTCACACTCAACAATTTTATTATGATTTTTATCACGATTCGATATTTAAAATAAACCAATCAAGGCTTTTAACATTGTTGAGTTTTAAATAGTTTATTAATTTTCAAATTAGTATTAATTCACAACGAATACAATTATGTCCCAAGTGAAATGACTTGTTTTTTTTTTGTTTTTTTTTTGGAATCTAAGCATGATACCAAACCCCTATTAGATCTTTTGATATAGACGATGCATAGGGATTAAAAAGTCTAATTTAAATATCTCTAACTTTATTTTTTTTCTTCATAAAACGTATTTATCTATACTAGAATTTTCTTTTTCAAAACAAATTTTATAATATTTGTCTTGGGACATTGATTAGATAAATCGAATAATGCCATTTTATCGTCGGCTTTCAAAAGGACAAAGTGAAACACTTAGCTTTATTTGGGGCCATTTTGCTGCTGTGTAAGATTTGTAGGGCTACGATCGCATCTGATGCTTTGTTTGGTTCTTCACTGGTAAATAATAAAAAATGCGCGGTCAAAAATCGAAAAATAAATAAAAAAGATGGTGGGTTTCATTTCCCATATAAAAACTGGGGCCATACACAAAATATTGTAGGTAAAACTTCATGTTATGAGACAGCCGTGAGTAACTTACGACATTTTCTTGTTTCCTTATATTCCTTTTTGCGTGATTGGTAGAATTTATATAGTTTATTATTTTTTTTGTAAAGTAGTAAAATTTTAATTCTTAATTATTTAGCTTGAACCAATCACAGCACAGAAATACATATATCACTTTGTATGAGATGATACAGGAGATCTCAATTGAGTAACTTGAATCCTCCCTCCAGTCACTTTCGCTCTCACGTAATTACCTGGTACTATGGTAGCTGGATGTTCGTGTCTTGGTCCCTTCTTTTTAGTTTGGTAAACTCAAAGATTATTTCGGAGATAATTCGAGTCTAATATATAATTTTATAGACTACTTTACCTTTATATGTATAAGAAATTAACTTTACAAAGATAAATGCTTACGTTGTATTTACAATTTTACTTGCTTTTTATGCCGTTTATTTACCGTTGGATTTACATTTTCGATCCTCACCGGATCTTAGTAATCTTGTTAAACAATAATGCTACAAATAATGCTACAGATGTGACAACCCAAAGACTCATTTGTTACACCCTATTGTTTTATTCAAATAAAAATGATGATGACCAAGGCTTATTTCCGTTCATACAAAAAAGTTTTTATATATGTAGTGAATATGTCCAAGTTTTAGAAGTTTTGATTATAAAGTGGAAGTAAATGAAAATTGAATGTATAGAGTGTCTATCCGGTTCAGTTCAGGGTATGTTAATAGTCGATGAATTATTAATGGTGATGAAGATAATTTGACTTTACATATCCAAATTGGTGTGATTGGTGTGACTCCTAATGAGCTCTGACAGGACGAAACACGTTGTTGTTTTAGAGATCAAACAGACGTCATCCAGTAAGGCGTTGCACATGAATTTGACAACAGTTATCTATGTCACAAACATGTCAAACCTCTTTCTAGACGAAAATATATAAACCATACAATCCGATTCCTTGAAAAAAAAACGGTCCGAAAATGGTGAATATATCATATATGTATAATACAATACGTCAACACTTTAGTCGATCCCTAGAATTGAAGGGAACATATACAATTGGAACGAGAGTAAGACCAAAAGTTAACATTCTTTATAATTTATGACTATAGGGGTAGGCATCAAAGCCATTACAACATTAAGTCACGTGACATTCACGTGAGCAAATCAACAAAACATGACACAGCCAACTTGACTCGACCCACCCGACCCATATAACCTCATCTGGTATCAAACTAGCTCAAAACTGTGAAACAGAGTACACAATTACAAAGCAAGGTAGCACCGCCCTCGGATTAAACACCAGCAACTCATCCTCATCGTCTAATTTCCCACTCCCCTCCCCAATCTCACCACCCGAAATATTCGCTAGAGAGTCAAAACCTGAGTCACCCTTCTCCACCCCACCAACCGGATCACAACCTACCCGACCCGCCACAACCCGACAAACCAACATTGCACGCTTCACACTCATGAACGCGAACTCAGCCTCCACATCATCAGGAACCGCCACGTGGGCCTTCCAGCCTGTCGCCAGCGTGGAAATCCCATCCAACTTGGCAGAAAACCCGGCCCGGATAATCTCGCACACGTTACAATACTGGTTCCCGCAAAGAGCGGATTTACCGTCTTGCCCCAAGTCACATGCGAAAGTTGTGCAGTGAAATCGCAGGAGTTCGTTACCGTCTACCAGACACCGCTCGTTTCGTCTCCAAACGGCGTCGTTTCGTGCTGCGGCCGCTTTCATTTTAACAATCTCTCGATACTCTTCGAAGCGCGCAAGGATTTTGGTGCCGTTGTGGATCTTTAAAATCCGATGGATCTTTGGCACCCGATCGTCCTTCCAACCCGTATTGAAGATGATCCTATAGGACATGATGGTAGTAAAATTACTAACTAATTGTGCAAGTACCAATCTATCTACATATAGAATAAAGAAGATGACCGTACAATACTACATTCTTGCTCGGGTCGCTATCTTGGAGCTCCGAAACTGCGTGCTGGGTTGAACCGTGTTGATCCAGTAAGTGAGCACTCTGGAAGATCTCCCCACAACTGGAACAAGGGAATATATCATTTCGGAGAGGCAATAATAGGTTATCCGTTGACAGGTCAGTTTCAGATCTTGACCCGGTTCTCCTCTTCCGAGGAGGATCATCAAAGCTGGGGAGTGGGATTGAGTGGTAAGAGGAGCGAGGGGAAGAAGGGTGCGTGTCCGCCACGTGCCGACGCTTGACAGAGAAGACGCGCGTGAGGAACGACCATGAAGAGGATATGAGCTTAGTGGGTGAAGATGGTGATTTGCGCTTCTTTCGGTTTAGGGTCGGGTCGTCGATTGTGAAGAGGAAACAACCAATGTGGAGGAAGAAGTAGAAGAGGTTGATGAAGAAGGAAGATAAGCTTTTTGCCGCCATTGATGGAGCTTCATGCCATGAAAAGAAGAAAGAGGGAAGTTAGAGAAAGAATAGGGTACGGTAGGTGGAATGCAACGTCGCTCTACATCTAAATAATCTTGTGGCACAACAACAACCAAAACAAAATAATAATGAATTTTTTTTGCTTGCAGAGTGGTCGGTCTATAAAGATGCAGAGAATCAGATTTTTCACTTTTGAAGTTTTCCGTGAAAATATAATGTCATACTGTAATATTCTGACAAAACTATGTACAAAATGAACTCTAACAAATACGTAAAACTAATAAGTAAAAGATGTATATATAAAAAAATTAAAATTGAAGGTGATAAACTGTGTTTTAGTAGGACACTTCAAGATTTTTGGAGCTGTTTATGGGATGTCGAGATGATTATTTCCGACTTTAGATTGGATTTTTGCTTGTTTGACGAAATTCAGATCAGACATATTTTCAGATAAATCAAACTGTGTTGCTAACCGATTGACCCACTTGGAAATCTCGACCCCCAACACCAATTTCTCAGATGATCTCGAACGAATAATCTTGTGGGACAACAACAACCAACATGAAATAGTATTCGATACGCAAACAATTAATTAAACTTTTAATCCATCAATTTTGTTACGGTTGTGTTAATAGTGTAAATAGTATATGTTAGTGACTTTTTCTATGTACCAAATACATATGTTAAAAGTATATATATTTAGCGATAGAGGGACATCGACTGATTCTGCTAATTTCAAATTTATAGTTCCTACAAAAATTTTTGTGAAAAAATGATATGTTTAATATTTGATTTTGTGATAATAGATAGGTGTTTGCGTGTAGTATGCTAGCTTATAAGGATTTGTTTTAATGGCATGAATTATAAAATTTATTTAAATATATCCTTTAATGTAATATTTGTTCTACAAAATGTTTATATATATATATATATATATATATATATATATATATATATATATATATATATATATAAGTCTTAAGTTTCATCCTAGGGGATCTGATAATGTATTCACGATCAAGGAGCAGACAACGAGAGAGAATATATATAACACGAATGACAAATGCAATGGTGGCGGGTTTTGATGCGATTGATGTCGGCTCATTGTATCCCAAGTCTAACGATCGTGCATTTTAACTATGTAAATATTTAATTTAGAGAAAATGGTTTTCTTAACGAGTTTCAATTGATAATATAAATATTTTAAAAAAAAAAATATTTAAAATTTTAATTTAAATATATAATTTACGTGAGCAAAAAAAACTACTACAACCAGTGAATTTGGATAAGTTATTTTGCTTCATTTTGAAAATATGTTCATAAAAGGGTAATAATATAATAATTATACCTTTTTTTAAAAATGTTTTTCAGGTATGTTTAGGGTTTGAATATCTTTATACTATATAAACTCTCATAGGTACGCCTATTTATGACAAGATATGTCATTAGAAAATTTGTCAAGTCATTTGCTGATTTGAGAACCTTATATAATGAATATCATAAATTAGCATGGGAACATTCCAAAAGTTATGAGTATTAAACTAATAAGATCAAGATAAGCAACAAATTTGCATGTATAGTAATCATATATTGTTGTGGACATTGGTGATAGAGCCTTTTAAGTTTTCACATGCACGTGCGAGGTTTTGTACTCATATTGTTTACTACTTACTTATCTGAAATCTCATTTAGGTAGGGTAATTTATATACCTAGGAATATTAATATTGTAATATATTATTGTTGATTATTCCTAGTTGTCGAAATGGTATAGTTACCACAAAGTACTATAAAAATCATTTATGCATAAAGATTTGTTGGTAATATGCAGGAAAACTCAGAGAGCGAATCCTATGTGATATATATATATATATATATATATATATATATATATATATATATATATATATATATATATATATATATATATATATATATATATATAGGATTCCACCTCCGACAAATTAATAATGGCTCCATCCTTACATGCTTGTATTGATAATTACTTTGATTATAATCAAGTATTGTGTTATTTTTACAGGCTTATTATATTTTATAAATCAATTTTAATTATTTTAATAATCCAAAATTAGAATGAATATTTATTTATAAACTATTCAAAATACCAAACTCGTAATTTTATTTTATAAAATTACTTGTTATGTAATTTCTAATAAAAGATTATAAAAATATGTTTTAAATTTACAAAGATAATGATTTTGTATGTTTTTATAAAACAATATCCCTAGTTTATTGATTTATTATAATACTTTCTCAATCATAAAATTATTTTACCATGACGAAATGTTATAGTCTTGAAACATAACTTTTAAATATTTTTATGATATATTTTCTATATATGTTTATCAAAATTAATTTTACTAATAATTATATATGATTAAAAAAATAAGTATTATTATTAATTAAGTTATAAGAATTAAAAATATTTTTGTGATTTTATATGTTACACACCTCATTTTATTCAACTCTATTTTAGTAATGTATATAAAGTTCACATTATTTGATTGTTAAATTATAATTTGGGTTAAATCGATCTATATAGTCTCTAGAAAAATACGATATAAAATTGACCGCTGATATTAATATATTGATAGCTAGAAAAGTGTAGGTAATAATTATTGATGTTGGAAATGGTTGGGTCATATACCATATATAAAACTTAAATATAAATGATTATAACCCCAAACACTTGGATTTTATCACATGACATCGTCATGTATTTTATGTTAAGATACAAACATTTCGTTCGATGAAATTGATCGAGCGTGCTCCCTAGGAGGGATATAAGCTCATGTTTGAATAAGGCAATACTTTACCTATTCCCTATCACTCACTCAAATACCGGCTTTCGTCGGCTTTCGCTACGTTTAATTTCAATGTGACTCGTTTTCAATTTGATAAAAAGCTAGAACATAAATGTGAAAATCGATTTTCCTGTGAAATTCATTTGAACTAGATTCAATAGCCTAGAATCACAAACTCCAACTAGAATTGAATTTGAACCGATGACTTAAGCCTCTTTTTGGGGGCCTTTAATTAAAAGGCCCTTAGTTCAAAATTCGCCTACTATACTATGAATCTACTGCATTCATATATATATATATATATATATATATATATATATATATATATATATATATATTATTAATGAATATTTAGACTAATATGATATCTAGTATATCATTTACCAGCTTCTTCTATAGGACCAGAGTCATCAACAAGAACAACATACACGATCACTCTTCCATCAACATGAAATCAATCCGCATATGAGAAGTCAAGTCGTGCTTTTGGGTGATTAATCTGTACGAACAAATTACGAGTCCAAATACAGGGTAAGAAAGGGTTTAGCTAATGGCAATATTAACTCTTCCGGGAACCTGATAACATGATTTATCGACCTATTTTAGTAGATCATTTAGGTAGTTTTTCCCTTTTCGCATGCATGTTTTAGCCTTAATTTGTGTCTTTTATTCTTGTTTAGTGTTACTTTGCAAGTATAAATGTCTATACACGCTTTGGTTACTTTGTAGGTATTTTGACGTGTTTTGGAGCTAAAACGACGCATTTGAGGATCAAGCCTCGAAGTGGAATTCTCATTTTCAATTTGATATGGTGCCCAAAGTGAAGGACATCTCAGCCGAGATCCACATGACCTCGGTCGAGATTTGAGTCTCTGTTGCAAAACCTCGGTCAACATCTCGACCGAGATCTCGGGTGACCAGACCGAGATCCCCATGACGCTAAAGTACGAAGTCGAAATCTCGGCCCCGACATTACCCTATCTCGGCCGAGATCCTGACCGAGATTCTTCCCTGGGCGTCGGTTTTTATTTTATTTCGGACTTTTAGCCCAGCCCACGTCTTCGACGGGTTTTAGGTTATAAGAGTAGGGTTCCGAAACTGAAAAAAGGGGAGTTCGGATGTGCTTAGTTGGGGTTCGTTTTGTGTTTGGTTAATCAGAGAAAGTTAGTTTAGGTTCGATTTGAGAAAGGAGAATTCTTCTCCTAACTTTGTTCTTCGTTAGTTTTCACCATTGTTAGAGTTTAGCTTAGTTAGAGGAATATTCAGTCTTTTCAGTTGTTTAGAGTTTTTTTAGAGATTTGCAAGTGGAAGACCTTGTTTTTGAGATTCAATAAATTTGAGTACTTTCTTCATTCCTTTTTCTTATTTAATTCGATTGCTTTCCTTTACCATTTTGAATTCAGGTTTTGATATGAGTATTGTTGGCTAGAAACCTTATGTGGTTCCAAGGTAGTTAGAGAATTTTTTATACCTTGGACTATGATGGATTGATTGTTCTTTATAATAAGTTGATTAAATCGCTTTAAATCATATGGAAGGTTTGATTTTTGCAGGTTTAGACTCAATCTAAACCACCTTAACCTAAGAAGGAATTGAGTCGTAACTGAGATATTCTTATTTAGATACATAAGAGAACTTGTTCCTAGGTAATAAAGGTTTAACCTTTATTGGATAAAATGTGTCATTATTCCTTCCTTTGAGGCAATAATTCATGAGACATAATTGTAAAGGATTATTGTGTTTCCTTGATTGAAAGAATAAGTTTTATTTATGTATTTCTCCCTCTTTACCTTGAAAGCTATAGGTATTAGGCTGCAGACCTTTATGTTCTTGAGACGTCACTGTAAAAGAGCATAGATTAAGAAACATTCATCCTGAGCTCTTCAACCTTATATATATGCCACGTGAGATCCATAATCCTGAGTCCAATGTGTATAAATAATGATCTTGAATCCTTGAAACTACATTTCTTTCCATATATTCATTGTTTGTTTTTCTTTCTTTGCATTTGATTTTCAATCAATTTAGAATAATTGATTGCGAATCCACTCAATCCCTCAAAACCTTTTTGACCTTCTTCCTTTTCTTTTTCAATCCCTTCTTATTCTAGATTTATACTATTCTAGATCATTTTCATTTTCTTCTAAATTAGTCCATGAGATCGATCTCGGAATACTTGCTCATTATTGCGATTAATCCATACACTGTGGTTGCAATTTAGAGTAGATATTGTGAGTTATAAATTTAAGACATTGCTCGGTTTTGTGCTTCCTGTGATTTCTTGTCTGTTTTGATAGGGATTTATAAGGTGGTAAAACAGGCGAACAAGTTTTTGGCGCCATTGGCGGAGACTATTTAGTTGATTTTGTTAGTTGATTCATTATCGTATAAACCCTTTTTATCATATCCTAAAAAGCAACCGTTAAAGTTAAGTCTAACCCATCTAAAACACGTCCCAAAGTTGACAACAACGTACGCTAGCCCAGAAAACTCCAAAAAATTGAACAAAACTTGCTCGATCCATAGCTTGTAATATAACAGTTGGATCTAATACCAAAATTGATATGTTCAACCTGGATATAATAACTAAAAAATATTTGAAAATCAATCGTAACCAAATGGAAGCTTAACTTCATTGTCCAACATTCTCTCAAACTTTAGGATTTTACACAACAACTTCACAAGCATATAACTTTAAATTCGAACGTTGGATCTCTTTGGTTCTTTCTTCATAATAAAATACAATATACCTTCTCCAACATATCCAAAATCTAACGTTAAATATCAGTATAACCTAACAAAAATGAATTCATGGCCTGCAAGTTGACAGCAAAAACAGATATATGAGACAATTGTAAAATTCATATCTAAAGATCTAACCGTTTGATTGACGTAAAATAAAAAGATGGACTATACACGTACAAGAACAACATATCAAAATTTAAGCCAGAACAGATGTGGGATTCATACTGAAATGAAGTCTAGCATATAGCTAATTGTGGTATGTTGTTTGTTCGAAATCTACGTCTATGTCCCGAGGCGGAAGGGTCATGGCTTCAGACCTCATTCATGGATCTGAATATGAGAAGAAGGTGAAGAAGGAAGAAGAGCTTCTTGTTGATCTCTAGCTACAGCCAGAAGAAGGGATAGTTGCTCACTCGCTCAGATGTACGACGAAAGAAGGAGAAGAAGGGAGGCTCCTTGTTGCTTATATGCTTGGAGAAGGGGGCTCGATCTTGCAGTCCTTAGAGAAGAAGATAGGCTCGTTGTTACTAATGTGCGAGGGAAGAAGAGGATGATGTTGTCGATGTCGTCCTTAGAAGAGAAACTCACTACTCAGGCTCAAGGGAGAGGAAGACCCGGATGTTGGTGTTGTTTCATCCAAGAGGAGTGTGATGGCAATGCTAGGGTAAGATGACGGAGTTGTGCGTGTTGCGATGAAGGGAAGAGGTTGTTCTTCTTGGTGAGGACATTTTTTTTTACTGTATAACGAAGTAGCAGCCATAGGTTACTATAGAATATATATATAGTTAAGGGTAGTGTAAAAAAATGTTTGGCTAAATAGGATACTATACCAACAAGAATATTAAGTAAGAGGAGGGAGAATTGACTAAAATGCACATAAAATGACATATAAGAGTGAAAAGGAAATCAAACCGGACTAGTTCCGGTTTAATTCGGTTGAACCCAATAAACTCAAGCAACAAATTTAACTAGCATTGTTACAAAACCAAAGTTATTATACAATTTATCTTTTGGTTTTATCTCCATAATTTAACAAAATTTTTTTTTTTTCCCCTTTCAAAACTCATTTTTAGAATTTTTTTTGAGTAGATTTGTTTTCAAATTAAATTTCTAACTTTTGTGGGAAAAAAACCAAAATTAATTATCATTGTTACAAAACCGAACGAAGTATATATATCAAACACTTTGTGAAAAATAATTTTATGGAAAAATCCCTTATAATTACCATTTTTCGTTGGTCAGCGAATCTAAATTTGCAAAAAATCCCAGTGTTCGATAGTGTAACGAATCCTTTCTTTATCCAACAAGAGCCACGTGTCGCAACAGAAACCAATTACCATAAATATCCAACGTACTCTCGCTTGCTCAGCAAAAACTGCTCGCCAGGGACTCACAAACCATCGTCTCTCCAAAATCTAACTGAAAACATTCAAATCCCTCGATTTCTTCCGAGCGGAATTTGAATTTGTCTACAATGAACGCCGAAGCTTTTCACATATCCAATCTTCTATGTCTATCTCCGTCCAACAGCAATTTCTACTGCTCCTCTCGCCGTCATCATCCCAGCAGTGACTGGCGCCGTCCGAGGCTCCGTTTTCTCTATCCAGGGAGAAATCGGAGCCTTCATGTCTTGGCTGTAAATTCCGATGAGTTGGAGGATTCGCGATTGCTCCATAGGAGGGTTGCCGTTGGCAAGGTTTTCTCGGATGTGAAGGTTAAGCTAATCGATTTTGTTGAGTCGGTGATGTTTCAGGAGGTGTCGAGAGAGGCCTTAATGGTCAAGGAGGATGACATGGCGGAGGAGTTGGTCACTGATGGACCGTGGTGGGACCAGATCCCTAAGCGTTGGGTTATAGTGTTGCTATGTTTCTCCGCTTTCCTGCTTTGCAATATGGATCGAGTAATTAGCTCTCCTCTTCCATCTTTGTTTGATTTCACAGTTATTGTTGCTATTCTTGAATTAGATAGATGTGATCAATATCGTCAATTCCACATTTGCATTACAATATTAATTTGCGAACGAGTACTAGCATCGAGTGATTTTATAACTAAGCATGAAGTGGTTGAATTTGAAGGAGTGTCTGTTGCTCACTTGATCAGACACTAGATGGATAATGACACATCAAGTGATTATATTTCGGTTTTTTTTTTTAGAAAATGGCCTGGTATAGGAGATGGGTTTTGTATTTATCTAATGAACCTTTGGCATGGGATCATTGGAACTCCAGATGATTCAGTTTTCCGGGCTTAGTAATTTGTATACTCAATTGGTAACTTTACCAGGGCAATCTTGGCAGGTAAACATGAGTATTGCCATACTTCCCATGTCAGAAGAATTCAATTGGAATCCAGCAACTGTGGGTCTGATACAATCTTCGTTTTTCTGGGGGTATCTTCTTACTCAGGTACACAAAGGCTTTACTGCAGACCTGATTTCTCTGTACCATTCTTTTTGTTTGCCATGATCTGAAGTGAGTTACATTTTGCACAGATTGCCGGAGGTATTTGGGCTGACACGGTTGGGGGCAAGCGCGTGCTCGGGTTTGCAGTGATTTGGTGGTCAATTGCCACAGTGCTCACTCCAGTTGCTGCTAAGATGGGTTTACCTTTCTTGCTTGTTGTCCGTGCTTTCATGGGAATCGGTGAGGTCTGTCGCCGCGTCAGATCATGATTTTATACTGTTTTCTTAGCAAGGCGACTATAGCACGCTGGAATAACTCATTAATTGCTCCTGTTTCAGGGTGTTGCCATGCCAGCAATGAATAACATTCTCTCAAAATGGGTCCCTGTGGCAGAAAGAAGCAGATCATTGGCACTAGTTTACAGTGGAATGTACCTTGGATCTGTAACTGGTCTAGCTTTTTCGCCTTTCCTGATACACATGTTCGACTGGCCATCAGTTTTCTATTCCTTTGGTTCTCTAGGAACAGTATGGTACGCGGTGTGGCTGAATAAGGTGATTGTTGTCGTATACACAGTAGACTCTATGCTTACTGCATCACAAGTGCTCAATGTGCAAAACAACGCTTTGTTAACTTGTATTTCTAACACATTAAAGTATTCGTTTCTTTTATTTTAATCAGGCATATAGTTCACCTCTTGAAGATCCTACGCTAAAGCCTCAAGAGAAGAAGTTGATTGTTACCAACTGCATATCCAAGCAACCCGTCAAGACTATACCATGGCGTTTAATTTTGTCTAAACCACCTGTCTGGGCTCTAATAGTGTCTCATTTCTGCCACAATTGGGGAACTTTCATTTTACTTACATGGATGCCGACATACTACAACCAGGTATTTATCTAGTTTCTACTTACAGTAAGCTTCTGTACTTCTGCCTCAATAAGATTACTGATCTGTGTGTTCATTTGGGCTAGTGCTGATCAACAGAAGTCCTATTTATCCAAGATTTTAACGATTCTTTATATTAGGATGATAATGGTCTTGCTGTAAAGACTATGTAGTCATTGTTATGCTATCTTTTCTTTGGTGAACAGGTTTTGAAATTTAACCTCACAGACTCTGGCCTTTTGTGTGTCCTGCCATGGCTTACAATGGCATTTTCTGCAAATCTTGGGGGTTGGATTGCGGACACACTTGTGAGCAAGGGTGTATCTGTTACAAATGTTCGCAAGGTACTGCTCAATTCTTCAAACGAAATTATGATTACCCAGGATGTGAAGATTCACAATCTGTTTATGCAATTTTATTTGCTGAATCTGCATGATGAGCCTCATGTAGTCTTTCTTTATTTGTTCTTTGACTACCATAAAATTATGATTACCCAGGATTCCAATGTAGCACTTATATTGTTATTATATCAATGGTGTATGCAGGGCATGCAAACTGTTGGGTTTTTAGGTCCTGCATTCTTCTTGACTCAATTAAGCCACATAGATTCTCCTGTCATGGCTGTTCTCTGTATGGCATGCAGTCAGGTGTGTTTCAACGATAACTAAATGCAAATATGGTTAACCAAGATCAGTCGTCAAACTTCTATTGTTGTTTTTAAGCTGATCTCTAAGTTTTCTTCCCTTCATGTAAATAGTATGAAGGCAAGCCGACTAAACTAAGTATCAACTTTTTTCATCAGGGAACTGATGCTTTCTCACAATCAGGACTTTATTCAAATCATCAAGATATTGCCCCTCGATACTCTGTGAGTATCACTTTTCTTCTTTCATACTTTTACTACCATGCAAGCCCAAGATTTCGCAGTTGTTTTCAGGAAATATAATTTTTAAGAACTCCTATCATACCTTGAATTTATAATTTGCAGGGAGTCCTATTAGGTCTATCAAACACTGCCGGAGTGCTTGCCGGCGTCTTTGGAACCGCAGCAACAGGCTACATATTGCAACATGGTACGAATTATTCACTTATTGTACATACGACATCCTATTTAGGTAGTTCACATATTTTTTTTTTTCTAAATGATCGAAAGAAATCACATAAACAGATTAAGTAGAACATCCACTTCATCAGTTAAGCAACAGAGCGAGCTTGCTTGCTGCTTGTTATTTAAGCACCAGAATATAGACCAGAAGGGATTTGTGCTGAGGAATCTGTCAAAATTGCTCATTTTTTATACATACATGCTTCTAACACTGCTCATCTACCCTTAGGTTCTTGGGACAATGTCTTTGAGGTCTCTGTGGGATTGTACTTGGTAGGAACCGTGGTCTGGAATCTTTTCTCTACGGGTGAGAAAATCTTGGATTGAATCTAAAGTCGCGCTTATAGAACTCAAGATCTTGAAGTTCAAATCCTTCAAGGAGACAAAACTAGTTAGGAAGGAACTACGAAATTTTTTGGTTCCACGTTCTGTCTCGTACGGATCTTGATGAACAAACGCGTAACACTCTGGACACAAGCCTCAGTTATGAATTAGAGTGACTCTGATTGCTTGTGCCGAGCTGTTTAGTATTCCATGGCGCCTTTATCATCAGATGATCGAATGCTATATATTGCACCAAAGGAAATTAGAGATTTCGACACAAATCCCCTGTACATGGATGTAAGTTTTATACTACATTGTATATGTTACATTGTTTAACCCATCAATTTTGTTAGAATAATGCAATACAATTTTACTGTTACTATTGTAATTATGTGCAAAGTATATGTTTCATGAAGCTATGCATTATTCATAATAGTATATGAAACTATAATAAAGTGTAGTGTTTCTTATTAAAATGAAATGAAATATGACAAGAATTACATCCAAGTGTATATAATTTAACAACACGATTCCCCTTTGCTCGAACATAATGAACAAAGCACATTTTAAGCATCAAAAACTGATAAGATAACATATGCAAAATACACAATTAATTGAAGGTTTTAAAATGACGAAAATGCCATCACTAAGCAGATTTAGCAATATCCTTAGCAAATTCTGCAGCTAGATCTCTTGGCTGCATGAATACACGAAGCCCATACTTCATGAACAAAGTCAAAGACATTTTCTGCTGAACCCGGTGACCAGGAACCGGAGTCAGTCGATAACGAAGCAGAACCGCCGACGCCACGGATTTCATCTGCAAGTAAGCCAAGTCCTTCCCCAAACAAGTCCTGGGCCCTGCATTAAAAGCCACAAACTTGTAACCATCTTTGGGAGGTTCGAACCGGTAGATGTTATTACCGGTCGAACCGGTGGTTTGGGTCAGCCACCGGTCCGGGTTGAACTCCAAGCAGTCTTGTCCCCATATTGACTTCATTCTTCCCACTGAGTAGATGGAGTAAGTGACAGTTGATCCCGCCGGAACCGGAGTTCCGTCGGGAAGTACGTCGTCGGAAACGACATATTTAAAGTCCTCCGGCACTGACGGGTAGAGACGCAGCGTTTCGGCGAGAGATGCCTTCAGGTATACTAGCTTGTCAGCTTCGTCAAAGGTCAATGGCTCTTCTACCCAGCGGTTTGGATTCGGTCCACGTGTCTCTCTAAGAACGGTCGTGATCTCATCGACGATCTTGGCTTCCACCTAGCACGAGTAGGCTCAATTTTATACACTTATTTACCCACGTCAGAAAGGTTACTAAATCAGGCCTAATTGATAACTGACGAGCTTTTAAAATTACATAAAATAATCCAAGTTTGGTGTGGTTTCAAATCTGGACAAAGGTCGACTTATTTAAGATTTTCCAACTATATTTCAACAGTAAAGCTACTATATGTTGACTTTAGAAAACAAAACTATGACTCTATCACTATAGTTGGTTAAGACACCGTTGTCACCTTTACGAATAAAAAATATATAGTTAGGTTAGTAAAGCTAACGTCAGTACAACTACGTACATTTTTATTTCTATCTTTGGATTGAAACTCTTATAAACAAAGCCAGAAAAAGACCAGCTGGATTACTTCTTTTGAGAATTATTAAAAAAGCATTATGGTTATTGGTTAACCAAACAATCTTTGTAATTTTACTAATTTGAAACTACTTGCCATTTTTCAGAAAAAAAATAATTTAGCATAGTTATTGATTATTGAACGAGTTCGTGTTAAAATTAACTGATAATATGAAAATAACCAAAAATTTAACGAGTTCTAACCTTAGGGTGGTTCATGACGAGCCAGAAGAACCAACTGAGTGCGACGGAAGAAGTATCACGTCCTGCAAGGACAAAGTTAAGCGCAATCCTCTTGAGCACGTGCCCGGAGTATACACGGCCGTCGACGTCGCGCTTGTTCATGAACCGAGACAATAGATCATCAGATGGATTCATCTTCCTTGCTTCGAGGGCTTCCGTCATGTACTTCTCCACGATGTCAAGGCTACTTGTTAGCCTTCTCTCGATTCCCATATTTAGAAGCTTCTTAAGCCTCCATAGGAATCCCGGGTAGAGCAGTCTTTGCAAAGTGGCTTCGGTGGCTGAGTCGAACGCCATCGCGAATGGGTTTTCCGGTAAGTCAACGGAGAGTGTCTCCGGGTCCTTGCCGAATGTTAGTCCGCATATGTTATCAAATGTCAACCTTACAAACAAGAATGCAACGTGTTAGTTAAAACGACATGAAAAGTTGATCTTGCTCACTAACAAAACATGCTTTCTGAATTTTGATCGAGTATAGAAGATATTTTAGGTTTTAAAATCTGAATATATTATAAATTTTACATTTTTAGTTGATAGTTACAAAATTATAATTAATTATTTTATCCTTTATTTTTTATTGATTGGTTGTAAAATAGTGAAATATATAGTTAGGTGATAAAATTAATAAACAAACAAATATTAGTATATTTTTAGTTATATTACACGTTAAACTGAAAATTGCAAAGCTAATTGCTTGTTATAACCAAATATTCCATTTCAAGTCAATAAGTTATATTTTGAAATGATATCACATGCATAAATGAGTATTATTGCACCATTAATATTTAATTAGCTAGCATTCATGCTTGTTTACTAAGCAATATGTATGCATGCATCCACAAACCTCAACATAAGATCCTGCAAGTCAACAGCAGTCTTTTGAGCCGCCGCCTTTTCCAAAATCCTCCACAACCGGTTCTTGATAGTCCGGTTCACCCACCGAGCCATGGCTTGTCGGAGGGTTCGAGTAGTAAACTCAAGAGCTGCAGTCTTCCTCTGAATAAGCCAAGTATCTCCATCACTGTTGAATATCCCCTCACCAAGCAAATCATGAAAAGCGCCTTGCCACGTTGGACCCTTGGGATAATTATCGAACCGGGTTCGCAAAATATGCTCTATGTTCTTAGGGTGACAAGTGACGGTATAAAACCCTTGTTTATACGCAAAAAACGGCAGTGCAATTGTGGTGGTTTGATAGGTTGCGGCTCCACCGGTTTTACGTAGGTTGTGTGCGATCCAGTCGTGGATCCGATGGCGGTTCATGAAAAGATAAGGGAGACTGCCGAAAAACGGAAAGAGGTCGGGTCCGGTCGAGAGTCGAGTTCGGAGGAGGCTGAACCATAGGAGATATGCAGATGCAACTGCCACGATTATGGGTATGAGGATGATTTCCATTTCCATTGGGTTAGGGTAAGATGATTTTTGGAGGTAATATATGGAAGAAGATTGAAGATAGAGTTTATATTAGTTTTTGGTGGTGGAGGTTGAGAGAATGTGAGAAAAAACATGTTATAAATAGACCATGATTTAAAAATCTAAATAAGGGTTTAGGAAGGATTTGTTGAGAATCTTTATAGGGAATACTTTTGGTTGATGAGAATATTTTGATGAATGCATGGTGCTATAGTTTACGTGCAAGAAAATGTAATATATCGAAGTAGCCATATTTTGTTCATGCAAGAAATAAAACTAATGAATTTTGGTGTATGTTTTGGGTCATTTGATCGAGCTACCGGCCTATTAAATGCAAAAAATATTCTTTGTAGCAAAATATATATATATATACACGTATATGTGTGTGTGATTGATGATTTGCAAAAAATTATTGAGGCCCCAAAAATTTAATCTCATACACCCTCCGTCACATTTTAACATTAAATACAATTTTTAATAAATATATTACATAAAAAATTATACTTTTATATTTATTTATTTTTATTGAGTTTATCCCTTTTTATAAAAAAATTCACTTATTAATCATCACCACCCTTCATATATATATATATATATATATATATATTACCATATAACCGATTAAAATTAATGGAGTACACATAAAAAAAACTACATAAATTAATGACTGTCAACTAGAAAATGTAAAACATACTTATCAAATTTTAAAAGATAATATACCTTATATTTTCAAGGAAGTATTGATTACGTGAATAAATAGTACATAGTCTACTATAAGTTCGGTGAATAACTCATTTCATAATATCATATCGGTTAATTTAACAGTTTTTTTTTATCATTTGAGATTTTGACAAGTGAATGAAATTTTTAGAGTAATATAATAATTCGGTGTAAGTTATTAAGAAAGTAAAACAATATTGTATGTGATTGATGGATATGCTATAATGGATTGATTTGAATATCGATCTTTATCTTATCAATTGGTTTATACTAACTCTAGAAGCCGTGGCAACCGGTTTCAAAACCGGTGAACTGTAATAATTACCAATAAATGGATGTCTATTGTAGTTAGTAGTGATCGACGTTGCATTAGTAGGTTTCTTGTTGAAAAAAACAACTACAAGCACAAGGATCAAATTAAAGTAGCTAAGGAGGTGTTTGGATGCTGTTGAGTAGTGAAGGAGGAGTTGGTGAGATGGGTAATCTGCAAATGGAAACTAAGGAATTGTTTATAAACACAATCTAGCTACTTAGATCAATAATCAAACATTACTAAAGTTTTGGTTGAATTTAGTAAATTTGTGTATTAAAGTGGATAGAGCCCCATAATTCGCAGGGCAACAAAATCAAAAGCCACAAAACAACCCACTAATTTGTAATCACAATATTCAACATTGCTTACAGCAATTTAAATTGAAATATCACGGCATTTATATTCTTAAAATATATATATAGGCGTGGTGAATATGGTGATTTAGAACTTCACTCACACATAAAATTAAATATAGAAAAAGAATAAATTTATCAATTTTTTTAAATCAGTATTCAGTGCAGGATGATTTGTAAGTATATTTTCATATTGATTGTACAAAAAATATATAATGTAAAATATTCAAGAGTCACATGTAGACACTAAGGTTATGAAATAGTAAATTTAATCAAAATATATTCAATATTTAGAAGATGTGAAAAATAAGCTTTCAAAATCTCTTAAAAAGCTTCAAAATTTTAATATTTTCACTTTTTCCAGTAATCTATTCATCATCAAACACATTAACTAAATAACAAACTCTATAATCATATTTTTGCAAGTTGCTAAATTACCATTACAAAACGATGGATATAGAAAAATAGCCCACTGGGCCGGAAAAGAAGTCTCTAACCCAATACTTATTCGATCCATAAAAAAGCCCACAAACCCCTTTTTTTAAATGGTAACCATTTTTTTTTTCATTTAGTCAGTAATGTTAATTTCCGAGTTCACTATTTTTTTTACTTTTTATATTTATTTATTTTAAATAAAAAGCGGTTAGATTGGTCTACCTCCTAGAGGTTTTCCAACTTCAAGAATAATTGCGGATGAAAACACGAAGTTCCGAATCTTCAGAAAAATTGGTATTGGGTGTAGAGATTCCCAGATGGGTCAATCAGTCAACAACACAGTTGATTTTTCTGAACATATGCCTAATATGGACTTCGTCAAGAAACGAAGATCCAGTTTGGAGTCGAATATAATCATCTCTACCTCTCACGGACAGTTCCACAAACCTTGAAGTGCCTTGATTACACACATGTTATCACCTTCAATTTCGATCTTTTTAATATGTAGTCTAATTGCCTCTTGTAACCCGATTTTGAGGGCAAAGGGTTCAACTTTTATAACCGAATTGAAATTATTATTTTTTTACGTCGAGGCTAACAACATCACCATTTTGATTCTGGATTACATATCCAACAATTGTGATTCCCGAATCAAGTTTTCATCCATCAAAGTTAAGTTTAAAGAAGTCAGGTTTTGGTTTATCCCATTTAATATTGTGTTTTTCATTTTGTTTGAGTTATAACTCTTTGGTTGTTGTTTTATGTTGTGATCGTCCTCATCACTTATGTTAGTGTTGTAGTTCGGCATATGGTTTTTGATGAAAAAAATACCATATTATCAAGGCTCATAGGTTCATTGTTAAAGATAATTTTGTTCTTGAAGAACCATATATTCCACCTAGGGTTGGGCTGCAAACCTAAACCGAAACCGGGGCCCTTGAAACCGGCAAACCGTCGGTTTGCCGGTTTAACACGGTTTATAAAAAAAAAAAAAAAAAAGAGAAAGTATTATGTTAAAAAAAATTAATATTACATAAAAATAAAAAAAAATATTATAAAAAAAATTAGTATATAAAAACTAGCAATAAAAATTTATACCAATTGAAAAAAAAAACTCGGAAAAATTAAAGGGCTTGAACCGGTTTCCCGGTTGCCTACGTATCCTCTCGGGATTAAGAGGAATCAAAGCCCACGTAGTTCTCTTACCTTGACTTACCTTTTTTCGGACTTCCGAGTTTTTTTTAATTCCGCTTACCTTTCGATGTCGGACTCGGAAGTAGTGCCGGCATCTTCGGAGTTGGAATCCGATTTGGAGTCGTACACCGGTGCATTCCTTTGTTTCCGCTTAGCCGCCCTTATCCAATCTTGAATAAAAACTTGCATCTCCAACTTCTCGGGCTTCAATTGAGTTCGGTTGTGACCGAGAATGTTCCCGCTCGGCTAAATGCTTGCTCCACCGCAACCGTTGATGCGGGCACGGCCATGATTTGTTGTACAATTTTAACTAAGGTTGGATATTTGGGAGCTAATCTCTTCCACCAATCCAAAATATCAAATTCAACATTATCATCAAAACTAAAACAAGTGTTAAGATAATCTTGATATTCCGCATTTGAAGATGAATGTCTAGGTGTTTTTGTTCTTCTAGCAAAAACTTGTTGTGCAAGTGAAAGAGAAGAAGATGAAGTAGTGGAAGAGGGAGATGGACTAGGTGCGGTAGAAGAAGAGCTAGCACTAGATTGAAATGTACTAAGTAATTTTAAAATTTCGGTATTAACTTCTTGCACAATGTTAGGAACATTATAGTCTTCTTGTGTTAAGTTTACACACAAACAATCATAATAAATAGTCAATAAATCGGAAAGACCATCTACTTTAAGTCTAGGATCAAAAACGGCGGTTACAAGATAAATCATGGGAATGTTTTTATAATATTTAAGCCATTTTTCTTTCATATCAAGCATACATTGTACAAGGCAAGGTATGTTAAAACATTTTACAAAAGCTTCGGAAACATTAACGGCAATTTCTACAAATCTATGAGATGTTGGAGTGTAATCACAACTCATGGTATTAGTTGCATCATTAAAAGTTTTTAAAACATTACAAATATGGGCACAAGTTTCCCAAACATTTAATCATCTAAAATTGACCAAGGAACATGAATTGAAGCAAATTCTTGTAACAAAACTTTATAACGTACGGCTTCACAAAGTAGTTTGTAAGTCGAGTTCCAACATCTTTTGAAAAAGCAATAGGATGAACATTTTTGTTTAAACATAAATTTCTCCATTTTCTTCTTAAATCGGAGTCATGCCAAATATGATCAATAACAAGTTTGATTGGGGTTAGCATATCTCCTAAAACCTTAAGTCCATCTTGAACACATAAGTTTAAAATATGACATGCACATCTTTGATGAGTATAAGGAGTTTTTATATATTGTCCCGCATCCTCAACCAAATGGTTTACGGCGGCGGTATTTGCGGATGCATTATCAAAAGAATATGAAAAAATTCGATGTTGTAAATTATATTCTTGTAAAACCGTTTTAATCATGCTTGCAATGCCTAGTGCATTATGTCTTTGATTAAAATGCCGAAAACCAATAACATATTTATGCAAAAACATAGCGTTATCAATAAAATGTAAAGTAATGCCCATGTAAAAATGTTGTTTTGATTGTGTACTCCAAATATCACTACAAATTGAAACTTGATGTTCAAAACTAGCCAAATTCGAGAAAATTTTTTCTTTCTTTTTTAAGTAAGATTTATTAACTAATTTTGAAACGGTTTTTCTAGAAGTTGGTTTAAAAGAAGGTTGAAGATATCTAGTGTTATATTCCCTAACTTCTTCATATTCGGCATAAGAAAACGGTAATGAATGTGAAAAAAATAACATCGGTTAATCCTAGACTTTCTTCACTATGATTATATGTAAATAAAGGAGAATGAGAGGTAGAAGATGCAAACCCGTGGGACAATTGTGTTTGTCCCCGTGAAATCCCGAGCTTCTCCGGATGGACGTTTGCCATGTGAGTTTGCAATGTCCCGTAGCCGCCCTTCACCTTCCACTTGTACACCTTCGGGCAATAGTTGCATGTCACTTGACAATACTCGTTCACCGGCTCCCCCCTAGTGTAATGCTTCGTAAATATTTCGGATGTAAGCATTTTCGGAGGGGGGAGACTTCTTCGTGGAACTTCGGTAACATCGGGATTGTCGGGCATTTGTGTTTCGCTCTCGTGGGTCCTAGGAAAGTATTGGGAAGAGGGAATTTGATCACTTGGGTTTGCCATTACGAGAAATCGAGATATCGAGAATACGAGGAATCGAGAATTCGAGAATAAGAGATTAGGAGAGTAGAGAAGATGAGTTGTAGATGGTGTGATTTGTGGAGGAAGAGAGTATGGGTATTTATAGGAAATTAGGATTAAATGTGGGGGGATTTAATAATTTTATTTTTTATATTTTTTTAATATTATACCCCCAACGGCTCAAAAATGAGTCGTTGAGGGCTTAAACCAACGGCTCTTTAAAAGAGCCGTTGGGTTTTTTTTTTTTTTAAAAAAAAAAAGACTGTTTGGGCCCAAACCGCCGGTTTAGGTTTTCGGAAAAGCCAAACCGAAACCTAAACCTTGAACCGGCGGAAACCTAAACCGGCCAAACCTAAACCGCCGGTTTGGTTTGGGCCGGTTTGAAAACCGCCAGTTCGGCGGTTTGAAACAAACCGGGCCCAACACTAATTCCACCATATAGTTGTGAGGCACCCAAATTTCTTGTTTTTTTTTTAAATTTATTGTAGGATGACATGAGCTTTTTATTTTGGGGGAAAATGGTAAGTGTGTAAATTTTTTATTAAGGAAACAAAGTGTGTAGACAAAATTTTATAGAAACACTAACTATGCACTTTCTATTTGTGAAGGGACCCAACGTTATACTCTGTTACCCAATCCTATTACCCAAGTTTGTTATCCAACTTTGTTACCCAACGTTATACTCTGTTACTCAACTTTGTTACCCAACGTTATATTTTGTTACCCAAATTCACTTATGTTACCCAACTTCGTTGTTACCCGATTTTAATATCAAACGTTCTACATCCAAATTCACTTAAGTTACCCAACTTCGTTGTTACCCGATTTTAATACCCAACGTTCTACATCTAAATTCACTTATGTTACCCAACTTCGTTGTTACCCGATTTTAAATGAAACAACAACTAAATTAATTTCATTAGAACAAGAATTCATATGCTTATATATCGATATATGTTACGACTAATTACTGAACTTGCTTATGTGAGGAAAGTTTAAATAAACCTCTCTTAGTGTACCAGATGCTTTTGAATATTACATATGTATAGATTACATGATACAATAATAAGCGTAGAAGATAAATGCTTGGAGAACAAGTACATACAAGATAATATATGAAAAGTATTTCTATATAATGCTTAATGCTTATCACACATCGGTGTTTGGGGCACTAGCTGTAGCACCAGCAAGAGGGATGTTTGAGGTAAACACCGATTGGGTTGTACTTGTCATGGGATACTCAACATATCCTCCTTCCTGGATTGATAGAGCTTTTTGGTGTTAGAACCAAGTAGAGACTTGAGCAGGAGATCTACTCGCAATTGTTTCAACGCAGTCCGCACATCTTGTAGAGCACCAACCTGGGTATTATTAAATAATATGCATGACATCAGAGGTTTTGTAGAAAATTTGAATGGGTCACATAGATTACATAAGACTAACAGAAGAGAGAAAGGGATATAAAGAAAATTTTACATACTGAAACGAAAACCTTGAATAGTAAAATTAAGAAAAAATACATGTATAATCCACCACATTCATATAATTACATTGTCACCTTATACTTCATCAGGTGTTATTAACCAGTCATCATTTGTTATCAGCATGTAACCTAGCAAACTGAAAATTTTTCATTATGTACATTTTCTAGCTGTATTTTTAATCAAAACTACCATTTAGAAAGTAGTCTAAATAGAGATGAGCAAGAATTTATCATGTGTTGATCTCTAAAATTATATTACTGTTTTATGATTATTGCTTAACGCTAAAGAAGATTATTAAGTGCGGAAACATCGAAGCGAACTGAAAAGGCTCTAGAAGCAACACTAGTAGGGATTATAATCATCTCAAGTATTCTGTGCAAATGAGACAAGTACTTTTGTTATAAGAAAAACACTATGCTGTCTCAAAAAGCTTATTTTTTTCACAAACCACCGCAAGCATGCCTGCTCGACCCAGTCCCCTGTGCAAGTTGGACTTTCATCAGAAAAGATTCATGCATGGTCTTTAAATTAGGCGGTTTGGACCATCATTTACTTTTCTGCGAGCTTCAACCTAACATGAATATATCACTCACATATGATCCCTACGTGACTATCTCTTATCTATTACTCGAGGATTTAGTGCTGAATGTGTCTGATTTTGTCATTTGATGTTGCTGTCAAGTATACAAGTTGTCTTATTGGGGTCAGGGAATAAATGAGTTGTTATCTTTGGATATAAAATATTGTGGTTTGTGTGCTGGAACTAAGAAAATGACTCACATGCATAATTAGAATGAATTTCACATTTTTGTTTGAATGACATGACGAATAATGAGAGCAATCCGTCGATCTCACTCGGGGAAAGCAATTTGACAGGACGAATAATGAATTCCACATTTTTGTTTGATGTTACTGTCAAGTATTTGCACGTTTCATCATTGGTTACAAACGTGCAAATACTTCATTACCCAAGATAGAAATTATACTACTGAAATTGAAATGAAATAAATGGAGAAAGAAGGTGTTTAGTAAAGGTACCAGCCATGTGCAATAATCATCCGGGTTAGATAACTCTAATTCCACTTACAGCTTGCTCAAAGTCAGCTGACATGCCCATTGACAACTCGCATTGTTCCTCTTCTATTTCTAGAGCCTTACATATTTTAGTTCTGCAGTTCGATAAGGTCTGCATCAATAGAAACTCATGATCATGAAATGCTTTAAGGCAGAGAAGCAACAAGAGATCGAAAAGGAAGTTTCTACATGAGCATATATTACATACCTTGAAATTCTCAGGAGTTGATGAATAGTCTAGCATCCCAATGGTCATTAAACCAGAAAACACAAGATTTGGACAGCTCGTTTTGACATGCTTTGCATGTTCTACGCCTGCCGAAGGTTCAACACTGAATTTGCCTATGACAGCATAATATAATTTAATTGTCAGCTTATATTTACATCAAGAATTCAACAAGTCATCTGATCACTAAAGACGAGGAACAAGTGCTGAATAGCAAAGAATTGAAATATTTTTATCAGTTGAGTGAAAACCATCTAAACCTTTTGCTCCATTATAGTGCTCATACTATATACTGACATGCTGAAACCTTAGACAATGTACTATAAAAAGAGAAACTAACTACTCACATTCTTCGCCGCTGGTGTTCATCTGCACCAAGACTTTTAAGGGTTTCCTTCCAATAAACTCAACTACACGATTTTATTTGCTATCTGTAAAATCAAACTAAAAATCAATTGTATATCACACTGTAAGTTTTATATTTACATATTTAATTTCCACTACATAATAGAGAACAGGGACATTAAAGCAACTATTGCTAATCATCTTAGAGGAGAAATTAAAGCGTTACCTTCTCATCATCCACACTCTCCACCATGGAAAGATTTGGTACACCAGCTGCATCGAATGAATTTTGGTTAGTTCAACATCGTGCTCAAACGAAACCTGAATTTTTAAATTGGAGAGCACCGCTCGAGGGAGATTCAGAGAAACCAGAAGCACTGTGAAGAAGATCAACCGGCGATTATCTTTGAATCCGGATGGGGAGCCGGCCGATTGGGCCCAGGCGAGGTCGAATCCGTTGGAGAAGAGAAGCGAAATCGGAGAAAGCCTGAGATCTGGCTTGGGAGAGAACCGATCGGATGGAAGAGAAATCGAAGAAGAGGAGGAAATCGCCAAATCGACCTAATACTTGAGAGCCAAGAGAGAGAAAGAAGATTAAAAAAAAAACTATTTATAATTGTATAGTTAATACCTATATTAATTTAGCCTACATATTTAGTCTACTAAAAAAACGCATTTATAGCTCATTTATCTCTTTTATTTTGAAGGCTAATTTTGTTAAGTTCGGTGAAGATTATTCTATCGATTTTGGAGATAATTTGTTAAGTGCGAGGACAATCAAAGAGCATGTAAAATAGGTCCTCGAGATGATGGTTGAAAAGTTCACAGTGCTTGTTTCGGCAATCCTTCTTTCATCAAGTTTGCTTTTGTTGGAAGTCCGTTAATTGAAAATTTCCAAATAAAGTTTTTAATTTTGGATTGGTTATCCAGTTTCCAAATCCATTCACATAAATGGTTTGGTTTGATATTCGATTCCTCTTCAATCCTATCGGAAGCCATTTTCGTAGAAAACTATCCATTTTTACTACATTTCTAATATAGTATATCCTAGATTTTGTTTTTGGGAATGATTATTTTCTTTATCTTTCTCCTAATATTTGGGTTCATGATATTTTGTTGCTAGTTATAAATTTTGTTGTTATCCCAATTTCTTGAGTTATATATGAAGTGACTGACTTTAATACTTATGTCAATTTGGTTGGTATTTTGGACCATTTTTATTAGCGTTATCGTTGTTACCCAACTATCGTGCCAAAAGTTGATGGTTTTCCCATTTCCGATCTGCTAGATGATACCTTTTTTGAACTCGGTTTTAAGTTTCATAAGATTGTTCCATTGCCACGAAGCTCCACCTTTCAATTGGTAATGGAGAATTTTCTTATTTTTTAAGTATTTTTCGTTGATAATTTTAACCCACATATTGTTTGGATCTACTAGAATTTTTCATAGGAGTTTCATTTGTAGCACTTTGTTTGTGATTACGATTTTCTTAATCCAAGGCCACCAATGTTGTGAGCTAGGACAACTCGTGTACCTACTCAATTTACCAATGGCAAAAGAAATATCCGGCCTAGTGCTGGTCATTGCATGCATACAACATCCTATTACTTGTGCATACTCAAGTTGAGAAACGGCCGATCCTTGGTTAGGAATCAACTTCTCACTTGAGTCCATAGGAGTATTAACAATTTTACTCTTATCACATTGGAAGCGTTTGACAACCTTCTCAATGTAGTTTGACTGCGTGAGGCTTAATTAAGCCTTTAACATCACGTTTGTTTCTTATGCCTAGAATCACATCCGCCTCACCTAGGTCTTTCATTGAAAACTTAGTAGACAAGAAATCCTTGGTGAGGTCTACTTGTCTTTGGTTTCTTCCAAAGATTAACATGTCATCAACGTATAAGCATATGATCACACCTTGACCGGTATGATCAAACTTACTATAGACACACTTGTCAGCTTGATTTATCTTAAATCCATTTGACAATATGACATCATCAAACTTTTGATGTCATTGTTTTGGAGCTTGCTTTAGTCCATACAAGGATTTGATCAAGCGACATTTTGTGTTCTTGTCATTTCAAGACAAACCCTTCGGGTTGTCTCATATACACTTTTTCATCTAGATCACCATTAAGGAATGCCGTCTTGAAGGGGCAAATTGGTAATATAAAATTACTCAAACCAAGTCCAATTGTTTTAATGAAGGCCCAATTGTTTTAATGAAGGCTCAAGTGTTTTAATGAAAGACCAAGTGTTTTAATAAAGCTCAAATGTTTTAAATAAAGCCCAAATGTTTTAATAAAGCTTGTGCCCGGACCCAATACACAAGTATATGACAGAGCCTAGTACACAAACATAGGACAGGACCCAATACACAAGCCTACGCCCGGGCCCAGTACACAAGCAATGGATGGGGCCTAATACACAAGCATAGGACATAGCCCAATACACAAGCCTACGACCGGGCCCAATACACAAGCCTATGCCCGGACCCAATACACAAGCCTAGGACAAGATCCAATACAAAATATTCATAAATCTTTTAGTTATTGGGTTTCGAACTCCTAGATGAGAACTTGCGTATTCCATTATTGTTTTTTGTAATGTTATACTTAAAACCGAATATTAATACATAATGTTATTACACACTTCCGTTATTTATAAAAATCCATCATTTACACAAGGTCGAGTTACACAAGTCTAAACCAATTCGAGTTACACAAGTTAGATAAATTAACTTTGTGTTATGTAATAAATAAAGTATTTGATGCAAGTTTTGGGACATAATATTATGTAAAGTATTTTAAGATCACGGGAACCTTTTATGCTATTTTTGGGCTTATCCCACACTGAGATTGATTGATTGGACCAAGCACATTGAGATTATAGGCCAAGTTTATTGGACATCTTATTGGGCTTATCCCACACTTGTTAGTTTATCTCTTTTCCTTGATGTATTTGTCTATATAAACATTGTTCAATCAATAATACGATCAAGCCTTCAGTTCACAAATATGTTCACAAATCTCTTCACAAAGACAACCCAGATAACATAGTGACCGACAGAAATCTAACAGCACACAAAATATCAAGTAAACTACAAATATACATGTTGCGTGCTAATGAACCTTGAAAGATGAGACCCACAAAATTATTAATTGCAAAATCTATCAAATTTATTTTAAAAAAATAACAACATCAGTCATTATCTGAAGTACAAACACATAAACTGAATTAGACTGAATTTATACCCAACACCAAAAGTAAAATGAATACTCACCTCTTTTTGTTCTTCAAACAAAGTCAGACAAACAAAAAACGAAATTCAATCTAATATGAAGCAGTAAAGATGCAGGAACGAAATTGAAAGGAGCAAACTCATCGAAGAGAAAATATGAAGATACATGCCCTTGACTTTGAGGTTGTGCGAAATCTAAATTTAAACCCGTTAGGGTTTCTACTTGAACGGTGGCGGTGGCCTTTCTCCGGCATGTGTAGTACGAAGGGGTTTTCCTATGTCATCCCCTTATACTCCTTATATTAACCATTTTTAATATTAAATTAATAACATATTAGAAGAGGCTAGTTAGTATTTATAAAACGAAAAAGTCTTACAAGCCCATTTTTCTCTTATTTCACACTCTTAACTTTAACATATAAATATATAATATTTATATTATTTTATAAGCACTCTCCAATTAAAAAATGTATAAAATATTACAATAAAATTATTACATCTTCTTAAACAATTAAGAATGATATTTAAAAATATCTGAGATAATTTTAAATTAAACTTTTATAATTTTTATTTATTTCACCTTAAATTCGTAATAGTTATCAATATTAACAGATAAATATTAATGTATTTTTACATTTTATTGTTACTGAAAAATTAAAATATATAATATTTACTTAATTAAATTATTTTTATTATTTATCTATAATATAATTAATATAATATAATAAATATATCGATAACATAGAAAATAAATTTTAACTTTTCTTAATTACCCAACTAAATGTTTTCAAATAAAAAGGAGAAAGAGTCCTTTTACGATTTTACCCCTTCGTCTCTATTATCTCGAACGGATAGAGCTATGGTGTGAGCATTTCCCGTATTGAGGTTGGAGATAACACAACTCTCTTCTGTGCTTCAACTTCTCCATCAATGGCGATTATGGCCACTGCTCCATCTCCCTCAACTTCTTTCTCCTTCTTCTCTTCCTCTATTTTCCTTCCAACCACCACTTCCACAACCAAACTCTTCTCATACCTCCAAATCAAGCCTCGATCCCTCAAAACCCCAACTCTCTCCGCCACCATCTCCGCCCAGCTCGCTACCCTCCCAATCCTCAATTTCGAAGGTGAAAAGGTTGGCGAGACCTTCCTCAACATCAAAACAGCCCCACCGGAAACCGCTCGCGCCGTCGTCCATCGCGCTCTAACAACCGACCTCCAGAACAAGCGTCGCGGGACGGCCTCAACCCTAACTCGCGCTGAGGTCTCCGGTGGAGGAAGGAAGCCCTATCCACAGAAGAAGACTGGTGGAGCACGTCGTGGATCTCAAAGGACTCCTCTCCGGCCTGGTGGTGGTGTGATTTTTGGCCCGAAACCTAAGGATTGGACTATTAAGATTAATAGGAAGGAGAAGAGGCTAGCGATTTCGACTGCCTTGTCCAGTGCTGCTGTGAATAGTTTTGTGGTGGAGGATTTTGCCGACCGATTTGAGAAGCCTAAGACGAAGGAATTCATTGCGGCGATGAAGAGGTGGGGTTTGGATCCTAAGGAAAAGTCCCTGTTCTTCTTTTTGGATTTGGAGGAAAATGTAGTGAAATCGAGTAGGAATATTGGGACATTAAGGATGCTGACCCCTCGTAGTTTAAATCTGTTTGACGTTTTGGATTCCGATAAGCTGGTGTTTACGCAGGCTGCTGTTGATTACCTGAACCAGACCTATGGATTAGATGTCTCGGATGAAGAAGAAGAAGACGACGAAGTAGTAGAAGAAGAAGTTGAGGAAGGTTAGTTTCTTTGATCCTTCCTCCTCTCTGTTTCATTCAGCTCAATTGAATACTAATAGTATATTGATTTTGAATTATAATTGCCTGTTGAATCCACAAGTGATTTTCAGTTGCAATTGCAATGCTTGTTTTCCATCTCAAGTTTTGGAACTTGAAAAATGGAATGTTCGTTTGGTATCCATATCAGGATATCAATTGGTATCCATATCAGGATATCAATGCCGATATCAGGATGTGGATATTCATGATATTTTATGCTTATGATCAACTGATAAGAGAATCGCCATGTGTACAAGCTTATTGGAATTGAAACTTGGTTGTCTATTATGTTGTTGTAATATGAGTTGTGAAGATCAAACTGTGGTTAAAATTGTCTTACAAATTGAGTTTCACTAATGCTTCACTTGCACTAGTATCATTTATCAATTCACTCATCATGGTGTAGTGATGTTAAATTTAATAAAGACGTATTACACTTCTCGTAAAAAAAAACACTCTTCTAGTTTTAAGATTAAGAGTCTCACTGATCTTCCTGCTAATTGATACATTTCAATTGATCTCTGTTCAGAGTCTGTAGCCGAAGAGGCTTCTTGATGCAGCAAGTCCAGCAAGGCATAGCAAAGTAGCTGCAGGATTATGAATCTCATCATGACCTAAAATTTGTTGATCTTTTTTTGCATAGTTGTTCCTACGAGGATCCGATAAATACAGTAATGATGTTTGTAATGTGAGTCTTGGATTTGGATTGCACCTCAGGCTATCTAATTGGGTGTTGATAATCTGAGAGTGTAATTTATGTACAATTTTTCTAATAGATCTTCTATCAAGGAGAATGATTTATTTATATTCATTGTAGATTTTTTTTCTTTCTTTTTTTCTTTTTTCTTTCTGCAGGCATGATGTTATATTCATTTTTCCTGTTGTTTTGTTGTTTTTGATAAGATTATTCAGGTCAACTGAACATTAAAAACCATTTTATATGTATATATATATTGGTATCAGATATTCAGATCTTGATCCTGCAACGGCTGATAAAAATGAATGTCCATAAATTTGGAATGAAGCTGCATTCCAAGAGAAATACCATTTCGTAGATTATGTGTATGTTTACAACTAAATAAGGTTACAATTGCAGAAGCCCATTGATAAAGCCAAATATGTATACAAGTATTTGAAAATAATAGTTGAAATGTACAGACATAATTCCACCCAGACGTTATAAATCTCCAACATTGGATGATCCAATGCTATTCACAACATATGCTCCTGGGCTACCATGTATACAAAAAGAAAAAAGGAGGATGCTGGTAACATTGAATATTTATCTGAATACCTCTTATGGAGAACTGCTTGATGCCTTCATGAGACTTGACATTAGCCATGAAAAAACGAGCCACGAGCGGTTACTTCTCATGAGTTTGGGCGGATGTTAGAGAGGAGCACGGTTATCTGAATGCATACATTATGACGACGAGGATCTTTCAAGAGGGAGAAGTGAGGGCTCTTTGCTGCTGCCCTTGATAAAAAGTGCGAGTTCGGTTGGAGCCACTACCAGTTGCAACCATTTCTGCAGCTCTTCTCCTTCTACCTTCTCTTTCTCTGAGAAAAAGTTACCATTTTTTTAGCAGCATTACAAGAAAAAAGTGAAGGTTAAATTTCTGCTAATTCAAGTGCAATATCGGTGACATACAAAGTAGGCTAATATGGTTTCAAGGTATACTTAAGATTGTAATTGATCGAATTTACCCTCTAAATGGGCACCAAGCCCCTCCAAAACTGTAGGATTTGCACGTATAACACATAATGCCACATCAAGTGCAGATTGCAGAAGAGTTTTGACCTCTCGTTGAACAAGATCCACTAGATGACCCTGTTGAGTAAACATTTTAGATGAGCACATGACATGACAACAAACATAAAAAAGAAAAACGATACAAATTACAGTTGATAGAAAGACCTGATCTCTTCCCCAAGGAGCAGAACCAGACTCGTCAATCCCACCGCTAGAAAGAGTGGTGAGTGACACAGGGCCAATGTTTTGATTTAGACCATACTCGGCTATAGCTTTGTATGCCATGTCCGTTGCTCTGCGTATATCATCGAGAGCACCTGTTGAAACACGACCTTCATACACCACTTCTTCGGCTGCACGACCACCAAGTAGAGTAACTAATCTTCCTCGCAGCTCGTCCACAAAAAGTAGATATCTGTCCTCGTTGGTTGGGGGAGTGTATGTAAAACCCAGTGCTCCTCCGGACCTCGGCAATATGCTCAATTTCTGATTATATAATCATGAAAAAAGCAAGAATAACACAAATGTCAAATACTTCCACCACCACTTTGTGCACCTAGGGTATCTTATAAATCAAGGCACATAATGCACTTATTAAAAACTTTACATGCATGAACACGAGAACCTTTTGTTAATACTTCGGTTCCATTAACACATTGCAGCTATCAGAAGAAAATCAAGCCTCTAGTCTTAACTGAATATCAAGGAGAGATCAATTGTTCCTATTAATAAACTAATTGGCCAGATAACAGAAATTGCTGAAGAGAAAGAAGATGTCAGTGGTATATTCACCTTAACTTGTGGCTGCCCAGGAAGAAGATTAGCTATTGCAGTGCCAACAACTGCATGCCCTGCTTCATGGCGTGCAACAACAGCCTTCTCAATACCTTTTAATTTGGCAGTCTTCTTCTCAATCCCCTGTTTGGATGAATTCCCTTTCACGTTAATGCCAAAGTATATGTACTAAAACCTAAACTATTTACTAGTTAACCATGCAAACTTGATGCTCCTTTAGCAACAGAATCCAACAGAGTATTATCCAATGCAAGTAAGCCATGTGCACTGTTCTACACTTCAATACAAACCCTTCCAATTGGTTGGATCAGAAACATCCTCCATCAGGAAAAAAAGAAAGAATAGAACTCTTCTAAAGTAATTGAAACAAGTATCACCCATGAGGATGTACCATCAGTGGAAATTGATTGATGATGTTTGGCGGTAGCAGTTACAAGAAGAGCCATATTTGGTGTACTGATGTGTAAGAGCCTATAGGCAATTAGAAGAAACATATTATTCTCTATCACTTCCCATTAATTTCCACTGGTTGACAGAAATCACTTTTTATGGGATGCATGCCAAAACTATGACATATTCTAGTAGTATACTTTTTCAAGATGGTAACTAGCTGCATAATGAAAATGAATCTCAAAATCGTCAACTCCTCAGAGAAGCAACAACTAGACAATGATTGGAGATATTGGCACCAGGAAAAAGTTGATATTCAAGGGTGTTCTTCTAACAGCAGAAAATCTATGAAACTATCAAGATATCAATAATAAGCTTAAATACAAAGGTTTAGAATGCTGCTGCTGCTGCTCAAATTGAACTTACTAAAGAGAAAATAATGTCAAATTTGCCAGTGAATTAGCAATGCTCAAAAGCCTTGCAAATGAGAAAAATATTCTTGAACAGAAGATGTTTTATATACCAATAATCATTTTTGGCATAGTCTACTGAATAGATACGAGATGAGTAAACATACGGCAATTGATCTCTCCACAGCATGAATGAAGTCTATCCTCTCAACTATAACTTTGTTCTCTCTCCCGGCCAATAAAGCAGCTTCATTAACCAAGTTCGCAAGATCTGCCCTGCAATATATTAACCTCAAATTCATTAATTAGAGAAGGTATGGGAGAGAACTTCAATTCTATTGAGTAGATTAGAGAATGATCACAGTGACTACCCAGTGAAACCGGTAGTCATGTTAGCAATATCACTAAGACTAACATCATCTCCCAATGGAAGTTCCTTCTTAGAGACATGTACTTTCAATATAGATTCCCTTCCCCTCCTGTCTGGAGTTTCAACCTGAGAACGTCATAAACAACATCAGGTGAAACCAGCTTGTTGTAAAATTGGCCTCTCAAACGTGAGCATATAGAAGAAGATACTAAAAACGAACCATAACGACTCGATCAAATCTTCCAGGACGGCGGAGTGCAGGGTCCAAAACATCTGCACGATTAGTGGCTCCAAGAACAATTACAGCAGAATTGCTGTCAAATCCATCCATTTCCTGCAACCCAGACAAACAGTAATTTAGGAAGAATGAATAACTGCAATCTAAGAAATAATATTTGATAGAAAAATTTACAGTCAACAATTGGTTCAATGTTTGTTCCCGCTCATCATTGCTGACAATGCGAAATTTCCCATCACGACTTTTTGCGACCGCGTCTATCTGCAACATAGGGAACCAAAGAGGGTATAGTGGACAGTCTATCATGACATCATGCAGAATTCGGACAAGATTCATACAATGCAATAATTCTCGCACCTCATCAATGAATATGATTGATGGTGCTTCTTTCTTTGCTCGTGCAAAAAGGTCTCTCACACGAGATGCCCCCATTCCGACATAGAGCTCTACAAATTCACTGGCAGAACAACTTATGAAGGGTACTTCAGCTTCACCTGCAACAGCCTTTGCCAGAAGTGTTTTGCCTGTTCCAGGGAGACCAACCTGTAATATAATCAAAAGTCAGACTTCTGTTAAGATGTTTGTAATCGATAGAACTTGCATAGCCAGATAATAAAGACAATAATAAGTCAATTGATCTGATGAAGTGATAAACGTTATTATAAAGCAGCATGATAGCAAAATTAAAACAAAATGGATATCTTGAAAAAGAAAGAAAAGGAGACCAATGACTATACATATTCCTAAACTCTGCAAAAGTGTGTCCAATTTTATGAAATAATTGCTCATTTGGGAATTTGCATTACCAGTAAAACTCCTCGAGGAGGACGTGCACCAAGCCTTATGTACCTATCTGGGTTTCTCAAAAACTCCTGGAAAGTAAACCCATTAGAGAACGTGTATCAATGCCCAACTTAATGATACAGGATACTGAATATGGTCTAGGAACATACAACAATTTCTTCCAGCTCCTCTTTAGCCTCATCAACACCAGCAACATCCGCAAATGTCACTGTTTCCCCTTGTTCAGAAACTTTAGCCCCACTAGAACCACCTGATTTGCGACTTCGAAGCTGGCCAGCTGTACGCTGTAACCACAACTCTATGTAAGAATCAACGTAGACACGTTTCCAAAGGAGTAAATGGCACAGGGTACCACACCTGTGAAAAGCTAACAGGAAATCGGTGGAGAAGCCCGGCTAGGACGGCAACATAAAATAAGGCTATCTGCAAAGCAAACATTGAAGCCAAATTCATACTAGCTTATGAAATACAATTTCAGAAATTTATTATAGATTACGGAAACCAATAGCTTATTAATGACATAAAAAACAAGAAACTAGATACGAAGTTTTAATTTACATGAGTCCAAAGTGAGAAAACACTATAGGCACATGTCCGTTTTGGCATGATGAAAGCAAACACACATCCTTACAAGCATTGTAAATATTACAAGCTCGTAACCATTGATCATATCTGTATTTGTATATAGCATTAGCCCCACAGATGTGGAAAAAATGCAGTTTATCACCCGCAATTTTCTCTACACCCGAGCCATAATCATGTTTTTTGCATCCTGGAAGTTCAAGATAATTCATGTCTCAAATTGCATAGCATTACCAATTTTACAACTAACTCCATATAATTCATTTTAGAGTACAAACTCTAGCTCTAGGTCTTCTTATTTGGAAAAACTCTCTTCTTTATCATACGAGATATCAAAATCAGCTTTCCCATCCCCATCTCAACCCGATAAGACATCAGTATCAGTTGAACCAAACTTTCGAACTTCAAGACAAAGATGCACTAGTCCATCGGGGAAAGGGCTTCCCCCCTCGGGGAGGAGAGAAGAACCTGCAACTGCAAATAAAATCCAACCACAAAGGCCATTTTTGACCTCCCTGATTCTCCGGTTCCAAAGAAATTCACAATCGTGTTCAAGTCTAATATGCATTTCTAAGCTCTTCTGCTTTGCAAGGACAATACATACACACTAACCATTAATGTTCAAAGTTATCAGTTAATGATGACAAAAACCACAAGTATTCCTTCTCCTTTGGTACCATCATTGTGATACACATGGAGCTCCTCTACCTGATATTGTGACTGATTTTGAATAGCAAAGTCATTATCATACAGAAATTTAAAAGGAGTGGAATTAACCCCATATATAATGACAAAGGTGAATATATGATTATGCCACGAAAAGGCTTGAGCACCAAAACAAATAAGGCCAACTCAAACGTATAGCAAAGACATAGCACAATAAGGAAATATGGTTTGAATGATTGATTCATTTATTAGAGGACATTACCAGCGCAGAGTTGAGGAAACCGCCCGATCTCTTATCAGGAGACCCGAATTCAACGTGATTCTCCAACATCTTTTCATACGGAGTCTTTATATCGGTTGGCCTAGTTGTTGTATACACTACTCTTTTCGTTGGTGCGACGCTCTTTAACAACGTCTCGGAATCTTGAAACTTGTTGACACTTCCTAATTCACTCTCCCCAGTGCTTCCCCCTTCATTCTTCAATCTAAACATTATATGAACACCATCAACCTCCACCTTCTGAACCTCATTATCATTAATCTTACTCAAAAATTCACTATACGGAACGCTCATAATTGTCGTGGGAGCTCGGGGCTCCGACCCAGGCAGTGGAATCCCAGGTCGTAGCAACCTCATCACAAACATCACAATCCCCAATTGCAAAAGCAAAACACCAATTTCCTGCGCTTGAATAATCGGTTGCCACCGCCATTTCCCCCCTCCTAACCAGCTCTTCCCCTGCTTGTCCCTCCTCGGCGATTGCGAAGATTTCGAATTCGAGGGATTCCGGTGCACCTGTTTCGAATCTCCGCCACCTTTCGCTTCCGTTTTCTCCGACGAACTCTTTTTCGAATCCGTATCCTGCTCGCACGAACTATTCGCTCGAATCCGACTCTCCCTCCAACCCTGGTTCTTGACATACATACCTCTCCATAAATCGAAACTCTCTAAACTCCTCGAATTTCTGTACAAAGGAAATATCAACGAATTTCTCACAATCAAATTATGCCTGTGATTTGAAGCCCTAAAACGCCCACGGAAGTAGCTCAATCCGTTTGAAGAATCCGGTCTACAACACGGAATGGAATACAATTTAGCGTGAATCACTGGTCGCGGAGCTTCTACCACCGGCATCTCTTTAAACCCTATGGGAAAAACAGAATCTCTTTCAAATTACAATCATCAAAAAGCAAGGATTGCTTTCTTTGTTTTCTGTGTTTCATGAAAGTTGTAACAGATATGGGAAGAAAAATGAAGAGAAGAGAGAGCGATGGACTTTATTGTGGACCGTCCGATTCGATATTTAGGGACGTTTGTTAATTTAATACCGTCAAATTTTCTGTACGCATTATCAGATTTACGGTGAGTGTTTTATCTGTTTATCCTGTTATCTTGTTTCCTATTTTGAGTATACTACTTTTTTTTTCTTTGGGTATATAACACAAAACCACCCCCTAAAAGGCTAAACTGGTTATTTTGCAAAAAAAATGATCTATTAAAATTAATTTCGAGTAACTCTACTCACTACATTTTGAAGTTTTTCCGAAAATCGATCATGAATTATTCATTACTCATTAGACATTTTTTATTAATAAAATATCATTTATCTCTTTATTTCGTTAGTTTTTTTTAAAAAAAACCTATCCAGATGACCAAAATAAATTTATTATTAAATCATTTCCTTTGATTACCCCCTCACAAAAAAAAATAAAAATCTCCTACTCAACTGATCAGAGGATGATAGATAATTAAGGTAAAAAATATATTGAATATTATACAATTGTATACTAATTTTCTACAATTATGAACTATAACTTCTCTACGTTACATGTGTAGTGTTTTGTTGATAACGGACGAGCAATTGATTAAAAAATTACCATTTACATTCTTATCATATTTTGTATATTTAGTGAATTATTATTACAGTTATTACTATTATCTTAGCCATATGACGATTTCTCTCTGTGTGTTATCCATGGGTTTGTCTTCTTCTTTACACTTCAACAGAGCCACAGGCCCACAGCTGTTGGTTTTGGAAATTCTGAGGAGGAGATTAAGTGGAAGATTACACACGTGTGGTTATATCGCCATACGTGTAAGTGACGGCTGAAGAGTTTTGGATCGAATGAGTGATCTGTTTAGTGGGGGGACCATTACGCTTATTGGGCTTTTGTAAGAAGTGTTGATATTTGTTCTAAGTCGGCTCAAAAGTAGGCCCATTGGTCTTTACTGGGCCTTGTAAGTGATCTTTGTGATGTATTGTCGGAAAGGTGAGGACGCAAAGGCCGTTCAACTCTTACGCATTGCAGGCAACCATGAAGGATTCGTGATCATCAATTCGCTTCGTTGGAGGACAAGGAACAAGTGATGAAGAAGGGTCCTTGAGCTTTCGACAAAGCATTGCAGACACTACAAGATTCGGGATTGACTCAACCATCAAAATATGTTTTCAAGATTGTCCCGTTCTGGATTAGGATTCGTGATCTCCCAATCGGTCTGGGCAATGCTCCCTTGGCAAAGGATTTGGGAGGGCTATTAGGCAATTGTATAGAAGTTGAAGATGAAAGTTACGCACCCATGAGCAGTTTCAGAGTTGTAGTGGATATATCGAGACCGCTTTGAAGAGGTTTTATCATCAATGCGAATGGAGAACGTATATGGTACCCATTCAATATGAACGTCTTCTGAATTTATGCTATATATGTTGTAGATTGGGCCACGTGGAGATCAAATGTGACGATGAAGAGGCAAAGGATTATCAAAATGAATATACGAATGATCTGAAAGCTCCACAGATGAAGCCTCAATGTGAGAGGAATGAGGTTAATTGGAAACCAATTAGAAATGAGGAAGAGATCGGGATATTAGGAAAGAATATTTATATTATTAATTAGCGATAATACAAATATACTTTAGGTTATTCTTGATCTTACGTTATCTTTTATTATTTTTTTATATATTTGTAATTTCCTAAAGGATCAATGATATTAATAATATGTGTGGTCTTCTCCCACCAACATTTGTGGGTTTATCAAACCCTATATTTGTCATGGTATCAAAGTTTTTTTGCCTAACGGCACTCGATCCAACCTATACATGTGTCCTACTTCCATGGCCATGTCCATCACCACCTTCCACCAACTTAAAGCCAACATTATCCGGATCTCTATCCTCATCGGCTTAGTCCAATTTCTAACCTTCAAGCATCGGTATTCTCCCAAACTAAATTCGGTCTCATTCGAACGCAACAACCTCAATATATGAAAGCATCATCGGCTCATCCGAGAGCAACACCAGATTCATCCAATGCAACTAAGTTATATTGACATCGTCTAGACCTGAACAAATCTGGGCCGGGCCGGGCCGTCCGGCCCGGATTATATTTCTTATAATCTCACTAATATAATATATATATATATATATATATATTATATTAGCCCGGATGTACTTGTGCTCTCACCAAATTTATGTGATCAGACTTTTCAGTTTTCACTGCACACATAAGCATTACCTCCTCACTAATATGGTCAGGTTAGACCCCTTCCGATGGATTTGTATTTTCAGACCTTTCTTCCAGGATTACTAGCCTTGACGAAATATGATATGCATTAGTAATAAAGTTTGTTTCCTTAAAAAAAAAACATTATCTCACTAATAATCTATATACATCTAGGTTTTGCATATTCATTATTACTATATGAATATAATTAAAGCTCTAAACATTCATATAAAGTTATCTCCCTTAACTTCCTCAAACTACTGTATATTTCTTATAATTAAGAAACTGTGCGAATTTAGAAATTAAATTTGATGCAAATTGGAAAAAAAAGAAAAAAAAGAAAAAAAGTATCTCAAACTAAAAAATTCTCATAAATTCAAAACAGTTTTTAAATATAAATTTTCTTTTAATTTAATCAAGCAAAAACACCCTTTGTTTGAACAAATTATAGCGTTTTTTATAAAATTATACATGAAGTAATTCAGGTAACAGCCGTATAAAATGAATACACAATGTAACCGTCTATAATCAATATAAATATACTAAAGCAGAGTGCATTACTGCAGACGTGACGCGTTGTGGCGTGAGTATTCGAAATAGAGCTCTCACATTAATCACCAGAAAAACCTTTATTTTTTTAATTACTTAATTAAAATTTTAATTATTTTAATTGGCTTTGGACGATTTCTTTTTAATCTATTTTAGTTACAATATCTTCATTTTTTACGATTTATAATTTATTTTGTTTATATTGTTTTCTTTAAGGATTTTGTTATCCAATATTGTTTTTCATTTAATTAAATAGTTGTTTTAAAATGATTCTTAATTTATATTTGTAGTGGGTCGTTAACCTACTATTTTGTGGGTCGTTGACTATGTGAATTTCCTTTCGTTGACCTACTGTATGTGGGTCATTGACCTACTGTATGTGGGCTGTTGAACTACTGATATGTGGGTTGTTGACATATCAAATTATCAACCAATATAAATATACAAAATCAATAAATATAAATATACTAAAGTATAGTATATGAATGTAGACGTGACGCGTTGTAAGTATTATAAGCCCAATCAATTTACATTTAATATTTTCAGGAATTTTTCTATCTCACATCGACTATACGTAAGGTTGATGGTTTGAGAACTTCTATAAATAGAGGTTTTAAAGATTGAACAAATCATACATTTATTGGACTTTTGACTAAGTTCAAGTATAATTTGTATTCGTAGTGGGTCGTTAACCTACTATTTTGTGGGTCGTTGACTATGTGAATTGTGGGTCATTGACCTACTGTATGTGGGTCATTGACCTACTGTATGTGGGTTGTTGACCTACTGATATGTGATTTGTTGACATATCAAATTATCAACCAATATAAATATACAAAATCACGCGTTGTGAGTATTATAAGCCAATCAATTTACGTTTAATATTTTCAGAAATTTTTCTATCCCACACCGACTATACGTAAGGTTGATGGTTTGAGAACTTCTATAAATAGAGGTTTTAAAGATTGAACAAATCATACATTTTTGGACTTTTGACTAAAATCAAGTATAATTTGTATTCGTAATGGGTCGTTAACCTACTATTTTGTGGGTCGTTGACTATGTGAATTTCTTTTCATTGACCTACTGTATGCGGGTCATTGACCTATTGTATGTGGGTCATTGACCTACTGTATGTCGGATGTTGACCTATACTGTATGTGGGTCATTGACCTACTGTATGTGGGTTGTTGACCTAGTGATATGTGGTTTGTTGACTAATATAAATATACAAAATCACGCGTTGTGAGGATTATAAATTTACGTTTAATATTTTCAGGAATTTTTCTATCCCACATCGACTATACGTAAGGTTGATGGTTTGAGAACTTCTATAAATAGAGGTTTTAAAGATTGAACAAATTATACATTTCTTAGACTTTTGACTAAGTTTAAGTATAATTTGTATTCGTAGTGGGTCGTTAACCTACTATTTTGTGGGTCGTTGACATACTATTTTGTGGGTCGTTGACTATGGGAATTTCTTTTCGTTGACCTATTGTATGTCGGTTGTTGACCTACTGATATGTGGGTTGTTGACATATCAAATTATCAACCAATATAAATATACAAAATCAATCAACATAAATATATTAAAGTATAGTATATGAATGTAGACATGACGTGTTGTGAGGATTATAAGCCCAATCAATTTACGTTTAATATTAAAGTATAGTATATGAATGTAGACATGACGCGTTGTGAGAATTATAAGCCCAATCAATTTACGTTTAATATTATCAGGAATTTTTCTATCCCACGTCGACTATACGTAAGGTTGATAGTTTGAGAACTTCTATAAATAGAGGTTTTAAAGATTGAACAAATTATACATTTCTTGGACTTTTGACTAAGTTCAAGTATAATTTGTATTCGTAGTGGGTCGTTAACCTACTATTTTGTGGATCGTTGACCTACTATTTTGTGGGTCGTTGACTATGGAAATTTCTTTTTGTTGACCTATTGTATGTGGGTTGTTGATCTACTCATATGTGGGTTGTTGACATATCAAATTATCAACCAATATAAATATGCAAAGTCAATCAACATAAATATACTAAAGTATAGTATATGAATGTAGACGTGACGCGTTGTGAGGATTATAAGCCCAATCAATTTACGCTTAATATTTCAGGAATTTTTCTATCCCACATCGACTATACATAAGGTTGATGGTTTGAGAACTTCTATAAATAGAGGTTTTAAAGATTGAACAAGTCATACATTTCTTGGACTTTTGACTAAGTTCAAGTATAATTTGTATTCGTAGTGAGTTGTTAACCTACTATTTTGTGGGTCGTTGACTATGTGAATTTCCTTTCGTTGACCTACTGTATGTGGGTCTTTGACCTACTGTATGTGGGTCTTTGACCTACTGATATGTGGGTCGTTGACCTACTGATATGTGGGTTGTTGACATATCAAATTATCAACCAATATAAATATACAAAATCACGCGTTGTGAGGATTATAAATTTACGTTTAATATTTTCAGGAATTTTTCTATCCCACATCGACTATACGTAAGGTTGATGGTTTGAGAACTTCTATAAATAGAGGTTTTAAAGATTGAACAAATCATACATTTCTTGGACTTTTGACTAAGTTAAAGTATAAGTTGTATTCGTAGTGGGTCGTTAACCTACTATTTTGTGGGTCGGTGACCTACTATTAAATAGTAGGTCGTTGACTATGTGAATTTCCTTTCATTGACATACTGTATGCGGGTCATTGACCTACTGTATGTGGGTTGACCTACTGATATGTGGTTTGTTGACATAACAAATTATCAACCAATATAAATATACAAAATCACGCATTGTGAGGATTATAAGCCCAATCAATTTACGTTTAATATTTTCAGGAATTTTCTATCCCACATCGACTATACGTAAGGTTGATGGTTTGATAACTTCTATAAATAGAGGTTTTAAAGATTGAACAAATTATACATTTCTTGGACTTTTGACTAAGTTCAAGTATAATTTGTATTCGTAGTGGGTCGTTAACCTACTATTTTGTGGGTCGTTGACCTACTATTTTGTGGGTCGTTGACCTACTATTTTGTGGGTCGTTGACTATGAGAATTTCTTTTCGTTGACCTATTGTATGTGGGTTGTTGACCTACTAATATGTGGGTTGCTGACCTACTAATATCTCGGCTGACGAAGACCGCACGTTTCATTCCTATACGGGAAACGTGGCCGGTGATTCGTTTAGCCGAGGAGTTTACCCGTCAGATTGTGAGACTACATGGAGTCCCGAGGACCATCATCTCGGACAGAGACGGGCGTTTTACCTCGAGGTTCTGGCAGCAGGTACACGCCGCCCTAGGTTCGAGTCTCCATTTCACCACCGCATACCATCCCCAGACCGACGGCCAGTCTGAGCGGACTATACAGACTTTAGAAGATATGCTCGAGCGTGTGTACTAGACTGGTGTCAGGTATGGCCAGATCATCTCCCGTTGGTCGAGTTTTCGTATAATAACAGCTGACACGCTTCGATTGGGATGATACCGTATGAGGCATTGTATGGACGGAGATGCCGTACTCCCTTGTGTTGGGACGAGCCCGAGAGCTCTAGCTTAGTAGCACCGGATAAGGTACAGGACGACATGGCGAGAGTCGCTTTGATTCGGGAGAGGATGTTGGCTGCGCAGAGCCGTCAGAGGTCGTATGCGGATAGGAGGCGTAGACCTCTCGAGTTCAGAGTAGGAGCTCAGGTCTGGTTGAGAGTGTCACCGACACGGGGCGTTAGACGATTCGGCATTAAGGGGAAGTTAAGCCCCCGATATGTCGGACCATTTGAGATCTTGGAAAGAGTCGGTGAGGTGGCATACCGGTTAGCATTGCCACCGCGGTTGGAGGGCATACACCCGGTCTTTCATGTCTCTCAGCTGAGAGAGTACATCCATGACCCGAGACACATCGTTAGTCATGAGGACCTAGTGGTCGAGCCGGACCACACTTTCCTAGAGCACCCGATAGCGGTCTTAGAGTGGAGTACGAGACGCCTTCGATCGAAGGAGATACCGATGCTGAGGATCCAGTGGTCGAGGCGAGGAGCGACGAGGCTACAGGGAGACGGAGGATAGTATCCGGAGGAACTATCCCGAGTTTTATGCAGACCTAGCGACATCGATAGGACCGTCGGGTTAGTCCCGAGATTTTACTTGTTTGCTTTACATGTTATGTGATTTAGTTTGAATTATGAGTACCTTGCGAGGTCGTGATATGATTTATATACATGGACTTGATCTAGAGCCGATAGTTGACGTTTTTGAGTTCTACGGGGTTACGAGACGGGTATGTTGGAGAGTGTGGGGTTTAGCAAGTTTCGAGACGAAACTTGGTTTTAGGGGGGTTAGTTGTAACGTCCGGGAATTTTAGAAATAAAATATATCTTTTTATTTCTCCTTCCGTAAATTATTTTACGGAAATGTTCGGAAAATATTCCGACCCGTAAACCGTAAATAAATTTTACGAGAATGTCGGAAATTATTCCGACCCGTAACATCCGTTACGGAATTTATTTAACGAGTTTTAAACCCGTTTCTTATCTCTTCCTTTACCTCACCCTTTTTCCACCTCAGCATGGGCCCCACGCCACGCAGGCGCCACGTCGCCGGGCCCCACGCCACGCTGGCGCTTCCCTCCTCCTTCTCTTCTTTTTCTTTCCCGCTTCCCTCTCTTTCTCCTTCTTTGTTTTGCTTTTGGAGCAGCTACTGCTACCGCCTACGCCCGCCTACCTCCCTGGCTAGGCCTGCAGTGCTCCCGACCCCTCGGTCTTGTCCCCGCTCCCCTAAACCAGCTGGCCGACCCCTCGCCCTGTGCACCGCGGCACGCCTATCCCATGCCCCTTTCTCCCTCAGCCTTCTCACCCTCTACCCCTTCTCCCTCAGCCCTCCACACCTGCTGCACCATCTCTCTCCCTCCTGCCCTCGCTTTCACGTCGAAACACCCCTCCACTGCGTCCCGGCCACCAGTCCCCCCTTCTCCCTCCTCTGTTGGATCGAGCCGCCGGAAGCAGCCCCTGTTGCACCCTAGCCGACTCCCTAGGCAGCCTCACCTCGCCTCGAGCTCACCGGAGCAATCACTCTCCTCCGCCGCCCAGCCTCGCGCCGGAGAGCTTGCGACTGCCACCCTTGACGCCGCCGGAAGCAGTTCTCTCACCTCCCCTTTTCACCTCTGCACATCCCTGTCGACCGGAGACCGCCACCACCAGGGCCGCCACGTACCGGAGGAAGCTTGGAGCGGCCGGCAACCCAGTCGCCGCCGGGGAAGACGCTGCAGAACCAGCCGGAGACCTTTGGGCTTAATTACAGTCGCCCCCCCTCACTTTAGGTATAATTACATTCGGCCCCCTCAGTTTTATATTAATTGCGGAAATTACCCAGAGTTTTGAGTTATTGCAGTTTTGACCCAGATTTCTGAATTTGTTGCAATTATACCCTCTATTGGGTTTTTGTTGGAAATTGCCCCAAGGTTTTAATTACGGTTTTGACCCATATGACTTAGGAAATGTATATTTGCCCCGGAAAATACGTTAGCGAGTTTTAACCTCGGAATCTATGAACGAGTTTTATAATAGGCTTCGATATATTATATTTGATGATCAATTTAGCGTATGGGCTAAATTGTGTAATGTCATGCTAAGTTCCGAATCCCGATAAAAGTCACGAATTCATATCGATCTAGTTATGTTCAGTAGTATCATGATAGATTCTAGAATGGGAATCGAATGATCTTGTATAGATCATTTGGGTAGAAGTCCTAGACTTCTCGAGTGAGCGAGTTTTGATATATGTATCTTGCGATGAGCAGGTTTTGTGTTCTTCCCGAGGGAAGCAGGAGTGCCTTGAGAGTTAGCGTTGGGACGAGGTAAGTCTCCGGACTTACTTAGCTCGTATTTTATGTACTAGTATTGATGCGTGTTTGGTGGTGTGTGTTTACGTATTTGTCATAATCATTAAACCGGTAAAATAGGACCACCGACTTTTATAAGTAATGTTGGCCCAAGTGTATGGTAACGGGCGGTGACATCATCTGCCCAACTCTTGCGAGAGTGGGAGGTTCTCGGCGATTAGCTGTGCGGGTGAGACGGAAGGATACATCCTTACCGTGCCTTGCCGGAAATAGGGACCAGGACGAGACCATTGGGGTCTCGTGTCACCACTGAAGTTGAATTAGAACGGGATACGAGTCAAGGAAATTAAAGATAATAAACCGGACTTGCGTGATTTATGTTTTGTGATTCTTATGTGTGTTTGTGCCTTTCCCATTATTCTAATGCTTAGAATGCTAGCTAACGGTTTTAAACCGTTTATGTAGTTGACTTGAAGGTTAGGGACGCCGCCGAGTAAGGCGGAGGAGTGGACAGCCGGGGTCCCCGTACATTATAGGACGGAGAATATTTTGAGTCGTTTTCACCTTGTTGTTTATTGGATGTTGACGCACTGTAACTTTGTATCGTATTATGTGGTTTTGAGGACTCGGCTGAGTTTCCCAGTTGTACTTTTACATTTCGCTTTCCGCATACATTAAACATGTTTTCGAGTTTTCCGCCTTTATTTTGTGCCGTTGTTGAAAGGTCCAATGGAATTGTTGTCAGGCTAAGGTTCGGGACCCACTGTGTGGTCTCGCCCGTAGCACCCCGAGTCCCGCGAATTTGGGGTGTTACAAGGAAGCTACAACAACAAACAAAGAAACATTTGAAAAAACGAGATGTCCGTTTGATCAGATTTGGAAACTCCATTGCCAAGAGGTGGTGTTCGTTTTTGTGGAAACTTCATTGCCAAGAGGTACTGATGATCCACTAGAATTCTTAGACATACACTTACTCGTCTGAATTTACTTTTTTGTTTATTAGCGAAGTTGTCCGTTACCTGTTTGAAGAAAGTTCCCTGAGAGGTTGGCATTTGTTAAATAGCGTAATGGCTTTCCAGTGCAAAGGATCAACTCAAAGCTTGTCACGAGTCTCATGACTCTGATCAGATTCTTTAATTGCCAATGGTATGTCTCCTGTTTAATTATGTCCTCTCTTTTCCTTGCTGCTATCCTAATCATATTGGTCCTTTGTATTCGTTGTCATCAACACCAAATGAAATTGAGCTCCACTTACAAAATAACTATTGACGATGATCTTGTGATATATGTATCTAATAGATGATTGGTTTGTTGACTTCCAATTAGATTCTCGATGAAAAAAAATGTGGTGTTAATTGATATATAATCCTCTTTCCTCGTCAGAGTTAGCGTTTGATAAGGTTAGAGCATTTATCCATTTCATGTATTTACTTCTATATGGTTGATGTAAAAGGAAAGTAGAATCTTAATCTTTGTCTGTTGCCACAATGAAGAGACAATAATCAAGATAAAACTTAAAAATCCGAAAGTATGAAGTATTTGAGATATTTTAGGTGGGGTTGGAACAATATTTACCATGAACACGTCGGAGTAAAGCAACCATAGCAAGAGGATGCTTTTGGATGCAAGTTGCAAAGAAAGAAAGAATGCTTAGCTTCTTTTTCAAAAAAGGAAAAGGGCGGGTAGAAGCAAAGGAAGTGGGAGGATCTTCATCTCTTAGTCGCCTTTTCACTCCTATTTGATGGGACTGAACATACATATTGCAAGTCCTTTTTAAAGCTCCTGGTGTGGTTTTAGTTGTTCCACACGTTCTTGCTTATGAAAGAACTTAGTAGGAAACTGCATCAAAAACACAACAGATATGAATTTCAAGAATGAAGCATCCTTAGTTAGACATTTTCTTTGGATGTTTTATGTGAAGAAGATTTAGGATATGTTTGGCGAGTTAAGCAGTAGAGGATGAGGTATTGGTAGCACTTGAAACTTGCTCAAAACTCTAGACACACACTTGGTGCCCGATTAGTTAGAGGGGCGAAATGAAAACGGTTAAGGGGAAGGAAGTTGAAATGGAAATAGTTGTGTTACTTTAAAATACCAATAAATAAATATAATTTTTTTGATTAATTTATTAATATTTCGTTTTTGGAATGATTTTTAGTAATTTCAAATGGTCCTTAATTCTATAGCGTTGGAATATTTTTATTCCTTAAGATAGATATGTTTTTCCTTTGTCTTCAAATCTGTTTGAAAGCTTTGTAGCTTTAGTATAATTCGTACTGATCCCCATCTATCAACTCTAAACAAAATCATGTCTTGCTCAACTCTAAACCAAATTATGAGGATATTGACCATTTGTCTGAAGTTATACAATACATATATAACTGATACAAGTCATGATTATCTTAGAAACATTACGGGTAAAGAGGCAAAAGTAAAGTGCAGTATAAAACTTAATTACAAGGGTAACAATCCACAAATTGAATGATTGATTTGGTCTGCATATATCCTCATGAATTAAGATTAAGGAGCATATCAGCAGAGTATATAACTTATTGGAAACAGGATCTTCCATGAGAAGGGAGAAAAGATGGATCTGAATATGAAAGGTTGCAAAAGCAGAAGAAAAAAAAGAGAGAAACATGGGATTTGAAGCATAAGATGCTTTTGGGTAGTGGGATATAGGGTCAGCCATGATCTTGGGGATTATTTAGGTCAAGATTAGTCCAAATAATCAAAGGTAAGTTGACATGAGACTCTTCTTCTATAACCAGAAATCTCGAGTTTGAGCTTGAAAATTGACCATCTTTGAAACGCGTGAGGAAGCAATCTATATTGGGTCTATCGGGTGCGAAGTTTGTATGGCTTATGTGAGCATTGGGTGAATTGAAATGAGAGAAAACACCTAATTATGTATCATGGACACCAGAGTTTGAAGTGCTTAGTGACTCATTTATCTAACAGACATGAAGCTTTAAGTGAAGTGATTTGTCCTCTTTTTTTTCTTATCAGCTCAGTGTGTGTTTTGTTACTGTTCATGGTGATTGTAGACATGATGACTTTAGGTGGAAAAATGGCAGGTTTCGTAAGACATAGGGTTTTGGTCATAATGTGATCAATAATTGGTCTTGTTTAATGAATGTTTACATTGTTTGTAGATAATATCTCCTCGTTTGTGATCGTTCTGAACCGCTGATAATTTAACTTAAAAAAGCTGATAAAGAATTTAAGGTGGTAAATCGTAAAAAAAAAAAATTTAACATATGCACCAAAAAAAATAATGTACCGACTTAGATATTGGACCTTTTAACTAATGTGTATTGGTCTTATTCTTTGTATTTACTGGAACATCAAGTTATAAAATGTGTTAAGATTTGACTAGTTTAAAAAGACAATCGTAGCTCGAACCGATCTCTAAGTATATCGGTTCGGCTAGTTTAATAATCTTTTATAGAACCCTTCTCTAATAATTTTAAAAATTACAACAAGGCATGCTAAATTCTTACATGAACTAGCTTGTAAGAATTTAAAAAAAAAAGGCCGAAATCTAAAAACATCAAAGTAAACGACCCTTGTGTTGGAAACTTCCCTAACATAGTTGTACGGCCTTTCAATACCTTAAATTATGTTAATGGATACTTAATTCCAATCAAGAAGAAACATAATTCTCCAGCTTCCAATTAGCTCCAGTATTTAGGTGGACTAATTCCAAAATCTAGATAATAGAGAGAGGGATATATATTTATATTCACAAGGGGCACCAATGACTACATGACCAACAAAGATACCAAAGTACCCTAAAGAAAACCAAGAAAGCAAAGGATGAGAAAGAAAAACAAGAGATGCTCCCAATAATATGAACCACTAAGCCTTTGTCGATCTGAAAACTACTAACATCACAATCAACTTTTATGAGTATGATTCACTGATTAGAGGGCAGTGGTGATTAAGAGATTGAATCTGCAAACCCATGTTCTGATGGTCTCTAATGTACCCCATTGTGGCCCTCAACTTTCAGTCCATATGGGCTCACTGCATATGGCGACAAGAACACATTCCCCCCACTTTGTATGGCATTGAAAGCCATGGCAGCTGGTGTATTGCTCCCTTGTTGGGTCCACTGGAAAGACGCCGAATTCTGCTCGTATTCATGGCTCTGCATTGCAGATGAATACCCCTCTGGTGATTCCGCTCTGTTGTTCTGTGTCTCTAGAGTTACTGTTGTGATGTCGTGGATGCTTGCTCTTCTTTTATCCTTTCGATTCGAAAGCTGTCTTATGAAGTACTTTTGAGCGTGGCTCGCCACTTGGGTCGGTGTTCTTGTCACCACGAAGTTGCGTGAGATGTTTCTCCAATCGCCTTTTCCGTATTTTCTTAGACCCATCAAGAATAGCCTGCAATGAAACTTCTAAGATCTCTACACAGAATTAATATCACTTCAATTATGGAAATCCTTAATTACCTGTGTTCTTCTTCTGTCCATGGAACACCTTTCTTCCTCTCATGGTCTGACGGGCGAGAACAGGGGCCCCTCTTGCCACCGGGGCTATAGGAGATCTTATAACCATCAAAGCTATTATTATTGCAGTGGTGATTAACCCAATCCAATGTGAAAGGGGAAGCGGTGTATTCACGAATCGGGAAATACCCAGCTTCTATCTTACAAACATCATCTTCTAGCTCTTGATATTGCTTGATCACATCGTTTACTGTCTTCCCAGGGATCAAATTGGCCACCCTTTGCCATCTGTCCGGCGTGTCCTTGTCGTAGAGAGCAAGAGCATCCTCAAACATCTTGTTTTCTGCGTGTGTCCATTCGCTTCTCTTGCTCTCATCAATCAACCAGCTTGCCTTGGATAGATAAGATGCAGGTGAGAGCACTTCCATGCCCAGATGTAGAGGTAATTTTGGAATTGGTCTTTTTTTTTTTTACAGGTTTAGTGTTATGAGCATCTGACTTTCTTTCTACTGATTGTTTGAATTGAAATTGGGGTTGGAGATTTTACAACGTCAAAATCTGAATAAAAGCAAGAAGCATGAGCATTTGAGAGGAATAGGAATACTCTTTTATGGTGGTATTTAGGCCTACCTCTCTCTCTAAAAGGAATCTAGACCCACCCACCTAACAAAAATCTCTAAACACCTATCAAAAATCAACAGATTTAGGAACCCTATGAAGCAAACCTAATTTTCAGAGGTGAAAACTATGAACAAGAGACCAAAGAAAAGAAGAAATTCAGGAGGGAGAAAGGGTATGATTTCCTTTTCAATCCTTTTTTCTCCCTTAAGCTTTGAGGAGAAAGACAGAGGAAAAGGAGCAAGAAAGCTAAAATAGGAAAAAAGTCTGGAGGTTGGATTCAATTAAACAGAGCAGTAGCCAAATCTGAAACAGGCAAAAGCTTAATAGGATGAAGATCTGAATGTGAGCAGATAGAGATCTATGAAGAAAGAAAGGGAATGGAGGAGGGTGGTGGATTTTGATTGGGTAATTTTGTGTTTGTGGATACTGCAAACTTATATGGAAGAAATAAATAAAGAAAAAGTTTTTTGCTTTATAGTATAATAATGCATATTAGTCACTCTCACTGCTGTCCTTTTGCTTTATTTGTTCTCAATCGGTAATCAATTACTAATATTTTGCAAGCAAATGTATTTATGTACATTTAATGTAAGATATAATATTTTACAAAATAAGCAAATTCCACTGTATTGAAACACTGCCATTTTCATAGTTTTCTAAAATTATGCATGGTAATCCTGATATATCCTCAAAAATTTATGATAATTTTAAATTATTTTTAGACTCTAAATAGTGACTCAGAGACTTTCAGTTTGATTAAAAATTGACTTTATTACTCCGTTTTTTTTTTTGTAATTAATTGTTATGTATTTTCAAAATATTAAAATACACAATTAACTATTAACCTAAAATTTGAAAAATAAGGGGAAAAAAATGAAAAGGAGAGTATCAAACATGAAACTGATTCTTTGTATTAAAAATTATGGTAACTTGGGAATTAAGTTATAACTTATAAGAAAGAAAAAATACATTATATTCAAATAGTATTTGGGGTTGACAATTTTACCCGCACCCAATGAGTATCCATATTACCCGAACTATAGAGAAACGCATCTCTCAATAACTCCCAAGAACCCTAACCCCAAACCCAAATTCATAGCCTATGAGTAATAAATACTGAGAAGAGTAACCAAGAATGCACAAATCTAGTGTCAAGGATGAGATTCCCCACTACCAGCGTAGGTAGACGAAGGGATGACGAAGCAAAAAGAGGTTTCGATGGAAAGCACTTAAGAAGACCGACGAACAACACAATCCAAAGGAGAAGAACCAATCGAGGTCTACATCTGAAAGAAATTATCGATTGCAAAAAAAATGGTGTTACAGATAGCTTTCGAAGTGTTGTTGTCACCATTAAGGAAGAATCGAGGGAGTACCGAAGGAATTCGTCATTTGCGCTTCCTAGGAGGCGTCTGCATATCGAAGCCTTCACTACGAGACAGAAGATGCGGGTTTCGACCAAGGTCCTTACCTGAAAAGGTATAACAACCTACCCAACTAATTTTCATAGAACGCCTATTATTCTATACTCTTTTGAATCTAAGATGTGCAATGTTAGCATTAGAATACGACCATGTCAGTTTATCTATAGACTAAACCTGATGATAAAGACACAAGTTTCTAATAATTGCAGTAAGATTGACCTATATAAGAACCGCTTTATGTGTCTAAGGTACTCATACCACAAGACAAACCTTTTCTCTCCTCTCACCATGGATAGTAGTTTGTTTAAACTAAATTGTTCGAGTGAACATAAAGCTTTTTTCGAAGAAGCGATATGCAAGTATAACAACAATGAAAAACAGAATAATATAGCAACTGATGATATTGAACAACAACAAGCAACAGAAATCAAAGGAAAAGCTGAGAACAATAGTAACTACTCTGAAAATTCCGATCTAGAAGAATATCTTATTTGTTTGGACAAGGTGAAAAACTATTTTCCAGTCTTAATGGCTAGCTTTCCTCTGTTTATGAGTAGCTTATGCTGGGAGGTGCGTTATCGCATTCCTAGTCTCGAACTTATGACCATTGTAATCCCCTCTAAATGTATTATGAAGCTTAGACTTCAAAAAACTGATCAAACAAGGAAAAAAAAAAAAGAAAAAAACCCCAGATCTTTGGTAATGTATACTAACCTATTCTAATATGTTTGAATTCACATTGGATAAAACAAATTACAACACTAATATGCTGACCAATTTAAACACAAACTTACTTACAAATGTTCAAGTGAACCCAAGGACATATCTTCTCCTCTTTACTTGTATCGACTTAGATGTCTATCCTACTGTTATAGATTTGTGGATTTTGTTTCTGCTGTTGGTTGTTTTCCTCTTGATGTTCAGGTTAACATCGGGACAAATCATCTTGGAGCAAAGGAAACAAACTCGCATAATAACAGACCATCGGATAAGGGAATGAACAAATGGTACATGAACAGATGGCAAAAACCCGATGCCAAGGAGGCATCAATGTTGAGGATCATGTAGAACTATGGTTATAGTACCAACTGATTATTTCTCAGGGGTTATTTTTAACCCCTGAAATGTTAAATATGTAAATTTGGAACCTCCTATGTATGCAGATTATTACTAACATGTTATCATTTTATAAAGAATAGAGTTCTCAAGAACAATTCCTTGCCAAGGAAAGAGAGCTCCTATGTATGAAGATTATTCATGGGATAAGAAGAAGGACCTTGGGACGAATCTCTATAATCCGAGGACCATTGAAAGGCATTACCTTTCTGTGACAACAACTTTTAAAAGAGATTTCACATTGATTAATCTCAAGACAAATTAAAAATCATTTGTTAGCCTCTGATATTCTCAGGGCAAGAAGAAAGAACCTATGGATGGTACACTACAATATTGAAACAATTGAAGAACAATAACGCACTACGACAACAGTAGACAAGTGGAAAGAACAAGGTGCATTGGAACAAACAAGCAAAATGCAATAACTTTATGAACCAAGAATAATTGTTACCTGGGAAAAAATATTGGTTAATCCAATGATTGATATACTCTATTGTAAAGTACCGATGTATATAAGGACATCTAAATTTCTTGTTGACAAAGTGGAAAAACTGATATTTTGGCATGTATTTTTGAATGACCAAAATGTAGTGCATTGTAGCCAAATTAATCATTTGTGCTTGTCAAGTGTTCCGTGTTTTGCAGTGGACTCTCCCGAGCGTTTGATCAAGTCTTATTGATGACTTTCGAGTTGTCTGTTTTGGAGGGGTCGTGGATTTGTGATCGACTCGTGAAGGCTCTACTTTGAGTCCAAATCTGAGGTGTCCACAGTTGTTCCCCAGGCTCTTGTTCTGTGTACTTTCTTCAACGGCAGACTTTTTACTCTTCGTCATCCTTTGATCGAGTCGCTCTCCTTACCCCAGAAGATTTCGCTGCTTTCGGTCCACTTGGCGTATTTTGTATTTTCTTTGATGTTCTTCTCTGCTGGTTCTTCATGACGGTTTGTCCGTCTACCGATTTTTTCGGTCTTTCGATCCATTAGACGGTGTGTCGTCTAATGCTTCGAACTGCTTACCTTCTATCAAAAAAAATTTTTTACCCGAATTATAAAAGCAGTTGTAAATTCGAAAAAGTCGGTTGATTAGTGGACCCGATACACACAAAGTATATTGAATTTTGTGTATTCAGTTATAAATTTCACGAAAAATATGCCAATTTTATTATTATTCACGTTATGATAAAACATTTAAAATAGTTTTTGTTTTAATTATAGATATTATTAGTTTCAAAAATACTAGTTGTTTTGTACTATATGTGCAAAAATAATTTAAAAATACATTATATATTGACAATGTAATTTTATTTACAAAAAATATTTACAGATTTACTCTCCTCGGGAATTGAACCTAGTCCAACATACATTGTATGTAAGCTAACATCCACCTCAGCTACTCAATTCTTGTGTTACAATTTTACTCTCAAATATATATCACGTTAACATGGGTCACTGTCCCTTACAAACCCCCTAATTATGCCTTTGTTGACCGGTGATGGATAAATACATCCGGTATAGTTAATGGATGAGTGGTGAAAGTGATTCACCCACCCATCACATGACCCATTGACTTCTCCGTTTACAGGTTCTACATAGCCTTTAAAAATAATTTAAGATCCTCCTATAAAGTTTTTAAAAAAACTATCAATATTAAATAAAATAAGACATACTATAAAATTTGCTATTATGTATTAACTCTTTGAAATATTAGAAGAAAAAAAACTAAAATAAGGAATACTAAAAACATGAGAATATCAGATATGAAAGTGATCTTCGTTTAAATAATTATGATAACTTGAAAAATTAAGATATGAGAAAATAAAAGAGACATTATCAAAAATATTTGAAGGTTCCTACATAGACTTAAAAATAATTCAGGATTACCATATAAATTTTAAAACTGTAAATATTAAATAAAATTTTAAAATAGATTGAGTTTTATGAAAACTATAAAGCTTTTTATTGATTAGGAAATATTGTTTTCTCTCTCATATTTATTCATGATATACATGTCTATTTATATGCAATCGATCTCACTTTAAATTAAAATTCAATTCATGCCAAAAAATATTATTTCATTTAATTTCATTTCCTACGAATAATTTGATTTTTTAAAGTATAATCGGTACCATAAAACAATATACTATTCAAACAAAACAAATGACATTTTAATGTATTATGTCAATAAATCAACCACTTTTTATACTTATCACTAGCTTTGCAGCTAACTTCTGTTTCATAAAATAGTTTAGGTTATAAAATTGTTTAGTACGAGTAGATGTTGATCATTTGGCATTTGCTGATAAATTTCCAATAAAAAATGGTAAAAAGAGTAAAGTAAACTATGTATTTATATATATAATGGTAAACACTTCGTGCTCAAATATTATATGTTAAAAAAATGTACGGGCGGGCCAGACTTCACATGCGACACGAGACGAAGAAGAATGTCAAGAAACAACGAACCAAGACCACTTACTGAAGTTACTGTAGCAAAAATGGTGGGGCCGGTAGTGGTATGGTAAGAGTGAGCTCTGATTGGTCCGCAGCCGAATGATTGCGGTTGCAGTGCCTCTCTTGACACGTGGAATCGTTTTATTGGACCTTGTTTTCTGGTTATACTGTTAAATTCTCGCCAGATGTAGCCAACTACTCCCGTCTGTCCAATCAGCGAACGCCATGTGTGATGACAGTTGTCAGTTTCTTAGTCAAATATAATTTGTTAAAAACTTTAAATCAAATTCCATTCCTTTCAAGTTTTTTCCCCTAAACCATAGTCTAAAATCTTACTTTACTAAAATTAACTAATAATGAATAGTCAAAGACAATCTTTTCAAATCAAATTTTTTTTATAAAATATAGTGTATATAAAATAGTTTTTTTTTTCCAAATTAAATTAGAACAAAATGGAAAGTCTGAACCTAAATGTTTACACGTTGTCCACAAATGAAATAAAATCCAAGTCCTTGTCACTCATAATTGCACACGAATTAGAAAATGAACACGGAGAATTAATAAAATTGAGAAATATATATACACTTGAAGGCCTATTAATTATAGCAGTTGGAATTGTATGCTTATCAAAATTCTAAGTGAAATGTTTTGATAAAAGTAAAAGCTTCTAAAAATAGAGTTTAATAATGTAGTAATAATAAGAAGAAAAAAATTACCGTATGACACAATTTATTAATAAAAAAAATCATTACAGTAATATGCAACAATAATATTTGAGAATATTCTATGGGATTGGTAAACGTACCAGTAAAAATTACTATTTATCATCGTAACTACACACTTCGTGACTTCGCGTGCGTAGTTGATCCAAACATCATGTCCACAAAGTGTCTTGTTGTATTACGCACTTAGGGTGTGTAAAAAATAGAATTCCTACTATGTATTTCAAGTACACGCAAAGTACGTAGTTATAACGACAAATAACAAATTACGTGTTACATTCAGAAACCACGATATTGAATTGTAATTGAAAGTAAATAAAATTTCCTTTTGTAGTAAGTCTTACATGCAAAGATGGCCAGCTAATTGTTCCCATTTTGGACGAGGGTAGGTTAGACTTTAGAGTTCCTCCTTTTATTTAATTGCTTTATGAATGTTAATGTACAAATAAAAATTAAATAATTCAATGACTTTTTTGTATACTTAATTGTTTCCGCTTTGCAAATCAATAATGCTCACAAAAAATAGTGCATACCAAACACTCAAAACACATAGCTAAATATACCACCTAAAGGCCAAGTTGTGAAATTTTACAAATAAATTATCATGTCTAAAGGTTTTTAATAAATAAAAAATTTAGAATGAAAAGTACTCATTGTCCGTCAACATGTTTGTATAAAATAGAATGAAAAGCAGGTTTAAACAATTAAAATAACAAACAAGAGTATACAAATAAAGTTGAGTAAGATAGTTTGCCGCTTTATCCTCGTTGCGACGTACATGGTTTCAATGACATCTCTTTAAGTACAGTCGTTGATCCAAATATCATGTGCACAAAGCGTCGTGTTGTATTACGAAAACATTATATCCTTCTAATCTTGAAAATTAGGGTCAAACAATCAAACTCAAAAACTACCTTCATGAGACCATATTATAACACTACCACCATAGCACCATCAAGTGATTCGGCCTCAAGCACCTTCACATCCATTATTTGTTGATTCATCTTGGCATCAACCAGACACATTGAGCCCATATGATCATGGCTCACATAACTCACTTTTGTCATCCCGTCAACATTCACCTTTTCATCATAATTAATCTTAGTTAACCCATCTTCTACTGGATGTCACCTGTTTCCACCAACTCGGTCTACCACTCCATCATCTATCCTCACAAGATACTTTGGTCCGTTTCTTATTCCCATCGCGCTTTTGAATTGCTTCATGGCCTAAATACTTAATGACACGAAAATGATTATCTCTAGTCCCTTCAAACACCGGCCATTTTGTACACACCATATGCCCCAAAGAAGGGTAGTTTAATTTTGTTATGTACACATATCATGAAAATAAAAGATAAAAGTCAACCCAAAAAGGATGGACGTCCATCTCATATCCGCCCTAAACACAAGACTCTTGTTAGACCAAATCGCTTGCTCCATCAAACACCCACATAACACATGCATAATAGATTTCACCCCTCCACATTAATTAATAAATGCTCCGCGGCAACTATATTCCCCGGCCCATAAGATTATACCGACAAGGAAGAAGACTCTTGCAAGCACTTCATAGAAAATTTTATGTTAAACCTTAGTGGTACACAATTTCTTCCAAAGCTCATCCTCTCTCCCTTCTTAAGCATCGGCCGTTCCTCCTCTTACATGTCTTGACCGAACACTATATGATAGGCATTCATCATACTAAACACCCCATTTTTCTCATAAAGCCATACCTACATGTTATAGGTTATACTTGCCTTTCAATCTAAATTTTACATTAGGTACCATATACTTTGAATTCAAATAACATAATTGACCTCTATCAAGAGTGTAGGAAACCAAACTCGCTCTTTCTTACCCACAATTATTTTTGCGCTTAAAGACAATGGAATTGATCACAAACTTGTGAATCGAGAAATGTACAAGCAACCTCTATACTAGAGATGCAACAATTTAAATATCAATATAGACTAAACTGAATTGAAGTAATAACAACATGCAAATAGTGAATATCTGGTAGACGAATTTCAAGCGGTTGATCGGAGAGATGAATAATGAACAGACAAACTCATAGTTTTGGAAATATTTGTTTCCTAGTCTTCAGTGGTAGAAACCTAATATGAAACAAGAGAAAATCAAATCGACCATTTCCTTGAAATTCAACGTTGGGACTGAAGGGAAAAGGGAGAAGAAACCATAACGTTCTCCGTCACTACACAAAGAACGTTAAGGCATGAAATTCGGTTAAAGGGGAGAGGGGAACCGGTCGATGCATGTGATTAATTAGAGCCCTCGCCGGTTAACAGATGATGAAGGAAGTAATTGGAGCCCTGGATGTATTGCCCTAGAGATTATCTCCGCCAGTATACACGAAGAGCGACAATGTGTAAGGTTAGAAAGGAAGAGGGGGAAAATACGACTTTCCTTCCGCTGAATATTCGATAGCGTTTTAGTTTGCGCGCTGATGTAAAATTTTGGGTCTTACACGCGCCGAAGCCAAAAGTTTTTTTTTAATTTATTCTTTAATGTAGTGTTTATGAATATCAAATGCTATAACAAAATCATACCACATAAAATTGTTGTGAAACTAGGGTCATGACTCATTGTGAGGTCCTAACATCCCGAGTTCCAAGAATTTGGGGTGTTACAGTGACACACCTCATGACTAAATCAACCATGCCCCAAGGAATCCTAGAGTACACATGAAGTGATCTAAAAACTCCTATTCCATCCTATCATAGTTTTTTCCATATCCAATTTAAAAGATAAGAAAATCATTTTTACTCATGTTGTGTTTTCATATGATGAAAAATCTCATAAGCACTAAGGACATTATCCATAATCAATCTTTCCGGAACAAAGACACTTTCACTTTTAGATATGATCTTATTTATAAAACCATTAAACGTGTTGATGATAACCTTGGACACAATCTTATATATGAGATTACAAACATTGATAGTGCGAAGGTCTTTCATGGAATCAGGGTTCAATTTTGGAATCAAAGATATAAAAGCATGGCTAAATCCCTCTAGAAATTGTCTCCCCCGATGATGAATAAAACAAACGAGGTAACTTCAAGTCCAATGCTTTATAAGTTCTAGTGGAAGAACAATCTATCATACCATCTAGTTTCGGGACTTCGCCAAATGCATGGAGAAAGAGAGCAAGATGTACCTCATCCTCAGAAAATGGGTAGCAGCTAATGAGCATATTCCAATGAAATCCTGGTCGACGTCCCCAAGGTTGACGTATTTGGAATCCCAATCGCCTTAGATCAAAACAACTTTTTAAATTTATTTCTTAGTTTATTCCTCTTTCCTTCAAGGTATCTACCTTGAAGTAACCGTCATTCTAACCATTCACACGTCACAGTGTCACACCCTTCCGTCGCTATCCTATTCCTCTTTCCATCCACCTTTTGATGGATAAAGCGAGTGTTATTTTCTTGTATGGTCTTCCCGCTTGAATTCATTCACTCTAGCTCTTTGGAATTGCAAAATCTCTTCGTTCTCCATAAATAATAAAAATCAAATTACTAGTCGTATGTTCATGTCTTGTACGGATTTAAAAGATGCACCATTTAATATTATATATTTTAATATTATTATTATATATAGTTATTGTATAATTAGATTAAATATATTTACAATTAAAAATATGCATAAACAATAATAAATTAACTTCCATCACATATAAAATGTGTATGAATGATTGGTCAATGTGCAATCAATTGTTACTTGCACATAGGCTAAATATATTCATCTACATGACCTCGATGAAGACCCGACATGTGAAAATATCATAAAGTATATATGAAATGAATAATAATAATAACAAAAGTAAGAACAATAAGCTAGTTCGTGGATATTGTTTAGAAGGGAGTTTGACGTTCGTGCATGTGTTTATGTGTTTCTAAATAGATAAAGAACTTTTTTTGTAAATTAACACCTTATATATGAAGAGTTTTTTTTTTTTTTCTAATACAACTTACAAGAACAACCATGCATGTAAGTCATATTCTATTTGCACCTGCGACAGAAATGCAAGTTAAAAGACTTTAATTTTAATCGACTTATAACATATACTTATGATATATTATATTTTTAAGTTTGTATATTATAAGACTTCATGATATATCTTGTAACTCGTTTTGTACGTCTAGTACCTAATTTTTGTATCAATTAACTTGTGTTGTTTGTTCAATTATCTTGTAGATTTACTGGACTTATTATAATTTGTAAATCAACTCAACTTTAATTTCATACTTTTGTTTGATATGGTTTCAAAATGATAACTATTGTAATTTGATCAGCGACTGAATAATCGAAACGTTGGAACTCGGTGACTTCAAACCCCAATCCCTACTTTGTTTTGTTATTGATGCTAAGAAAAGACTATAGTAGATTAGTAGTTACAATGTAGATCCAATAAATTCGAAGAGGAAAAATTTAGTAAGAAAATTAGAATAACGGTATTTTAGAAATGAGTGATTGACAAATAATTAGCAAATATAATTTAATAAAAAGTATTTGAACACGGATATAAACTATTTTTGTTACATAAAACATATTTTATTAAGATAGGATAAACGCGTTTTACAGTTTTCAAACTACGATTTATAAGAATTATTATTGTTTTATTTATTACTAGTTTAGTGTTCTAGCTTGCTCGGGTATTTTAATATATATATGATTAGATTTTAACATGGGAGTAATTTGTTATATGTGTATTTTTTTTATTTTTGTTGAATGTATATGTATGTTAAAATAGTAGGTTCACAAAACAGTAGGTCAACGATCTTGTAGATCAAAAAACAGTAGGTAACAATAGGTAAACGACTAACAAAACAATAAGTAAACGACCTACAAAACAATAAGTAAACGACCGATAAACAGTAGGTCAACGACCCACAGTACAGTAGGTCAACTACCCACAAAATTGTAGGTCAACTACCCACAAAACGGATATTAATTCGATTTTAATAAAAAAATATACTTGAATTTAGCCAAAAGGCTAATAAATATATGGTTTAATCTTCAAACCATCCCTCTATTTATACAAATTTCAAACTATGAGATCACTGAATAATCGATGTGTCTGAATAATCGATGTGTGACAGCAAAATCCCTGAAAATATTTAACGTTTCAAGAAGATCTTCTAAAATCGGTGGCATGGGGAGAAAAAATTCAGTTCAGATACACGTAACAAAATCAGATTGTTGAAAGAAGATCTTAAAAAAACAAATTAACTGATTTTTTTTTTTTATGGGCGTTAATTGTAAGAGCTTCATTTTAAAATATTGTATGTGCTATCCATGAAAATATTTAACGTTCCAAGAAGATCTTCTAAAATCGGCGGGGAGAAAAAAAATAGATACACGTAACAAAATCATATGTAAAGGAGATCTTCTAAAATTGGTGGGGGGAAAAAAATTAACGGATTTAAAAAAAGATTTATTGGCGTTAATTATGAGGGCTTCGTTTAGTAGAGTATATAGATTGCGAAATGTTAAACTAAAAAACATTTGAATAAGGTTGACGACCTAAAAAACAATAGGTCAACGATCCACGAAATAGTAGGAAAGATTTTGTGAAAAGTTGATAAGGTGGATCAACAAAAAAATAGTTAATAAAATATTTAAAATAAGTTCGTGAATCAAATATTTAAAATAATTTGTTTTAACATGGTGGGACTAAATTAACAAAAAAAATTAACACGTGTAAACTTAATGACGTGGATTCACCAAACTGTGTCACGTGTAAATTTAATGACGTGGATTAACCAGACTATTCCACGTGTAAGTTCACGGACTACTTTAGTATTTAGTATATAGATAGATATATATTTTACTTTTTATTGATTGAAAAATATAGTGTTTTCTAATAATAGAAAGCGGTTTGAAGCACTTGACAACATGTGGTCTAGGGGTTTGAAAGATCGAAAAAGATCGGCAGATGGACTAACCGTCGTGAAAAATTACAACAAATGAAAAAAAAGTAAAAAAACACAAAAAAATACATCAAGAAATTCCAACAACAACGAGATCTACAAGAAAAAGGAGGGATGCCAACCAAACGAGAAGCGGCGAGCACAACGTCCGTCGTCAAATAATATATATACATATATATATATATATATATATATATATATATAAGTTTTTTTTTAAATAATTTAATACGTTTATTTAAAAATTGTCGAATGTTAAAATATCTTATAGTTTCGATCAAAATGAAATACCAAAAGTAAATTGTATGAACTAATCGATGTCATCAAGCCAAGGAAGCATTCTCTTATTTCGTACGAGAGAAAAGTTAAATGAAGAGTGGTCCATACTCCATACACTAATGATGGTACGATTAGTGATCATTAATAATTCAATAAATGAACCTCGTATGATTAATTATATAGACTATGCTGTGATACACAATGCAATACAGTATTTTAATGGCTTTGCTTTATGGTGAATGGCGCGCAATGCGCATTAGATAAATGAAAATCACATAAATTTAGAGATTTAAAAGAGATATATTATTGTTTATAAAAGAGCATATATATATATATATATATATATATATATATATATATATATAATTTTCTTAAATATTAACAATAATTTTTTAATTAATTTATTAATAAAATTTTGCTTAAAATAGCATATATATATATATATATATATATATATTTATAAAGTTTGTCTTTATAAAAGAGATATATTATTGTTTATACATAATAAATTTTTGCTTAAAATATTATAAAATTAATATTTCAATAGACTATATATATATAGTTTGTCTTTATTAAAGAGACATATGTGATATATCATTTGTTATATATAAATATTTTTATAATAGGTTTATTAGAATATATTTTGTATTATCCGTGTAAGACAAGGATACCATCATTGATTCTCAAATGGGATTTTCCACGCGCTATAGAGGAATTTCTTGCCCGTAACTCGGGGCAGCCACTGCTTAAGGTAAAAGTTGCCTACAAGCGTGAAGTTTTAACTCGTAGCACGTAATTTTGTTGTTCAAACTTTGTAATAATGACAAGTATATGCTTCTTCTTCTTGACAACTTATCTTCTCCTTTTAATGATCCTCATTTATCTCTTTTATTTCTCGGTTGATCTTGATGTTTTTACAACGTCCTCGACCTCGATGAATATTAAATCCTTGTGTTTCGACATTCCTTTCGATAATGCGCCGACATGTATCATTTGACCTTAAACACTTTGAAATACAAAAGTAGACACCGTCAAGTACAACAAGAATGTTTTGTACACTAAATATTAATGGATCATTGATCTTAAGATTTGCCTTCTTCCAGATTATATGCACGTACTTGAATAAGATAAGGAGTTCATGGACGAATGTTGATCTTGAGATCGATAAGTGCACTTCATTTGAACTCCTATTTGGAAGCATAAAAACACATTACAGAATAAAATTTGCTACTTTAAAGTATTTATGTCTAGCTCGTGTGAAAGCCTCTAATCAGGATTACCAAGTTGTGTATGTAATAACCGAAATTTTTTATTTTGAGGATCTCAATACGAGATAATAGAGTTTAATTGAACCAAAGCGAACCTAGAGAAGTTCACATGGCCGTCTCGGAGGGTGGTCCACAAGGTCTATTAGAACAGGCCTCCAAAATATAAGGATAAAGGGTCCAATATATATTAACAAGATAATATATATGCACTTTAGAATTGGTAGTGTAGTTGGTAAGCAAATCTCTCCTTATAATTTTAATTTATAAATAAATACTAATAGTAGTATTTATTTATTTTTCTTATATTTTTATACTAAATTACTATTAAATATATTATTAAACTTTTTTTTTTTTATTATAAATTGTCTGACTTTTATATGACCTAATTATTAAAATTGAACGGGACTTTGAAATAGTTGAGATGGACCTGGGTTCAAACTCATCTTTCACTTTGTTCTCAATTTTTGTGACAATCCTACATCTCCGCCTCCTATCACCTCATTTGATATGTCATTTTACCTAACATTTCCCTTACTCTTATTGGTCCATATGCTACTAAAGCCACGCAGCAGCTGAGCCTTCCTACAACAACCCACAAGGCGCCTCTTCCCTCGCTCAGCATCAAAAGGAACCGGAACTGCTTGAGCGCCTTGCTCTTTCTCCTCTCCCTCCGCCAACGGTAGCAGCGGAACCCGGATCGTCCCCTCTTCGTCAGGATCTGTGATGCCTAGCCTCTCGAGTCACCCATGTTGACGCCTCCTTTGTCCTCCGGGATCGCCGCCAGCCAGGATGAAATTCACCATCGTCGGAAGCGAAACCGCCAGAGGGCCACCCTTGTCCCTTGCACCAACTGCCGGAGAAGACAAAGCGCCGCCACCCACAGAACGAGGAAGAATACACCTATAAAATCTTAGAAGTCTGAGAGGCAACTAAAGCGGCATACGAGAGACATGATCAAATGCTAGAATTCTATGAGTAAGTCGGACACTAACATCCCTCCTGACGAGCTAGGTCTTCGACCTTCTGCAGAACATCCACATAAGCACTGACGACAATAGACAACTAGCAATGAGAAGCGAGAGCATCAACCACGAAGTTGACATTATGGAATACACACCTAATATATCCCCGAATCCCCCGATCACCATTTACTATATACAAAGATATAAGATAAGTGTGTTTAGCTTTTTATACAACGTGAATCTGCTATTGTGTATCCCATGTGCGCACGTTCTGTTTTTATACATAAAATACTTATTAGTACGTTTTTTTAACAGATATGCATTAGTACATACAATTATAAAATTGGCGAAATTGTGTTATCCATCATCTTGTTAGTTTTTGAAAACCATGGTCCTGCGTATTTTGAATTTATCTCACAAACAATGGCGAGTACATAAGGAGATGCATATATTTATATAGAAATGCTTACTTCAGTTGGAACAGGTACCAGACCGAAGATGTGTGACAGTTCTTTATTCATTGGGGATTTATCAATTGTTAGAAGCATATCTTATCAAGTGATTTTTATAAAGGCGGTTAATAGAAATACCGGCAAAAACCTTTATTCGTCACTATAACTACGCAATTCGGGTCCGTAATTTTTTTTTTTACCTTCGGATTACAACTACGCGTTTGATATGCGTAGTTGGAGCCGAAGTGAAGCCGATAAGACCCGACGAACTACGCTTCTGATAAGCATAGTTGTAGTTATTATTTAAAAAAAACAAACTACAACCACAGTTTTGTTTTTTTTAAATGCACTACAACTACGCACATCATATGCGTAGTTTAAATCTCGCATAGTTTAAATCAAGAGGTTTCACCGAATTGTGTAGTGTTGGTGATTAATAAAGATTTTTGCCGGTACTTCTAGAAACCCCTTTATAAATAATCGATCATTCTTTCTTGTCGTTTTTATTTCCATTTAATCATATGATAAATATCAATTGTTCCCTTTAGTTACAGCATTTTATGTAAGTTTGAGGATATTTATTATGTGGTTCGTGATATCAATGATTTAAAATGTTGAAGTTGAATATTTTAAGAATGGAAGTTACAAAAATCAAGTTAAAATGAATTTCTATGTTAAATTTGTATAAATTAAAATTTAGTATTTATTATACATATTTTTAGTTTCCGTTCGACATAAATTAGAAAAATTGTATAATGAATACCTTTCTAATCACATATATTTATTATGAATGACGATTGCATGTCAACAAAATGTCATCTTTCTATAAAGCAAGGAGAATGTATTCTTTGGATAAAATAAAACAACTATTTCGGTCAGAAATTCTGTCTGCTAAGAAAGAACAAGGAATATTCCCTGACGATCCTTCTCAACAGCGAAAATAGCATTCAATCTACACTAGCCTGTTAAGTGTTGGGCTTGATAAAACAGCCTCAGCGTGGCCCAAATGAACCAAAACCTGAACAAATTTGTGTTTCGCCTTTGGAATCAGTTAGCTCCCTGCCTCCCAAATTCCCAATAGAACCATTGAACAGATTATCAAGGAGAGAAAAAGCTAAAGTAGCATCACAATTGTACTTTTAAGGATATACAGTCCAACATGGCAACATGGCTAGGCCAGACAACAAACATCTGCGTATCTTACAACACATTTTGGTCTAGTACCAAAAGATATGACACATATAAGGCGTAGCACATTCGGTCTAGTAACTGTAATGGTATACGCAGAGCTACAACCATCGAATTTTCGGTTGACTAGTAACTAGTAAGGCTTTAAGGCGAGGGTGAAGCAGATTTAACAGGCTTTGACACAGACCTCGATCTAGATGGCGCACTACGGCAATAGCTCCTCGATGAGCAACTGTCCCGTGAGTCTGCACGAGCCTTGCCTGTAGCTGAAGGACTACACTCTTTCCTCAACTTGGGGGACACACTTCGAGAATAGCTACTTCTAGAACTTCTTGGTCTAGGCGAATAGCTTCTAGAAGGGCTTCTCCTTGAGATTCTCCTAGGCCTAGGAGAGCAGCTCCGAGAATAACTCCTCATTGAGCTCCTCCTAGGTCTCGGTGAGTAACTGCGCGAGTAGCTCCTTCGCGAGCTTCTTCTTGGCAGGGGAGAATAGCTACGTGTGTAGCTTCTGCTTCTTCCCCTTGGAGAATAGCTCCTTGAAACCGAGCGATACCTGCTTCTTCTATAGTAGCGGTCTGATGGGGAATCATAACGTGAGCGCCTACGAACCGGTGACCTACTGTATGGAGAGCGAGATCTTGAATAAGACTGGTGACGATGCCTGTAGTATGGCGAGTAAGATCTTCCCCGGTCAGATGAATAACTAGGCGAACGGTGCCTTCCTGCAATAGAAAAGGAGAAATGATGTTATAAAGACAGCAACATTACAACAAAGATCGAAGCTGCTTAGTGATGTCTCACCTCGAGACTTCCTCAGACCAAGGTATCGTCCTGGAGTTGGTGTTCGTCCTCTGCTCCTTCTAGCCTGAAGACAATGAATGCACATTAGTAAGATCAATGTTTTAGCAAGAAGGGGCCCTAAAGTTATTCAGATAAATTTAGAACATGATATATATATTATGAAGAATGGTTAATAAAGTTGCACAGCTTGATATCAGTGTAAAAACTAAATACAACAGGAAAGGGAGAATGCAGGGCATACAACCCTCTAAAAGTCTGATATTGGCTTGAACTGATTTGATTTTGTAATGTTGTAGTTTGGAGAAGAGCTGCGGCTACACACCTACCCTGCTGTCACAGAAACTTCACGGGAAGAAGAAGCAAACAACATTCAATCTCAACAAATCAAGGAGAAAGAGTACAATATGTCTTTCAATTACAAGCTACAAAATTGTAATAGTTGATATGAAGCCCGCTGTGTATTCATTTACGTGTTTAAAAACCGTCAGATTCATAGAAGGGAGGAGATGAGCTGATCTACCTTCTCCACAGTGATCACACGACCTTCTAAAACTGAACGATCTAGGAACTTGACACATCGATCAGCTTCCTTTAAAGATGACATGGTGACAAATGCAAAGCCCCTAGATTCCCTAGTCCACGGATCAGTCACAAGGTGGACATCCTCTACCTGAAGTAAAAAGAAAGATTCCACAGAACATGAAGTCAAATCCCACAATCCTCCTGGATCATTAATTACCACATACTCTAAGTAAATCCTCAGCATAAACCATAAGCATGCTAAAATAACATACCCTCCCCTCGGTAGAGAAATGCTTTTCAATGTCTCTCTTCGTCACACGAGATGATAAGTCAGTCACATACAAGTTGTTTCCAGGGTTTTCTGTACTGCTTTCGCGGCTCCTGCTATCATCAAACGTTTTTTTTTTAATAAAAAACGAGGTACCAACCACAAAAAAACCTAACGGAGAGAAATTTACAGATTCAAAGTGCTACCTTGATCTACTTCTTGACACTGATCGTGGTGAGGCTGAACGGCTGTACCGATCATATGGAGATGGTGAAAGGGAGTACCTTGATCTTCGCGAATAAGACATCTGCGACAATCACCAACGCATCAATTTAAGAAACAACAAGGGGCTAAGTCCAACCGATAATATCTCAGAAAGCACAATGAAAGTGATTGCAGGCAAGATGCTTATATTCTCTCCCTAAAGCTAGCAAACACCAAACCAAATCCCCCAAACAATTGAATTCTATTAATACATAACTACATCAACTCATTATTGCTATGTTATAAGTATGTAAAACTGATTCATCACTCATAAGTAGAAATAACATTAGACTCAAAAAACATAAACAACTTCCCATCAAAATAACCACATCATCGTTGCTATCATTTTTCATTGATGTGTTTAAAAATCGACTAGAAAATATTCCAACATGTGTACACAATCAATACCAAATCCCGATACGTGAAATGAAATTAAGGAAATATCAATTGGAAGCAGGAAAATGATCAAGAGATCTACCAAAATTATCGAAGAATCGCAGAAAAACTTGCAATCCTATGATCGAATTCAACGACGTTAAAAAGAATAGTACTGAATTCAATTCTAATCCGAAGTTGGAACACCATATCAGCGCCAATCGAACAGAATTAAGATATCAAAGCCGATGCAGAACAAATATAAGGAAACTTGAAGAAAATCGTCATGATTCGTAAAGCAGACTTACCGTTGTTGGAGGAGATATCGTTGGGTCGTAACAATGTTTCTTTGCTTTCCTGTCTTCCCTCAAAATAAATAAGAACGTCTAGAACCTACAGATGAAGGAGACGTGTATAAATATTGAGAAGCTAGACGAAGCTTCTGGAGATGATTGAGAGCCGTGCGTCCGTGAAACGCTGTTTTTTTTTAAATGGGCATTTGAATGTACTTTCGATACGGGACCCAAATAATTGGGCCAGCCCGCGGCCCCGAACACAATGTTATTGAAGTAGGCTGAATTTTCGACCTCTCCATAGGGAATTGAAGTTTCTGCTTTTAAACGGGCTTTTGAATATATTTTCGACATGGCCTCAATTGATTGGGCCAGCCCGAACACAATAATATTAAATTGAAATAAAGTGTAATTAGGGGCTAATTTTTTTTTTTTTTCGGACTCTAGATATGGCAAGTACTTTTGAGTTATATCGTCAAAAAATTGATGTGTATATTTTTTTAAAAAAAAATAAAAATTTAAACTAATTTCTAAGATTTTTTTAGCTTTACAAATAACTTGACTAATTAAAATTCATATGTTAAATACTGTTTTTATAAGTTGTTATCAATTGAAAATATTAATAAACATTTTGGATCTTTATTTTTCCATTTTTTTTGAACTCTAACATATATTTTCCAATTGTAAATTTCTTTCAATTCTAAGTAATAGAGATAGATTTTGGAACTAGTGTATTACCCGTGCCTTGCATGAGATTCAATAAATTTATCTTTTTGATATATTTATTGAGTTTTTATGCATAAAATATTATATTGTCTTAACATAAAATAGTTAGATATTATTTTATAATAATTATATATACATTTAAATATATATATATATATATATATATATATATATATATATATATAAAATAATATTGTAACCAAATTAAATAGTGTATATAGGAAATTTATTTTGTAATATGATTTATTAATTTCTAAGTAATATTTCGGGTCTATATACGTATAGTAATATTTGGAAATCAACTAAGTTCTTATTGTGATTAACTTTATTAGTTATATAATTGGTCTAATTGGTTGACTCAATTCTAACACAACAAAATAATAAAATATTAAAGTAAATAATACTCATTTAGTAACCCATCTTGATGAAATAGTGTGAGTATAAGAGTAGAAATTTTTTTTTTATAAACAAAAAAAATATTTGTTAAATATTCAGATATTGTTTAAATTAATTAGGTAAGTATGATTTATGGATAAGGAATTATAAATTAGAAATTCAAATTGTCGTTATACTTTTCTTGAAGTAAAAAATAAATCAAATGCAAATAATTTTATGCAATTGGTTGACTCATTTTTTTTTAATCAAAATCAAATATATAAGATTCTAAAATTTAAGATCTGCATACCGATAATCTAGTTGCTCAAAATCTTCATTGTCTGTTAGCATTAAATTCTTTTTAATAATCAACAAAATATATAAGATAAAAAAAACTTAATTAAAATTTTTGGAGGCAGGTTAAATGTTGAAATAATACGTGACATTTAGCAATTTTTTGCGTGACACGTGGCAAGGAGTGTTACTCCTATATATATATAAGATTGGTGGTACACTTACTTGGCGGCCAGATTCAACAAGCACAATTCGCTACTCAACCTGATAGCTCGTTGTCAAGACACCTTAAGTAGATATTGGATTGTTCAATTTTCATTACATTTATCGCAAAGTGAATTTCGCTGCGAATTTTAACTTTAATTTTGCTTTCACATTACATATAAGATTCTTTATAGAAAATGATCCGATGAATTTTCACCTTAACAATGATATAAGAGGAGTTACGGCTCCTCGAATGGTTCCTCTATAGTTGTCTTTTGTTTTCGGTTTAATAAAATTAGTGGACATATATGTAAACGCTCTCATTCACCCAAAACAAAAAAGCAATAGATTTTTATACACGAAGTTAATTTAATTAACTATACTTGCATAAATATCAAATCAAAACAATATATATCACAGTGAGGTGCGAACGTTAAAGTAGTTTACAAATTTAAGATGTTTACAAATTAAGATGTTTACGGGTTTATGGGTTTTAAAATGCATCTTCACTTGTTGCGATGACATGGCTTCAAAATTTATTATATTTTTCCGGAAGCGTACATGAAAACCTATTGTTTTGAATTCAAACAGTGGACTGCCCTTCAAAAGTTCCCAAAAGAATTCGCGGAGGGAAAACGAAAATTTAGGCAAAAAGAATCCCGCGAAATGTATAGTCCAAACGCGCCTTTATAACCCAGTTGTGTCCTCTTTCCCCAAAAGAATTCGCCATCTCTTCCTCCATCAAATTCCCGCCTTTTGTCCTAAAACCCTAACCCTAGCAAACTTACATTTCTAAGCAGAGAAGATGTTGGAATTGAGGTTGATTCAAGGGAGTCTTCTGAAGAAGGTTTTGGATTCGATCAAGGATCTGGTGAATGATGCTAACTTCGACTGTTCTTCTACTGGATTTTCTCTTCAGGCCATGGATTCGAGCCACGTCGCTTTGGTGGCTCTCCTTCTCAGGGCGGAAGGGTTCGAGCACTATCGCTGCGATCGGAACATCTCCATGGGAATGAATCTTGGTAATATGTCGAAGATGTTGAAGTGTGCTGGAAATGATGATATAATCACTATCAAGGCCGATGATGGAAGCGACACTGTCACCTTCATGTTTGAAAGTCCGAGTGAGTCTTCTTTCATGCTTGATTTTGTAGATCTTGTTTTCGCTGTTTTTCGTTTCCATTTGGGGTTTATATATTGAATTTGGGACTCTTACATGTAGGCTGAAATACCGGTTTTGATTTTGTCTCAGTCATTGGGCACTATCGAACATATAAAGCTACCTGATAGCTCGATTTGTTGTTTTTGGGATTTCGAATGGCGAGTTGCAACTTCAGCATCTTCAAACTCTTATCCACTTCAATAATTTAACTCTAAAATTCAAGATTTGGTGTTCTAGTATATATTTTTGTTAGTTATAGCAATTTCAAAAAAAGAAGTCAGTAGCTGTTTCAATTGCAACAAAAAACAACAGTAATTGTTACTTCGTATAAGATATTATATTTCTGTTCATACGTCAATTTTTTTCAAATCTCACGTGCTTTATGGAAATAAATTGGTGCTTCAATCTAATCGTAACTTCATCAAGATTGACGTTGCTTAATTGTTGAATCTAATATGATTGAACATTTTTGTGTCATTAGCACAAGATAAGATTTCAGACTTTGAGATGAAGCTCATGGACATAGACAGTGAGCATCTTGGGATTCCAGAAGCAGAGTACCATGCTATTGTGAAGATGCCTTCAGCTGAGTTTGCTAGGATTTGTAGGGATCTCAGCAGCATTGGTGACACCGGTAAATTCCCAAACCCTATATTGTATTGGATTACTTCTTTCAACTCACATTTATGTAGATCAATTAAGAGTTTTGATGTTGGTTTACGCAGTTGTGATCTCTGTCACTAAAGAGGGTGTTAAGTTTTCTACTCGTGGAGACATTGGAACTGCAAACATTGTCTGCAGGCAAAATACAACAGTTGACAAGGTAATATTTAAATTTTTTTTTGTCATAGCTGTGTTGCAAATATTTTGCTATTCCTATTTATGTTTGACATCCCAATGTTCCTATTTATGTTTGACATCCCAATGTTCCTATTTATGTTTGACATCCCAATGTATTGAACTCAGCCTGAAGAAGCAACTGTCATAGAGATGAATGAGCCAGTGTCACTAACCTTTGCCTTGAGATACTTGAACTCCTTCACAAAGGCTACACCTCTGTCAAGCACTGTAACATTAAGCCTGTCTTCAGAGCTTCCGGTTGTGGTTGAATACAAGATTGCAGAGATGGGTCATATCAGGTTCTACTTGGCTCCTAAAATTGAGGAGGATGAGGATGAGAAGCCTTAACTTTCGTAGATCATTCTGTTACAAGCAAGACACGAGTTCTATGGCTCATTGTTACTCCTTATTTCATTTGTGTAGAATGCATTAGTAGGATTTTTAACTATCACTAAATGTTTTGTTATCAGTTTACAGTTTGTGTATTGAATTGCAGATTTTAACAATTGCTGGTCATATTTTCTAAATCCTATACTCAATTTACATTATAATCAGCAATGTGGGATGATTAGCCTAAAGTTTCAAAAGTAAATGTTTTGTTCCAAGATCAATTCTACACTGTTGGTGTCTTTGCAAACTGAACATAAGTTATAACATACTCTAGTTTCAAGTGATAAGAAGTGGAACAAATTCTAACTCATAGCTGACTCAACAAATCTATGCCTGCTTTGGTGCCTTGACATCTTGACCTCCAACTCCAAGTTTGTTGAACAAAGAATTTTGTGCCTTTAACCGGAGGAGCTCTCATATATTTGACAGTTTCTAAGAGGAAGCAAGTATGTCATGTGTGCTTCATAAGAGAATCACTTGTCCCGCTTCTTGGCTTCACTATACAGTATAACACCAAATACCGTTAGGCTGTAGCCAAGCATCCCTGTAATTGACACGGGGTTCTTGAATATCAAAATTGAGATGACAACGGCAACTGCACCCTTTGCATTTCCTAGAACCTGCAACACCAAGCATGTAGGAGTAGTTTACAAACCAAAAATAAGTTTAGAGGAATTTATAAAACAGCAGAAGCAGACAAAAGGAAAGCTATTTGTGTATTGGCACGGGAGAATGGGAGATTCAGTTATGCCAATCTATGATAGAATGTAAATTATGTAATGCAGTTCCTCAGAAAAAAATAAAATAAAATAATGATATGGGTTACTGCAGAGGAGAAAACCATAAAAAGTATTCAAGAAAAAGGGTAAACCTGGAGAGTCAAAGCACTAGTGTGCTTAGTAACCAAGAAATTCGTCAAATTTACAAAGTACGCCAATGCCGAATTGAAGAGGAGGTACCAAACAATACTCATATCCTCCCTGGCAAGGGATATTGTGATCCCAATCACATCTTTCTCCATTATAAGTGCAGCAGGAATAAGGCAGGCAACAGCAATCGGTGCCATGTACATCAGTAGATTCATTGAATTAAGTTTTTCCCTGAAGAATAAAACTGAGACAGCTCAATGGAACTACCAATTGCACCACAAATATGAAGTTTATCCTGTTAGAGGCTTATACTGACCCTTCAGAAGACAATAAAATTCCTTGAAGTACTGTCTTCAACGCCCTCGCAGCAGTAGCCCCAACGCACATTATGAACCCAAATAAGTGGAAACTCGGTTCCCCCTGCAGAAAGTTATGGACAGATGTAATGAAGTATGCCCAAGATCTTAATTCATGGATAGAGTTGATGACATCCTCCTATGTATCAATCTTTGTAAGAAACAAGAAAGCGATGAGGATTTTAATCATCCAAGAAACTGGAGAAAATCTCACCACTAAAAAGAATATTTTTCAATGTTGGTTAACTCCACCACAGACAGAGTTCAAATCAAACTCCACTTGATCTCATTCCAAATTTGACACATGGAAACCAACCAAATTCGAGCAAGGCTAAAGACAATTTACATCCCATTTTTCTAACAAAGACAGTTGATCTCAATTCAAAAGTATCGAAATGCTGTTGAAGAAGTATAAGACTTTTACTATCTAATGAACAACATCCAGACTCCAACAATTTGGATCATAAACCTCGATTACTATATAGATTTTTAGGCAAACTACAAGTTTCTAATCCAATTCATCACTTCCATCATTTTACAATCCTCTGAGAAGAGGTAAAAACATAACAAATACAATGGAGAGTGTCGGTGTGAAACAGTACAAGGGAAGGGGAAAAAACTGCATACCCCACTAGCAATGACGACACCGGTGACAACAGGGATGAGTGTGACGTAAGTGAGCCAACCTTCTCTTTTCATGGTCATCAAATACGCAAACACGGCCGTGAAAAATGGCGTCGTAGCACCGACGGCTTGATTGAACGAAACCGGAAGGTACCGGAGGGAGATGTTGCCGCTAACCACAGAAGCACAGAAAACAACGCTAAGAGTGGCAATTTTGAAAAACTGAACCCTAGATCGGATCACCTGGACAGGAACGATCTTCAGCCACGAGATTGCAACGTAGCTGAAGAGCGAACAAGCGGTCATATGGCACATTGTGAGGAAAATGGGGTACTTAAATCCATAATTACTGAGAAGATACTTGTTTAGAAGTAGAACGCCGATGTTCGATGAGTACCACAAGCTAACGAGCCCGAGTGTGAACAATTTTCCGGAGAATTTCATTGATTAGATGGAATTTGATCGGTAGATATCAGAAATCGGGATTTGAAGATAAAGGAAGAGGTATTTGATTTATGAAGATTTACAGGGAGGGTACGTCTGATCTGAGAGTGAGAGAAGGAGAGAGATAAAATTAAAACGCCAGCTTTGATGAATTGACTCAGAGGTCCAAGATCCAGATCTTGGACCAGAACTCCAGAAGGAGTGGATTGAAGAATTTGGCTTAATTTATCAATTATCTCTTTAATGTCACACATTCCATTAGTTTTCCCTTTTCTGTTTAATAATGGATAGGGTGTATACCAACCGAAGGAGCCAAGCAGTGGAATATACGAGCGGAGCTTTTGGCACGAGTACGAGTAACTCCCCTAAAATAATGTTCATAGTGTTATTTTATCGAATCGAACTTTATCCGAACGAGCCGAACATTGACATGCTCATAAACGAGTCGAATTCGAATCGAGCTTTTGACGAGTCAAACCCGATTATCTTTGTCTCATGTAACAGCCTTAATAATGGAGAATATTTCATGTATTTGGCCAAGTTACTGCCGCATATTACATATTTAGATGTGGATGTGGCGAGTGTAAGTGAATAATCTAAAAATATTGGGCTCCTGCCTGTATATAAGCATGCTTTCGTATTATTATAAGTAAAATGATCTATTTTTCCTTAAAATTATGTTATAAAATGCTTGATTTGAAAGATATATATTGTTCTAGTTTTATTTATTTATTTATTAATATATTAATTTTTGTATAATTTTTTTTAAATGAAGTAAGGGGTAGTTTTTAGATAAAAAAATCCGGAAAGTTGAGAGATTGACGAATAATATTTTTATGAACACTTCGTAATATATTTTTGGGTTAATTGATTAACTATTACCCTTCATTAATAATTTATACTAATTGACTTTCTCACCAAAATTATCTTATCTACATTAGGGAAGAAATAACGTGTCCTTTCGAAAATTAACCTCAGTCCATACCATTTTTTTTAATTAAGTAAATCTCTTTATTAATTAAAATTAAAATTTTAAACAAATGATTAAGTAGTCACTAAAAAATATGGACACCAAAGTATTACACTTTTAACATTCAGTTTAAATCAATATTTCAAATCGGAATATAAAAAAAATCCATATAATAATGATTAAGATTTGAATCCTGAAAATTGAATAACAAACTTCTTAATCGAAATCTTCTTTTCAAAATAAAAATGTTTGTTAACTAACTAAGTTCCTACTTTTACTCCAACAATTTATCAGATTTAATCATTTTTTTCAAAATTTAGTTACGATAAATTTTGTTTAGCTGAATTTCACAAAACGCGGACAATTGGGATTAGGGTAAATCTAAACTACTTTAAGTCATTATTGATTAATAATTATTTAGTTTTATTAGGCCATTATAAATAGATATACAGTCATTTGTCAAAGTACTCAAGCATATGATCGTTTATTGACTCTACACGTTCATTTTGACGAGTCAATTCACTCTTGAATGTATTGTAAATTTTCGTTCATACACGTAGAAATTGACTAACCACATTCTCTTACTCTTCATTCTAAATCACTAATGCATTTTCATTTTTGCTATATATTGTATTGGCATCATTGTATATAGGATTGATCAAAACTTTGTATCACTTTTCAAGTTTTAATCTCTCCGTGGATCTCCCATCGAAGACGAAGATGTTTGTTGTTTTGGTTGCAGTGGCCGAAGAGAACTTGTTTGCACCGGGCAAGTCCTCGTCTTTTGAATTTTGAAGTTGTGTTTCCCTCTTGATAATTCATTGTGGATAACAAACACTAGATATTTAGTATTATAATGCAATGATCCACAGGGAAGATTTGATCCTCCATATGCATCCTTTTTGTTCTATGGCATGAACATAACTGGAGATTACATCCTTGTGAAATAACTATGTGAAAAGAAGTGCCACAACATTACATCCCTGTGAAAAAACTATGTGAAAAGAAGTGTCTTTTGATGAGGAGGATGAAGACGGAAGTGAAGACTAATAGGAATCACCATGTCTATTTGAAGGTGGCATTGTTGCAATGTTAAATCTTTTGTCCGAGTTTGCTTAATTGTATAGGAGAGGTTGTTATACATGTCCATGGCTGTTGATATAGTATGAAAGAGGCATATATTGGCTGAAAGATGGATGAATGATTTATAATCTTACTGTTTCAATAAATATCTTAAGCAAATAATTAAACTATTTGGACAATAATTAACTATTTACTTTAGTATTATTAAATTTCTTTTCGGTAGGATTAGGGTTTAGAATTAATAAATAGACATAAATTGCCATTGAAATTTGAAAAGAAGGTTGTATTAGATAAAAATTTATTTATTATTTTATTATTTCGATCTCATGTTTATCTTTTTTAAGTCTTGTGAACTAAATTATAAGTAGATCATGCTAAACACCTTAATTCATTATTTTAAAATTTAATTACATTTAACACCACTTTTCTATATAAAAAGGGGTAAATTATCCAACTTAGTTAAATAAAATAATGAATTTTAAGATTAAATATCTAATTTCTAATTGAAAAAGATGTTTATCTTTAATTTCCAAAAATATCAAAATATGTGTAATTACTACCAACTAATTATCAGCTATCAAATATCAATGTCACCTACTAGGTGAATTTGGGGAAAATTTAAAGGGAGATATTCCTATAGAATTTCTTCTAGCGTGATTTTGATGGACTTTATACAAGATGTGTATTCCGATAGGGTATTTACGGGTGTGTTGTATAATTATTGTCACATAAATTTTTCTTATTAATGTTTCAACACATTATTGTATTTATATTAATTTCTAAGGAATTAAAATATATAAATATAATAATCATATACTCATATACCTATATATATTAAAAAAGAAGTATTTATTATCAAGTGTCATCTCAACCTATTCCGTTTACAAAATGAATATGTTTTAAGAGAAAGATACTTGAAGGAGAATCGAAAAGCAGAATGATAAATATTATTTTATTTTTTGCGTCTTCATCTTTCAAAATATATGTATTAATATATAAATATTGAGTACAATTTATTTAAACTTAATTCCGCACAAGGTGCAGGTAATTTACTATTTATTCCCTTTCACCACTAATTTTCATCGTCCCACTTCTCTCCTTCTAACTATAAAGAATATATGCCTTTCTCTCCTAATTATTGAGAGTGGTTAATACTGGTTACCTCATTAATTCTCTCTATATTTTTTTTGTACTATTTAAATCACATTATATGTACAAATGATATATACATTTCACAAGGTAAGTTTGTAACCATTACTTTTGTTCAAAATTTGGGTACTACCCGTTTCAGAATTTTCATTATGTATTATTTATTAGTAATATTTATATACAATTTATATACTTATACTAAAAAGTCAATCACTGAAGCTGACGATGCGTCCGTCTTTTGGGAGATTAAATTTTTTTTTTCTAAATAACTAATTAAGCCAATAAATCCTATTTTACTAAAACCAAAATTTGTTAATGATTATATTATTTACGCGATAATATAAAATTAGAGGTAAATTGACCATATACATAAAATTTTATAAATATGCCCATGTAGACAATATATATATATATATAAATAAATATAAATATAAATATATCCGCATCTTATACGGGCTATGAACTAGTAAACAGTGAACTATTTCAGTTTAAGACGCAGACTATGAACTAGTAAAGGACTACTCCGGTCCATATAGACTAATAGAATATAAGTTCCTGTACTATTTTCCTTGAATCACTCCGGTCCATATACAAATAAAATAAAATAATGTATGTATCCAAATCCTAACAACCAGTAAAGTCGCTGGGAGTAAACCAAGCTAAATGTCAACCTAATATCTTGAATTTCAAAAAGTAACAGATATTGATGCACACCGACCCTAATAATTTCGATTAAACTCGATCCAAAACCAACTAAAACCGGTATAATCTGAATCGAAATCACCCGATTAACAATCCTAGCGACATGAACAGACTAGATAAAACACCTATCGATCGAGAATCGTCTTGCTTGGATAAAAATACCAAAGAATTCAATCGAATCTCGAACAAAATGACTATTACGTAACTGCATGATTCCCGTGAACCGAAACAGACGAATCCCACGATATACAACGACAAATAGGGCAGCGGGGCCTCTTGTTCAACCAAGCGTCGATACAAGCCTTGTGGAAACGATGACCACACGGCTTCAAAGTCCGACGAATCACACCATTATCGTCACTCCCATACTCCCCTAAGCAAATCACGCACTCTGTACACGAAGTCGAAATCTCCTTGATCCTACGTTCATCACCCCGAAAAGGAATATTGTAGGTTGTAATTTGCTGCACTCCATTAATATCAACGACAAGTTGTTGTTGACGATGATGATTACGTTGAGTTTGGTTTCGACCAAGTTGTGGGGCTTCGATGTCGATAATTCCAGTTTCATCCCGTTGAGTTCTACAAGATAGATATATAGCATACGCGAAACCAATGGCGTAACCCCCAATGACGATGAAGAGCATCACTGTAGCCTCGTCCATCATCATGAAAATCCGTCGGTGTCTATCAAGATTTTCTCTGCGATAGTAAATTCATATATAACTCAATTTATAATCGAATTCCGAATGAATTATCAATGCGGAGATAGAACATTACAAGGTTTAGATTTAGAGGGTATAGAGACGTAGGTTAAGGGAATTCTTAACCAGATAAAGAGAGAATCTTTGATTAGGCTAGAAGATCGAGCTAAGGTTTTATCCAGTTACAATTATTATCTTAAAAAATATTGAATTTAATTAAACCGTTCTTTTTGACATTTGATTTTTTTTTTATATTCTCATAAAACCAAGTTGTATGGAAAAATAAGGTAATTAGTTATTTGAAAGGGTATATTTCATTTTAAGCAGTATTTAGATGTAGTGTTTTAATATTAATAATTTTGATATATATCAATATTAAACAATACTGAATAGTTTATTTTCAGAATCCAATCTTATATAACTATGTTATATGTATGACATCCCAAAAATCTTTATCATTCTATTTATTTTCTTCTACAACTTATCTTAATGATTTTTCTCCTCGTAACTGAACTACGATCCAATCTAACTTTTGACATTCATAAACTCTAATTTAATATACTAATATAAGTAGATTAGAGTAGATGTATTAGATTCTAAGTCTTTCTTTCTGGCGTGCAAATTAAATAAAGTTAAAAGACAAGAATGTAAAAGGGTCTTGATCGTTCATTCGTTTGTTAAATTCATGGCGATCATTGATCAACACAAATCACCTAACCATGTAAACCTTGAAAGGTATTTTCTTGTTTAGGACTAATTCCAAATTTAACTCATATATCGAGTTAATTGTGTAGTTAATGTTGCTTCAAAACTCACACACAAATTTTTTTTTTTCCTTCTGAATTTACTGTTAGTGAAAAAATATATATACTATCACTAAAATTTACAGCCTTAACAAAAGCAATCTACATGGATATTTACATAAAGGAAAGCAATCCTTCAACTCATGATAATTGTTAATAGTAATTTACTACAACAAGGAAAGGAAAGGGTCACCGACCCTTTCGTAAATATGCCTTTGGCTCCGTAAAGGGACATTTGGCTCAATAGTTAGCTTTTTTAAGGGACACTAGCATTCAAAGTAGCACTGTGCATGATGGGACAGACCGGAAAACCGGACTATAATTATCAAATCTGGTCCGGTTCATGGTATTACAGTCCTGCCTGAATCTTAATGTTTTGATTCGGACTGTTGTTTACACTATTAACATATTTTTAAAAGGAAGTGGATACGGTACTGGTTCGGTCCAGTTTATGCCGGATCTAACCCATACAAAAAGTTTTTTTAAAAAAATCAATACGGTCCGGTTATTGGATCATTTCATACAAACAGTAAAACGGTCTAGTATGTGGAATATGATTCCGGTCCGGACCGTTTTCACAACGCTAATTCAAAGAACCCAATCTGCAAGTTAAAAATCTATTCAAATGTGGATAGTCTTACGCTGTACCATAATTTGACCCATTTTGGATAATCAACTAAAAGTCATATAGGAAGATATGTACATGAAGTTGGGAAGCAAATGAACTTAAAGCAAACAAGAGCATTACTTACGTTGTTATAATACTCATGCCACCACAAATGCACTAGATGCCCCAGTGAAATGCTGAATCGAACCAAACAAAGTCTTGGAAGCACCGAAATGTCGAATCCTATACACACCCGAAGGAGCAGACTCGGGTATCCGCCACTCAATTGTAGCAAGGCTGCTCGGGCTTAGCTTAGCAGGCCTCCACCACTTGTACCTAAGACAGAAGTCATCGTCATCATAGACCGTGACCCACGAGTTGGTACCCTGAACCATCTCTACAAGAGCAAACGTGCCCTCGGTCATGAGATCATTCCTCGGACAAGCTGTCCAAAATGTAGTCTCAACCTTGTCTCCTCTCTTGAAGGTTGAGTTCTTAGGGACATCAGACTTACAATCACCAAAGTTAACACCTATAGGAGCAATGTCAACAACCACCGGTGCGAGGAAGCTCAGTTGCTTGTTGAGGAGGTCTGGAGGCTGTGGCCCTGGCTCGATGTCTTGGCCTTGGAGAAGAGAATTCGCGAGCTTATTAAATTCCTGAATGTAGGCGCGTAGCGTATGGGGTCCGTACAATGTAGAGGCACCCTGCATTATGGCAGATTTTTTCTGAGCTTTTAAGCATAAGATGATCTTGAAATTATGATAGAGAGAGTTACATACCTCGTATCTTTGAACCTCGTACTCCTCAAAGGTGGCCACATATTGTGAATAGGTATTTGTCAACCCTGCTATGACAATATGGAGATCAGAATTGAAGTCTGTATCTTTAAAGCTTGTAAGAGTGGCCTTCACTGCATCTCGAAGTCGCCTACCAGCCATTGTTGTGAACTCTGCAGGGAAGTAATAGCTGAATCAGCTAATGTGGTTAAAGCTGAACACTCCTATTTTCTCCCCTTTCAAGTGTATATTTTCTTACAATTCAAGACAGATATAAGATGCATTTTACTTGAGGGAAAAAGTAATGACTCTTAGCATACATGGATGCATTAAAATCCTCCCTCCAAAAGTTCCAAGGACTAAGAAAGGTCCACAAATTGAAGTATATTATCCAAATAGAAAAGCTTCCACCTGAGGGAACACTGAGGATAACAAGCTGCCCCACTCGAAGAATTTGGACCGGAAGAATTGAAGGCTGTCAAAGAAAAACAAGGGTAATATAGCTGAGCTAATAACACCAATTAGACGTATTTAGATGAAAAGATAACAACTTACCGCCCAATCATATGGCAGCTTTGTTTCACCAGTATCAAGTAAGATTGGCTTTGGACTTTGACAGTCAACTTGTTCTTTGCCTGGCGTTTTTATAATGTCACGAACCGCCTTCCAGAAAAGATTTCCCTGGTGATAATGCAAAATCTAAACATGTAAATATTACTCTAATTGAAAAAATATTACTCACAGATAAAAATATTTACCTTGTCATCCCCTTGCTTAAAATCAAAAGCTCCAGGTCCATCTGTAGTACCTGCAGCAAATGCAAATCCCATAGCGGCAGGACATGTTTTAACTGTCTGATCGCCGCCTCCTGGTTTCGGAATTGTCACATCTAGTTTTGAGAAGTCCACATAAGCATGGCGGTAATCAACCTTGCCCTTGATCTGTTCAGATGCTGTGTTGAAAAGTTCTACACCTTTCATAAATTGTCTATGTCCAATAATACGCGTACTCTCGAATTCATCTGGATAGCTAAAAGGCAGAGGTGAAATTTTAGTCTAGGCTTTAACTAAAACCTTTCTGAAATCATGCATGAGGATATCAAGGAACATCACATTTCATAAAAGATACAAAGAAAGAAATAAATACCCTGGCCCTCGTCCATAGCATAGCTCATTCTTCCCACCACAAGTACTATGATTAAAGTCACACGGAAGACCAGTGTCAGTGCAAAAGGCACCAAGAACATTTGGACTAACATCGCCACAATTGGTCTGACAAAAAGCGGACACAAATCTAGGCTTATTATCTTGCCGAAGAACACTTCTTATACGGCTAGAAACACTAGAAAATCTACCAGAAACAGCTCCAAAGGAGGCAGCAAGCTTCAATAACTCGTTATCTGCATTTGGATTCAGTGGACAATAACAAAGTGTAAAAATGGATCAGCTTTTAGTTTAGCACAATAACTCCACCATTCATATATAAGATGTATGAAACAAGTCAACACTTACACTTTTCTTCATTATCAGGAATAATAGTTGAAACTCTTCTTGGAATCTCATTCAGTTCAGATTCTGATGGATGTACACTTTCACCATTTTCTGAGTCAAACCAATCTTCCATAAAACGAGAAGCAGCACCTTTGTTATCCCCACTTATCAAAGAATTTGTGTTGCTCATAGAAGTTCCATGGGTTGCAAACCAGTTAAAACTTCCAACTGGACCCCATTCATTGTCAACAAACTTTAGCAAAGTCATCTCTTTGTCAACATCATATTTGTATTTTTTACGTTCTTCTGCAGGATTATTCAAGTAAGCACTAGGACTACGGCTAACACCAGCATCAAGAATCTCTCCTGAAAGAATCACCATTTATAAGCAAAAAAAATACAATTGAGAACGTGGAAGTGAAGGTTGACATAATAGGAACATCGCGATATAGCTCTGTTTATGATTGAAGTTGCTTATGCTGTCAATTTATTCAAGTAAGTACCAGATTATTCAAGTAAGCACTAGGACTATGGTCTTATAATGCTCATTTATTTGATCAATGATGCCCTTCACTTAGTGAGCTAAAGACATTTTCCTGATATAGTATCATTTCTACTAAGCTATTTCATAGCAGTAAAGGGATTTTCTTATACTTTAGGATATGAAATCTGGTGAAAGGTACGTGCATGGTAGACAGGTAGTTCACATTAAATTCAGATATAAGTGACGAGGAAGAAATCCAGGCTCTCACCTTTATTTACATATATTGATCCGGGTCTTAGATTGTTGTGGGCTCGTATGATGCTTTGTTCAATGCCGTTGACAAGAGCGTCAAATGACTGGCGTACAAATCCAAGAGAAGTGATAATATACACAACATACTGCAGATAGCCCCCAGGACCAGCATGTGTATGAATACCACTTATGGCGACATTCTGTTCATTATATAAGTCACCGTACCTGCCCCCAAAGTTTAGTATTTCAGATGCAAATTGTAATAATACCACACCTCAACAAATAAATTCATTTTAAACTAGTAAACTATGACATGTATGACTAATAATGAAACATCAAATACTTTTTATCATAGAAATTTCTATAAAAATGCCAAGCTCAGAAGATAAGTATGTTCTAACAAGGAGTATAAATTGGGCTATGTTTAAAGATTCTTTCGAATCCAGATTATAAATCCACTTAAATGATTTCCATCTAATCCAAATTTTGGCAAATACCGGTTACATCTGAAACGTTTTTCTAATTGAAATTCTATTCTTAAGAATCTGAAGCTTCTCATCTAATCATAGAGAAGTTGAAATTATGCATTCCAACCTAAATGATACAGTATTTTGGGAAGTCTACTATCTTGGGCAAGGACCCATGTATGATATAATTTAATTTATAAGAATGACCTGACAGTTCTTGGAAATAAAATATAGCTTGAATTTTTAATGAAAGGCAGTACTTTAATAGATAAATTGACAGCATAAGCAACTTGATTTTCGAAAAAGTTATCTGTATCTGAATGTTATCAGCGATTGACAAACCTAGATATATACTATGCAAATAGTTCAAAAACAATTTCAAGTAATTAAGACAACAATCGATTCATTTCAGGATGATGAGAATTACCTAGCTTTGAGGCGCTCTAGAACTTTGATGGTGACGATTTGGGAAGCCATACAAGCATCAAGGTTGACGAAGAGAACTCGTTTACCCTGAGGTTCAGCCACAATGAACGCACGAGAACGCAGCCTGAAGTGAATTCCTGACGCAATCTGTTCCGAGTTAGCATATCCCATCATGTTAACATCCGCTGCTGGCCCTGTAATGTCGTAGCTCCCAAGCCCTATCAAGTAATCAGAAGCTGAAACAGCCCCGATTCCACTCAACCACAAGAAAAACAAAGCGAAAGTCCATCGCCGACATAACTCAACACTGAACTCCATTGCAACACTGTCTCGAGAAATTGATCTTTCAGATCCTTCGCATTTGAAGAGAAAACGCCATTTCAAGTGTTAAAGCACATAAAAAGAGCATCGAAAACAACAAAGAATGACAAAAATCTAGGGCATAAATTGACTCAATCTTGACCTAAATTTAGCATATGAAGCCAAAAATTCGGAGCCATACACCAAACTTCGATAACCTCAAAAAAAACAAATTGAGAGGGAGACTTACAGAGAAGCAAACGCCATGTGTCGTCAATGGTATCGGAAGAGCAGCTAGCTTGATGGTGCTGATATTTGAAGCGATATATAGTGCAGATTATGCAAAATCTCTCTCTCTATAATTTGCCATTGGAACAACCTGTAATAGTTAGTCGTGCCGTGTAAATGTAAAGTCAAACATATTAGCTTATTTTCACATTCAAACTGCATGAGAACAAATTATTGTTTTGGAGCTCACCATCAATGGAGTATATTTGGAATTGAAAATATGATTGTATATGCATGTAAATTGGGATGTTGGCCATAACTTGTGGGAGTGGTGTACAGCATCACTTCGACCCCACTACCGAAGAAACAGATTGTTTTATTTTTATATTCAATTCTATAGGCATATTATATAATGAATTTAGAGATGTTATTCTCACGTACACGAGGATAATACGGAGCCATTCCTGGTGGGAGAGTAAACAAATTTTTGTTTTGCGTGCAATTTTTTTCCTGGATTATATGATTGCCCGTTGAATTTCATACGTATAAAGATAAATCGGCATCAATGGGGGGAATATGTACTATAATAATCTAGTTAGTAAAAAGAGATTTTTTTAATTATCCATACCGATTTCTGTTACAACAAACCTTTTTGTTATTTTTTTTTAAAGTTAAGAATTACCAAAATCCCCCATTATATATAGTCATTTGTAACTAACCACCTATTCAATTCAATATTACCGAAAACCACCCGTAATAACTACTCCGTCAACAAAATAACACCCTGCTACTGTTCCGTCAAAAAAATCGTTAAAGGGCCTCACTTTACAATATTTTAATGTTTTCAGCCTAAACCAATTTCATTTCATTAAATGAAATGTAAAATCGAACCGAATCGGGTTTAAAAAAATGAACCTACTCTAAAGTCGGCTAGTTCTTCTCCTTGGTTAACTAGTTTTGTTTCTTCTCCTTCATTCCAAAAAAAATAAATTGGTGGGCTCTTCTCATCTCTATTCTCCTTCATTAAGGAAAACTACACCACCCAAAACACGGTTCAATCCAACCTCACCAGCATTAATTCCGACAAAAACAACAAGTTTTGAAAGAAATTGAAAGACAATCGTATTAGACAGCCACGGTAGGAGCCAATTTAACAAGCCTAATAACCTCTATAGTGAACAACAAAAGTAATTGGTTGCAATGTTACCGAGCATATAAAACAAGGTTGCAAGCCAAACAACCAACAATCCATAACCAAATAGGCTAATATTCTAGCAATCGCAGTAGAAGAATTCCAAATAATCGAAAAATCCGAAGATCATACCGGGTGTGTCTTCAAGTACTCTAACCGATTTTAACAAAATTAGTGTTTCTTTTATAAAACTAGTTCAAATGTAGTGTTCTTTTTATGAAACTATTTTTAACAAAATTAGTTGATATTATACACATAAATTTTTTTGAGAATTTTCTTTTGGTGTCCGGTCTCAAGGTATAATCTTTTTCTCTTAAAAACCATAAGTTTTAAAATTTTCTTTTTGGTGCCCTCAAATTTTTTTAAAAACTTTATTTTCATATTCATTATAAACATTTTGTTACAAGAAAAAGCGCAAAATCACGTAGTAAACTATATACACTTTTGTAATCATGAATTAAAGATTGGTAAATAATATACACTTTTGTACTTTAGGATAACCCCTCGTAAAATTTGTGTAAATATTCGTAAATATCAATTCACGATAATCAAATGTATTATAGACTACATATTTCTTTTATGTGTGTCTTAATCTCTCATATACGTGTTTTGGTGTACAACCTAAATCCTAAACCTTAAAATTAAAACTATAAACCAATTTATCTTGAGATTGTAATCTAAACGTTAGTAAGATATAATTATTTTAGTTTATATTTACAAGTCTCGATTTTCCTTGAACGAACAAACTTAATATATACGGGAAAATCCATTAAATTTTAAAATGGATCAAATTAAATGGGGATGAGAATTCTCCGACGAGGACGAATATCCGACGGGGACGGGGACCATTTTCAATACCTGAACGGGGATGAGACCGGTAATATTTCTAAACGGGGATTAGGATGGATAGAGTACTCCCCGTCCCAAACCCGACGACCATTGATACCCCTAATACCACCACCGTTGGCTATGACAATCGGGGGTGTCAAGACGTCTGGATCGACGATAATATCCATGGGGGAGGAAGGTCAACAAAACACGTATATCGGGGAGGAGAAGCAAATCGGAGTACTGACTGAACTTCACCCGGTTTTTGTGTTTGTATGCATCGTAAAAAGAGTGGTTGGGAGGAATATAGGCCCTTACAAGAAGTTGGAAGACCCGACCCGGTCGGCAATGTTATGTCTTGGAAGTATGTTACGAGTAGGGGATAAAGTGTTGTGTACCAAAAGTGTCCATCACTAAAGGTGCACTCAAAGATAAAAGTCAGATCTCATTCCCATTTGGGCCGGATGACAACCCGATAATGGTTACCAAGAGCCTGGAAGCAACATGGAGGAACTCGACCGTATTCAAAGCCCTAGCTTGGATATATATATCTGGTGGCCTTCCCAATGATGAGACGTTAGATATGAGAATGAGATGCTAATGGTATTCACGAGAGGGCCTTGAAATGTCTTTGGACGAGTGCTATTTATGCGGCGTTGAGATACTGACTTTTTTACAACAAAACTAATATCCTCAATCTTACATGGGTTCACCGGAGTCCGATGCAAATGTACAATGATGATATATTACAGAGTATGCCCGAAAGGATTGACAAGCGGATTATGATCCATTCAAAACTCAAATAAGGCAAGGTCTACACGAACATGCATTGCGATCGACCTAATACACCACTAAAGATGGTGGTGTATATTAATGACGTACAAACGATGCCAGATAGAATATGAAAGAATTTAAACTAATAGGTTAGCTAAAACCTACCTCTTAATTATGATGTGATCGTTTGTAGTAATCAGTTGTTGAAACACGAACATGCATTGAGTTCGTTCATTTTATTTAAAGATCACTGTCTTTAAATAAAATGAACGAACTAAACCACTCTCGCCTTCGTTCCCATAAACCAGTCTTACTGGTTTATGGGGACGGGGGCGAGAGTTGAGTGACTCTCGTGCTACCATGAAAAGTAGAATAATAAGACAAATTTCCCTAAAAGAAAAGAAAAGAATCATTACATTGGTTGCTGCATGCTGAATGATTTACTATATACCTTTGATTGTGATTGTGCTCAAGTATCCTTAACATTAGAATTGTAGCTAACGGTTTTACCGTTTTGTTAGACTTTGCAGGTTAGATCTCTATCGAGAGATTGGGAGTGGAGTGACCAGCCGGGAGTTCCGTACTAGGAGTTGTGAGTGGTTTATTCAGTTTATTTTATCTTACTTAGGCTTTATTTACTTTCAGATATTGCCTATCGTATCCGTCTAGATTATGTCTTAGTGAATGTGTTCTTCTTTTAAAAGATTTTTGGTTTTTAATATGTTTGCCTTGTTGCAAGGTCTGTTGTGAGGTTCTGTCCAATAACGCTTCGAGTTCACAGAATTCGGGGTGTTACAATAATAGTATATTGATCAAGAGAGTAGAAAATATTACTTAATTAAACGATTAAATACTTTTAAAAAAATAATTATCTTTTATAATATGATTTATTTTTTAATCCCTTATTAGATAAATAAAATATTTTTTAAAAAAGAATCCTAGTTTTTTTTTAAAATTTAAATCTAAAAATATTTTAAATAATTTTTTTTAATAAAAAAGCTGGTACTTCATTTTTAAAAAATCTGTAGAAAATTTCCAGAAAGCATTCCCAAAAAAAATCGTTTTTTAATTTTTTTTCTGAATTGAATTTTTTGTAAGAAAAACTTTATTGTCATTTAAATAAATTTATATAAAAACTCAGTAAAAAAAAATTCCGAAATAGTAACTCAAAAAAAATCCGTTATTTTTTATAAATATTAAAATATCTTACTTAATTTATGTAATATCAAATAATATTTATTTATTTTAAAAAAAAATCCAAGTCAAATAGCTTATTTAATATTTTGATGACATGTAATGCTATATCATTGCTAAGGTTAAGGTTTTTGCAGGAAAAGTAAGTCATATTATGTTATGTCAAGAAAATTTTATCGCAGAAACCGACTTGAGTTATCAAATTTTCTTTCGAATCAAACAAAAACCGGCACCTTGGACCTTCTCTTCCTCCTTCCTACCTTGCGATTGCAGTGGCCTACCTCCTTAAGCCCGGCGGCCCAACGGCCTTTCTTTTCTCCGGCACACAGCGGCCCACTTCTTTCTTTGGCATGTGCAAAGCAAGCAACTCAACTCCCCTTGCTCCTGTCTTCACGTAGCCTTGTAAGCCGGCCCAATTCCTTGCTTCTCCTTCTCCTTTGGCTACGAGCAACACGACCCAACAACAAGCATCTACTCCAAGATTTCTACACAATATTCAGGCCAAGAACTTCACACAACCTCACAAATTTCTCAACGAACGTGATCTTCCTACCGCTGCTCTCTCTCCTGATGCATTAGTACCATTTCTGATGGTTAAAGGGGACGGAGGCGAGGGTCGGGAGACCCTCGGGCCACACAATAATATAGATATAGTTTGAATCACTTAATAAATATATAATAATCGGGCTATGTGTGAAATCATGATGTTGTGTTTAAATTCCGTTTTGATATGTGTTTGTGCTAGACTAATTTTATCCAATATTTAGAATTGCTAGCTAACGGCTCCTACCATCTTATTGTTAGACACTTTGCAAGTTGGAAAACTGTGGAGTGATCCGGAGTGGAGTGGTCAACCGGATTCTTGTTCTTGATTGGTCGGGATGTGTTTTTTTTTGAGCAAGACTTTTCCGCCTCTTTCCTTTTTGGATATATATATGTTATGACCGACTGTCATTTATGTTTTCTTACTTTGACATCACTACTATTATTCGGTTTTTCCTTTATTTGTGTATTGTAAAAGATCCGGTGAAATTGTTGTTAGACTAGGGTTGGGACCCACTGTTAGGTCTTAGCCGATGACATTCCGAATTCCTAGAATTTAAGGTGTTACATATTATTATTGGTAAATACGTTAATAGTTTGTATCACTATTTCAAACGCATAAACTATTATTCAGTTTTTCTTATTGTATATTGTAAAAGATCCGGTGAAATTGTTGTTAGACTAGGGTTGGGACCCACTGTTAGATCTTAGCCGATGATATTCCGAATTCCTAGAATTTAAGGTGTTACATATTATTATCGGTAAATACGTTAATAGTTTGTAGAGAAAAATGGGGCAATAAGGCCCTTTATGTTAACCAAAAACAAAATAGGCCCCTTGATTTTTCTAATTAAAATTAAAGATAAAATGACAGGGTTAAAATCGTAAACATGCATTAATGAGGGTGACAGTTTTGGTAAATTGGAATAGGATCATAATTAGAAAAAATAAAAGATATTCTATATTCACAAAAGGGAGGAAAATCCTGCTAGTATCTCTCCTCCGTCAAACTGTTATTTCCTCCTTCAATGGCGATTTTAGGGCGATTGTTGGCGACGGCCGTTTCGGTAGCTTCTTCGATCATCTTCTTCCTTCTTCCGGTCGACTTCCCCCTTATTCCGGCGATTCACAACTGCTGTTTCGGTCGACTTCCTCCTTCCTTCTTCCTGTCGACTTCCCCCTTCTTCAGTGACGTTATAAATACACAACATATGTAGGTTAGTACACAATTAAATTTATAAATACACAAACACACAAACAACATATACACAACACATTGTGATTACACATGTCGTCTTTATGTATGTATTAAACAATTTCAAAAATACACAAGCACAATTTATACACCATTAATGTATTTGTTCGAACCTTTTCATGATTACACATATTTGTCTTAATTCCACAATTACACAATTTCATAAACAAATTCTTAAATACACATGTTTGATTACATATTCCTTTTTCATTTATGTATTATACAATATATCTCGATACACAAGCAATAGGTAAACACCAACTCAGTATTTGGTCGAATCCGTTTATGATTACACAAATTTGTTTTTAATTTGTCAATTAAACAATTTAATAAGTACACAACTATAAATACACAATATTACAAGTCGAATATGTTTATGATTACACATATTTGTGTTTAACCTTCTCAGCTATTACACAATTTAACTCAATATGTACACAAACTGCGTGAAATTGAAGCTAATGAATACTAACAATGGCGGCCTACGTTAATCCTCCCTTTTTAGATTTATTTTTGGAATCTTCAGATCGTGATAATTGATTTTGGGCAGTATCCATATATAATGAGAGAGAAAGGGCAGAATTGTCACAATCTCATATATTCTCCTATTTAATCTTTTTCTGAAAAAATTCTTAGGGCCTACTTTGTGTGCACGATTAATTATGGGCCTCATAACTACACAAGTTTATGAAAAGGGCCTACTTACCCATTTACTCCTAGTTTGTATCGATCCTAAGGTGCCAGTGAAGAGACGTTTGGTAGAACCAGTTAAATACGTCTTGGATCCCAGTGTCGCCATGGAACCCAAAGACAAACCAACCGCCTTCGCCGGCGAAGAACGAGAAGATCCTAAACACGATGCATCCAAGTACGTACAACTCTAAATCGAACGGATCGGAAGGTGGCGGTCAAGAGACGGAGATTTCAACCCAACAAGTGGATCTAAATCTCCATAAAGATGATCATACACCAAATGATACTCGACCTCACCAGGGAAAAAATGGAGACAGATAAAAGATCTTCGGATCTGACGACACCAATTTGCACAAAGCATGAATCACGACCTTCCGCGTAAATGAATTTGGAGAAACCCTTGAAAAGAGCGTCTCCAAGTAAGAAAAATGTACCTGATAAAAAACCCGAAAATAGTTGAAATGATACAAAATCCTATTCCAAGACCCAATTAGGCGTGCAAGAATGTCTTCTCATGGAAATGAAGGCTTCAAAGGCACAAGAAGGATGATTACAGGATATGAATAAGTGTAGAAAAGGGAAGTGTAGAATTGGGTTTTGGTGGGTGGGATGAATAGAAATGGTCGGCGGTGATGGAATTTGCAATTGGGGAGTGAGCATGAGTGAGCAGAAGGATGATGATTGATGAGAGAGGAAGCAGAAGACGGCAAGTAAAGAGGGACGAATCCCTCTTTACATGAGTTGATTGCATAATTAACATGACTTTAAACGGTGAGGTTATGGAATTGATGATAGTTTTTAGAATAGGGAGACACGGGCGTCAATCATCCATGGAGGAAGCAACCAAGAATTATTTAGACAGAGCTAGAGAAGAGATGAAGCATCAGTGTAATATGAAACTGGGACACCTTTTTTCTTTCCTGAAAATTAACTTGTTCCTGATGGTTTTTTTCCGGTGCTGAAGATCAGTGTTGATCAAATCTTTTGACTTTTTCACAGGCAAATCAATGTAGATCAGGGTTTGCTAGAGGGCACTTCATTGGTTCAGATGAAGCATCAATCGTTGGTCTAAGTCATCTTTTTCGAAGTGCAGTGAACTCAAATGGGTTACAACTTAAGAAATTAGCTATGTTTCTCAGAAGATGTGAAAAAGCTAATGAAATGGGAAGGTTTGTTCTTAAAAGGAACAAAAATATACCAGCAGATGTTAATGCTGTGAGCATTCATGTTCCTAACCCAAAGGATTTGTCTGACGGAGGTAGGTTTGGGCATCCTCTGTGATGAGATTAGTGTTGCCACGTTGGCAGACACACGTGAACAAAAGATATACAAAGTTTGTTGTAAATGATTGATGAAAACGTGATGTATAAATAGGGGCTCATACACATCAATAATACTCAGTCAATTTACATCCAATCTGTCTCATCTCTCTTCTCTCTTTTCTCACATGAAATAACAGAAAATAACATGGTATCAGAGGGAATTAACGACCTTCCCACCTCCAACAATGGAGAATCTCTGGTTGACGATAACTCACGTTCTTCCGATGCTGTTCTTCTCGGTCAATTGTACATACATCATTCTGACTCTCCGACATTGAAACTCTCCACAACGCTTCTCAATGATCACAATTACAATCGTTAGGAGCGTTCTATCGATGTTTCACTCATGGCCAAAAACAAGCTCGGTTTCGTAAACGGCGAATTCAAGAAACCGGCTACGGATTCAAACCTCATCTCCAAATGGAACCAATGCAATAATATGTTAATTTCGTGGCTGATTCACTCTGTTGAAAATGGCATTGCAGAATCTATCCTATACTACAAAACTGCGGCCCAAATCTGGAAGGAATTAGGTATCAGGTTTGGAAAATCTAATCGAACAAACCTATATCAAATACAGAAAGACTTAAGCTCCATTTGCTAGGAAAATTCATCAATTTCTACCTATTTCACTCAATTGAAGAAACTATGGGATGAATATTCACTAAAAATCGAGGATCAAGTCTGTTCTTGTGGTTCCAACGAGATAACTCTATCTTTGCTCAAGGACCAACATGCTATTCAATTCCTAGCCGGACTCAACGATTCATTTCATATCGTGAGGTCTAATGTTCTCATGATGAATACTCCAACGGATCTTGGTAAAGTATACAAGATGTTACTCCAAGATCGAAGAGGCTCAAAGAAGCTTAAAATCTTCTACAAACATTAATGAAGATGTTGTTGCTCTATATTCTCATACTCGAGGAAATCATTCTCGAAATTCATCCAAATCTTTTGAGTCAAATGTACATTCTACAAGATCTTTAATCTGTGATCATTGTAAAGGCAAGAATTATACAATTGATCGATGTTGGAAGTTGAAAGGCTATCCAATTGCTCCTGGACCTGGCATCTCATTATGTGAACTTTGCAAGATCGCTGGTCATGTCCTTGCAAAGTGTTGTAAGGTCCACGGCTATCCACCTGGCCACAAGCTTGCTGCAACCAGCTTCTCTCAGGATCAAATGAGCCAATTATTGTCTCTTCTTCACAATACATCTACATCAGACAACAATAAAGAAACACATGGTGCTTTCTTGGCTGGTAAGCCTCTATGCTTCTTCTCTTTTAAACCAAAAGAGCACTGGATTATTGACAGTGGTGCTATAGACCATATAACTCTTCATCTTGATCTTTTCTCCACATATAAGCCTGTTTCTAGTCAAATACACATCACTATGCCCAATGGTATGAATGCCTATGTGTCTCACGTTGGCATTAGACCTGGGCATCTCCGGACCCGGGCCGGGCTTGTGCGAAAATTTTGCCCGTTTTTGCGGGCCGGACTCGGGCCGAGCCCGGATTTCGGGCCTGGAGTCTTGCTCATACCCGCCCGGAGCGGGCCCTGCTTTTTATATATATTTTATTAAAAAATAAAAAAATATACATATTAAATATAAAATAAATAAAATTATAACAAATAATTCAGAGTAGCTCGATGGTCGTGAACATTTAAACCTTATCTTGAGGTATCGGGTTCGATTTCTACTATTCGCATATATATTTTACATATTTAAATTAAAAAAATAAATAAAACGGGCTTTCGGGCCGGGCTTAGCGGCCCGGACGGGCCTGCACCCTTGCCCGTACCCTCCCGGCGGGCTTGGCGGGCCGGGCTTAGCGGCCCGGCCAGGCCTACCTTGATGCGCCATACCCGCCCGTTTTTGCGGGCGGGCGGACTGGTTCGGGTTTGCCCAGGTCTAGTTGGCATAATCATTCTAAGTTCATATTTGTCCCTCAAACAGGTTTTACATGTCCTAGAGTTTCAATATGACATGTTATCAGTTCATATACTTTCAACAGATTTAATGATTGATGTTACTTTTACCTCTTCTTCTTGTTCAATCCAGGCCCCTTCGATGAAGCATCCACTGGTGATTGGTAGAGCTTGCAATGGCCTATACATTGTCGACAAAATCTCAAAATCTTCTTCTTCTTTACCTATGTCTTTACCTTGTGATACTTATGTTGATCAACACTTTGTTAATACTTCAATAAGCCTTGAGATTTGACATTGTCATCTAGGACATATACCTTTTGAGCAATTGTTAAAGATTGATTCCATTAAAGTCAATATCAAGAACCACTCTCTTTGTCAAATATGTCCTCAAGCCAGACAACACAAGCAACCTTTTCCTCTTTCCAGTTCAAAAACTGACAATCCTTTTGATCTTGTTCACATTGATACATGGGGACCATATAAGCATCATACCTACAATGGTTTTACCTACTTCATTACCATTGTAGATGATTTTACTAAGTGTACATGGACATATCTTATGTCAAACAAGGGTAATTCACTTTTCATTATTCAGTTTTTTGTCTCTCTTGTCCATACACAATTTCACACCAAGATTAAAGTCATTAGATCAGACAATGCTAAAGAGTTCTCAAGCTTAGTTGCTTCTTCCTTTTTTTAGCCGTTAAGGCATCATCTATCAAACATCTTGTCAATACATTCCACAACAAAATAGAGTTGTTGAACGCAAACATAGACATATCCTAGAAATGGCCCGAGCTTTATTTCACGAATCCAAACTTCCTCTTGATTACTGGGGTGATTGCATTCTTACAGCCACACATATCATTAATCGATCACCTCTACCTTGCCTCCAAAATAAGACACCTTATGAACTTCTTTTTCATAAAATCCCAGATTACACTTCCTTGAAAGTTTTTGGATGCCTTTGCTTTGATAATACTCTCCCAAATTAATAGGGATAAGTTCACACCAAGAGCATTACTTTGTGCCTTCAATGACGGATATTCCTTTGGAAAGAAAGGTTTTAAAGTCTTGACTTTAAAATCCAAAAAAAATATTGTACACCAGAGATGTGGTCTTTCATGAGACATATTTTCTTCCATCACATTGCTTCTGCTCCTTCTTCAACTCTTCCTATACCTTCTGAATATTCTTCCTTTGATACATCTATCTTTCTTCCACAATTATCACCTTCTATTAATATCACATCACTCCCTGAGTCACCACCTCAGTCACTAACTGAGTCACCATCTAAGTCATCCAATGAGACATCTTTTACAGTTAATCCACAAGAACATGGTCCACATCCTACCTCTTTTGTCCCTCCTACTAGACGTCCCACAAGAATCCATCAACCATCTTCTTACCTCCGAGATTTTGTTTGCTCTTATAGTTCTTGCAACTTCTCAACACCAGGTATGTTTCATCATTCCCTCTTACCTTCCTCTCATAATGCCTTCATTTCTTCCCTTTCTTCTTACTCTGAACCAACCTCATATACAGAAGCATCGAAAGATTTCAATTGGATTAATGCAATGCAGCTAGAATATAAGGCTTTGTAAGATAATCATACTTGGGACATTATGTCATTGCCACCTTCCAAAAAACCTATAGGTTGCAAGTGGGTTTTTAAAGTCAAACTAAAGTCTGATGGTAGTCTGGAAAGATACAAGGCCAGATTGGTGGCAAAAGGGTTTACTCAACAAGCTGGAATAGATTTTAATGAAACCTTCTCCCCGGTTGTTAAGATGACAACAATTAGAAGCATTATAGCCATTGTAGCATCAAAACAATAGACTCTTCACCAATTGGATGTCAACAATGCATTCTTACATGGAGATTTACATGAGGATATTTACATGAAAATGCCCCCCTGGTATTCCTAACCCTTTATCTCATGTTTGCCAGCTTCGAAAGTCTTTATATGGACTTAAACAAGCATCAAGGCAATGGTTCAATCGGTTGACTACTTCTCTTTCTGCACAAGGATTTATTCAGTTCAAAAATGATTATTCATTGTTCATTAAGCATCAGTCTGGACTTATTACCATCATTGCAATTTATGTTGATGATCTTTTAATTACAGGTTCAAACATTGATGAAATCTCTCGAATTAAAGAGTATCTTGATACCACATTCAGTATTAAGGATTTGGGTGTTTTACATTACTTCTTGGGCCTGGAAGTCAGCTATGTTCCTGAAGGTGTAGTGTTGTCACAACGCAAATTTACAGTTGAATTGTTAAGTGGTGTTCAACTTCAAGATGATAAAGCTGCTTGCACACCCCTGCCTTTAAATCTCAAGTTATTATCCACTGATGATATACCTTTGGGCAATCCTTCTGAGTATCGTTGTATAGTGGGAAAATTAAATTTTTTGACACATACAAGACCAGATATGTGCTTTGCAGTACAATATTTGAGTTAGTTTATGCAAAAGCCTTCCACTTCTCATATTGCAGCTCTTCATCATACACTTCGATATGTTAAGGGATCAATTGGGCATGGAATTCTCTTAAATGGAAGTGACTCACCCTCTCTTCTTGCTTATTCAGATTCTGACTGTGGCTTCTTGTCCTTCTACACGACGTTCTGTGGGAGGATTTGTGTTTCTTCTTGGCAAATCTCCAATAAGTTGGAAATCAAAGAAGCAATCCACAATTTCTCGAAGCTTTGCAGAGGCAGAATACCGTGCAATGGCTTGTGCAGCAACAGAGGTTGCTTGGTTAGTAAGATTGCTTCAAGATTTAGGCTTAACTTCATTGCAGCATGTTAGCTTATTTTGTGACAATAGTTCTGCTATTTCTATTGCTCGAAATCCTGTGTTTCATGAACGTACAAAACACATTGAAATAGACTGTCACTTTACTCGAGACAAAGTCATGGAAGGCTTACTTCAGCTTCACTTCGTTCCAACATCATCACAGTTAGCTGATGTCTTCACAAAGATTATTCCTTCAGCTCAGCAAGAAAGTTTGCTGTCCAAGCTGGGCATGATTCATCCATCTTCCAACTTGCGGGGGTGATGAGATTATTGTTGCCATGTTGGCAGACACACGTGAACAATAGATATACAAAGTTTGTTGTAACTGATTGATGAAAACATGATGTATAAATAGGGGCTCATACACATCAATAATATTAAGTCAATTTACATTCAATCTGTCTCATCTCTCTTCTCTCTTTTCTCTTTTCTCACATGAAATAACAGGAAATAACACTCTGTTAATGAATAATGTTTATTCATGTTTGAACTGCAATTTCAATGTTGATTCGTGCCATCAAATGATAGCAAAGAAATTTCAAATTGTACAGTTAGGATTGTCTGGTAGGTTTGATTGACTGATTTTCTATTCAACTAAACGTATACAATGGTGAAAGTTTTCTTTCAACTGTCAATATAAACTGTTGATATATGAATCGAATAAGGGGATGTTGGATTCTACCATTTTGTGTAGTCTTGTTCTATTTAGGATTCCCATAAGTCTTCCTATATAAGTATGTCATCTGTTTTGAAATTTGATCATTTGTTCTGCAATCTGATCTGAACATAGGTTCGTCTAGCAATAATAAAACTTTTTCCCGTGGACGTAGCCAATTTTGGTGAACCGCGTGGTAAATTTGTGTCTTTGTTAACTTCTCAAGTGTTAAACTGTGATATTTTTTCGGACCCTAATCCCGTGATTTTCTTTGAACCGAAGGTAGTATAATTTCATGCTTTACTGTTGACTTCTACAGCTTGTTGTAAGGCTAGTACTTCCAATTGCAATCTTGTGGGTTACTGAATTATGTGTGTTGGACTTCAGTCTCTTCACCGTGTTTAGAGCTGAACAAATCTGGGCCGGCCCGTCCGGCCGCCAAAAAATACGAATACGGGCCAACATTTTGGCCCGTTCCAGCCCGCTTGTTCATGGGACGGGCCTGAGTGTTGGATTTAGCCCGTGGGCCGGCCCGCGGTGGCCCATATATATATATATGTTTATATACATATATTATATATATATATATATATACTTATATGTATATATATAATTATATATATATATATATATATTTATATATATAATATAAAAATTAAAGTAAAAGTGAATAAGTGTAAACATGGGCCTTGCTTGAGGCCCGTTTAAGGCCCGTCCAGCCCGGGCATTTCGGGCAAGATTTTAGATTTGGTCCGGCCCGTGTCCGGCCCGAGCCCGCATTTGTTTAGTCTAACCGTGTTGCTGCGGAGGAGGTTCCTGAAGATGATTATATGCTGCCTCTTTCACAAGCCAAGCGAAAGAGCTTATTTATTTTAATATCTTTCCTTCTCTGCTTTACTCTTTTGGGGTTTTTAGTAACGTTGGGTATTAAAATCGAAGGAGAAAGCGAAAGAGCGGTTATGTAACGTTGGATATTAAAATCGGGTAACTATAAAGTTGGGTAACCGAAGTGAAGTAGGATATGTAACGTTGGGTATTAAAATCGGGTAACTACGAAGTTGGGTAACCGAAGTGAAGTTGAATATGTAACGTTAGGTATTAAAATCGGGGTAACCACGAAGTTGGGTAACCGAAGTAAAGTTGGAACTATAACGTTAGGTAAAAATTCGGATAACCACGAAGTTGGTAACTGAACCGAAGTTGGATATATAACTTTGGGTGTTAAAATCGGATAATCAATTTTGATAACCAAAGTTAGGTACACAATGGAAGTTGTGTATTAAAAGTTGGCTATTAATATTTAAAGAAAAATTTCTTTACGTATAAAAAGTACATACTTAATATTCTATAAAAATTATAACCAGAGTAGTTTCTTAAATGTATAAAAAACCTATCTACTTTTAAAAATCAAATCACTCATATTATTTAGAGTTATTTTTGCTTTAAGTAATATTCTGTAAAGAAAAGGAAGCCTAAATAAATCCTTCTTATCTTAAATTATGCCCATGTTCACTTTAAAATAAAGAAAACAAATAATAAAATTACCATTCTCCTGCTCGGCTTCGTATTCAATAAATTATTAATATCAAGTTATCAAAAACTTTTCAAATTCATCGTCAAATCATCATAATTCACAAACCAATGGATCCCATATCAGCTCCTCCTTCCGTTGAATACACTGAATCCGAGACCTTCCTCTTACTCATAACGGCGTTCAGCATAAGTGTCATTCTCATGGCTCTCTCGGTAATTCTCTATTCAATCTTCTCGGTAATTCTCTATTCAATCCGAGACCTTCCTCCTACTCATAACGACGTTCAGCATAAGCGTCATTCTCATGTTCCTACTGTAATATATATAGATTTTCATATATATATATATATAGTCGGATCCGGTGAGAACGTCTATTAAATTAGAAAGTAGGGAGTATGGACTCCTAATGAAAGTCCCTACTGTAATATATATAGATTTTTATTTGTAACTAAATTACTAACGTTCACGACTCGCATGACGTATATGGTTAATCATTTACTATTGTTAATCATTTCACATAGATGGTTAAATTACATATTAACGGTCGTCAGTATACTTTACTTAGGACAACTATTTTTTTAATGTACTTTATTCATCTATACTAGACTATTAGCGATCATTTATCACTATACATAGATGGTAAATTTAATGAACTAACGAAGGCAATTAACTGTCGTAATTAATTTTTAACGATCAGTATTTTGCTATAAATCTATAAATAACATTCGTTATTGATCTAATAATTATTTATGATTAACGATGTACCTATTTTATTATAATATATTCCCGTTCATTATATAATTAGATTAACGATCTTCTCGTTCATTATGATTAACGATGTACCTATTTTTGGTTGTTAACTAGATTAATAAATTTCGCCGGCGATTAAACATGTTTCTATGTAAAAAAAACGATCATTACTTTGACTTGTTTGATTTAAGTAGATGAAGAGATGAAACGAACGTGAAAATTAAATTTAGTTTTTCGCCGGCGGTTAAATAGGCTTCTATATATAATGTTTAATCTTGAACGTTCATCAATAAACGTTTTTTCTCCTACTCTAAGAAATCGCCAGCATGGCTTTAACTCTCTGTACATTAGTCAAATGAGCTAACTTGTACCTCGTTGACCGGTAAAATTACTCTAAATAGTGATTTTTGTAAAATTGAACATATTTGATGATTTATCATAATAGGTATGTGATGAAAATAATAGGTATGTGATGAAAAGATTAAATAACTTGTATATAGGATGAAAAATCTGTAAAATAAGACTATGAAATTATATTATACTTATACAAAATATTCTATTCATAACTAGCGTTATGTACATTAACTTCTTTGATATTGAAAGTGTAGAATAGTTATAAATATTTTAATAAATTAATAATGTAAAATAATCTCACTTCTGTATATATACTTACTAAGAAAATCGACATTTCGCTCACGTGTCATCTCCTAAGATCATCAAACTTAACTTTTTTTTTTTAAAAAAAACTTAATTACGAATTTACCACAAATATATTTACGAACAATTTTCCCATTTTTATATCCAGTTATATAAGTAATTTATATATCATGCCTTTCCGTTTGCAATTTTCTTTTCTTCAGATTTGTCACCTAGTTTTAAAATTATAGATCAATTCAATTATTAAAAATTACCGATATCTTATGATTAATGTAACACCCCGGATTCTGAGAACCCGAAATGTTACTGGTTAGGATCTCACAATGGGTCCCGACCTTAGCTGAACAACAACTTAACTAGAATCTTACGACAAAGCACATAAAGAAACCGATAAAACTGAAAAGATATTTTATTATGCATGACTCAAAAAGGGAGAACAACATCAACCGTCCAACAAAAACAATAACGGAGAAAAGAAAAGGAAAAATCCTCAACAAAACCCCAATGAAACTGAAAGAATGGAATATGGAAACCCCGGCTGACCACACTCTCCGGCTCCCTCAACAGCGGTTAATTTGCAAGGTCTACAACATCGGTTTTTCACCGTTAGCTAACAATCACTATATCAACATATCTATGTAGCACAAACACACATCAAGGATATTAAACACATCACATAAATCACACACAAACCAATTCTTATCTTTTCATTAAGTGATTCACTTTTATTAATTCAACTTCATTTGTGGCACGAGGATCCCATCGATCCTTGCCTCTGTCCCCGTTATACCGAGCGGAATGGTTCCAATGCATATCTACTGTATACCGTACGGTCTGGTCGTAGAGAGCCTTCCCAATCATCTTACAGTGTTGGACAGTGATGCCACGACCCGTTATCATACACTTGAGCCTCATTATCATTTAACGTCGTTATACTCATTTCTTATTAAAGCGATAACACACACGCCACATAGCATACACTCATATAGTATTATCAGCTAAGCAAGTCCACAAGACTTACCTGAACATATCGTCGTCCAACCATCACTAACTAATGTCCGCTCGTGCAATCACTATCCACTACCTGATCAAGAAAGATCGGCTTAGAATTATCATTCTAAGTCTTACAATATTTCAAGAAGGCTACTATACTAGCGAATAAGTTCTCGGATCAAAAGAACGAAAAACCCAACTTTATTGAAAATTACCAAAACGCCCCTCACTTTTCGGAAAATCCGAAAAACCAAACTGATTCCAAGCCTTCTCTATAAACCCAAAAACATTGATAAACCCTCAAAACTCCATAACGAGTTTGAGGGTTTGCTCAAACTTATATTTACGTCCAAACTCACTTTCCGAAATTACACCAAGTACTCTAATTTGGCCTATACATAGTACCTCTTACTAAATCCCAAAAATTTCAAGAAAATTCTCAAACGTACTTTTCCATGTGCACTCCCTAAACTTATATCAATAAAGTTCTCACAAAATCTCAAAGTTGCCTATATGAACACTTAAATCCATAATTAGCCAAAATTCCACCAAGTCCAAAACTACACTAGATACCCTAATTCACGACATCGTAGATCAAGATCCAACCGTTGGATTGACTTCACATTTTTATACACTAAACTACATATACCCATACATATATAACATAATAAAATTTCAACGGTAGATGATATTTCTAAGATATCGAAACTTAGTCTCTAAGTTAGCTACAAGCCTAGATTTTTCCAGCAACTACAGGCATAATATAAATAGGTCACCACTTCGATTCTCACCAGCCACAAAACAAGGAATCTCTATATAATACTTACCCATAACCCTCAGGTCTCAGATCGACCCTTACTAGCCTCAAACAAAATGAAACCCACAACCCTACCTATGCATCACAGGTTCGATACCTACCAGTCTCACAAATAAACAACAACCCACAAGCCATCAGATCTCTAGTTCGTCAATCCCTGCTAGCATAACTATAAAACTCAAACTTTGCATCCATACTTTAACAACAAGGTTCAAAAACAATTACCTGCACAGGAAGTCGTCACTTGTTAGGAATGAAGCCACGTTCTCGCACACAGAAACTTGTGTCGTCCAAGGTGCCTCGCAACTTAGCTCCAGAAGCATGAGAAGACTCATTCCAAGATGGCGTTCACTGTCGTTTTCTTCTCGCAAGGATAGAGACCCACTCGGAATGAAGAGAAAAGACGCCCAGAGGTTTTTTCGGTTAACTTGGTATAAGAACGGCGAGAAAACCTGGCGAGTTTGTTACGATCGGATACTGTTACGAGATACGTGGGTGAAGCAGGGAAGAAGGTTTTACCACTGTCAACGATGGCGTAGAGTTGGGAAGAGACGGTGTGTGGCTCGCGTGGAAGGCACCACTCGGTTGGCTAGTACTCCTATGGTCTTCCACCACTCGCCGGAAAACCGTAAATGCTGGTTACACGGCTGGAATTGTTCACGCTGAGGACAACGACACTGTAAGCGTTAATTGCAAATCGCCGGAAAGAAGGAGATGCAACACCGTTCTTGAGCCAACCTTGCTAAGTCGAGTCTGTTCGTTGGAAGCTTCCGAGAATCCCGCAACACGATCTTCCTTCTCGGCCGGATAACATTATTAAGAACAAAGAAGAGGCGGTTTGGCCCTGGCTCCTTCAGGCTTGAGGAAAGTAGAAGAAACAAGGCCGGCCCAGGATAGAGGAAAGAAGAAGCCAAGATGGGCCGTGAAAAAAAACCTGAGGGTGCGGCTCATTCCGTGGAAGGAGAAGGCATAGTGGGCCTCCTTTAAATGAGTTATGGTAAGAGAAATTGACCCATGTAGTTGGAAGATATTTCCCCCGGTTACACTCAGTTTAATCTAATAAAAATCCGGCAACTCAACGGTATCGGAATGAAAATTTTCGTTATCACATCAGTCACCTCTAAAAAAAGTTTCGTCCCGAAACTTAAAGTAACTAGGACCATCAAAATCTATATGCTCAAGCCATACCTACACACGTCCCGATGTTGCTATTATTTAATATTTCGTATCTTGAAACTTATCCAACGCTATGAAACAAGCATATATCCCATGACAACATTCAAGCATGTAAACAAAAACACCTCAAACTCAAAACACAAGTAAACACAGATAAACACGGAAAACACAGATAAACACGGATAATCATATATAACATATATATCCAATTACTAACCCGTCAGTTCCTGAGGTCGAAACTAACTTCGCATACCGCTCCGGATAATTACTCTTAATGCTATCCTCAGTCTCCCAAATATTCTCATCTACTTCCTGCCTGGACCACTAGATCCGTAACATAGGGATCTCCTTAGACCGCAAACGTTTAGTACTCCGCTCCAAAATAGCTATTGGATACTCTATAAAGATGTGATCCAACTCGATAGTCAAGTCCTCATATCTGACTATATGTCTCGGATCTGGTATGTACTCTCTCAACCGAGACATATGAAATAATGGGTGTATGCCCTCCAGTGTAGTGCAGGTGGTAGCGTTAGTCAATAAGCTACCTCCCCTACTCTTTCTAAAATCTTGACGGTCCAACATATCGGGGACCAACTTTCCCTAATGCCGAAACGCCGAGCACCTCGTGTAGGCTCAACCAAACCTGAGATCTAACCCTGAACTCCAAAGGTCTCCGTCGCTTGTCTGCGTAAGACTTCTGACGACTTTGCGCTCTAGCATACGCTCTCGGATATGAGCAACCCTGCTATATCATCTTGTATCTCCTCTAGAGAAACTCCCTCTGCTCTCCTACCATCATCCCAACATAAAGGTGTTCGACATTTTTGTCCATACAATTCCTCATAAGGAGTCATACCAATAGATGCATGCCAACTATTGTTATATGTGATAACATGATTTATCGACCTGTTTTACTCATGCATTTAGTTAGATTTCCCCTTTCCGTATTCATGTTTTAGCCTTAGTTTGTGCTATTTATGCTTGTTTAGTTCTACTTTGCAAGAATAGATGTCTACAGACGCCATTTGTGGCTTTGTAGGTGATTTGGCACATTTTGGAGCTAAAACGACGTATTTGAGGATCAAGCCTCGAAGTGGACGCATTGGAGCAAGCGTACGTGCACGGGAAAGGCGAGGAATCGAGCTAAAGGTGCGAAGGAACGAAGAAGACCGCGTCTCGGACCGATCTCGGTCAGACCAGGCCGAGATGGTCCAAATCTCGGCCGAGATTTCACTTGGCTCGGCCGAGATTTCTCCTGGCTCGCCGAGATGGCCTTGGCTCGGCCGAGATGGTCCGAGCTCGGCCGAGATTTCTTGATCTCGGCCAAGATTTCCGATGTGTTGACACGCTGAACTTTCTGTTGCCAAATCTCGGTCCCGACTAGCTTGATCTCGGCCGAGATTTCCTATGCGGCGATTTTATCTTATTTTTGGATCGGTTTTGGCCCAGCCCGTCCTTTGTAAGGTTGTTGGCCATAAAAGGAAAGCTTTAGGTTATTTCTAAGAGTCCGAATTAGTCCGTTTCTTTTAGGGTTAGGTTACCCCATAGGGGGGAGCCTCCTCCCTTCCTTTCCCTTCCTCTTCTCCACCATTGTTCTTTATTAGTTTATATTAAAGTTTCAGACTTTCACATTGAGTTTTGTTTGGAAGACATTGTTGATTGAAGATTTAATACAATTGAAGGTTTCCAGTTATTAAAGTTGAGTAGTTCTTTCTCTCCCTTTTTGTTATTTATTTATTTGTCTTTCTTTGATATGATTGTTATTGGCTAGAACCTTGAGGTTCCAAGGTTGATAGGGATTTGTGTATGCATTGGATTATGATGGAATGTCGTGCTTTATGTTTTGGCTTTGACTTGCTAGAAATCCTAAATTCCTAATGGTTGGCTTGGACTTGAACCTAGTTAGAATCCTTCTAGCTAGTAACCTAAGTTGGAATTGAGACTTACCCGGTGATATTCCTTCATAGATACACGAGAGACTGATCATAGGTAATAAAGGTTTATCCTTTATTGGTTGAATGTGCTTAGATTCCTTCCTAAGTAGGGTAATACCTGAGACTTACCCGGTAATGGTTTACCTTTCTCTTAGTTTGTAGTCTGGTTTGTTTAGAATTTTCTACCTCTCTACCTTGAGACTTACCCGGTAATAGGTAGTTGGTTTGGAACTAGATAGTCTTGAGACTTACCCGGTGATAGACTGTCAGCCTATAAACGTTCATCCCTGTGGCTTTTCTACCATATATCTTTATGAGTCTTCCTGAATCTATATGTATAAACAATGATCTTGAATCCTTGGAAACCATTTTCTTTCCTTTAGCTTGATTATCTTTGTTTTCTCTTTTTGTTTGTTTGTTTTGACTTTCAATCAATAGTGACAATTGATTGCGAGCCCTTAAAACCTTTTAATAACCCTTTTGATTTCTTTCCCTTATCTTTTCCAACCTCTTGTCTTTAATTGAGATCTATTTTATATTTAATCATTGCTGCAAATTAATCCTCCTAGTCCTTGAGATCGACCCAGGAATACTTACCTTTACTGTGATTGACCCATACACTGTGGGTTCGTTGCTATTAAGGGAATTATTACTGGTTATAAATTTAAGACTATCCCTTCCTTGTTTTACTAACTTATAGGTCTTTAACATTATTGATAAAGGTTTATAGGGGTGTAAAATCAGCGAACAATATGAAAACTCCACTAGAAGAAGGTGATCTAGCTACACTTGTCCTCAATCTAGCACACAAGCCGTAAGCACATCCTCTAAAGTCTGGATGATCCTCTCCGTCTGACCATCCGACTGAGGATGATAAGTAGTAGTGAAATGGAGACTCGTACCCAATGCAGTATGCACCTGCTCCCAAAATCTCGAAGTGAAACGTCCATCCCTATCGGAAACGATAATCCTCGGTACTCTATGTAGTCTCACAATCTGCCTAGTGAACTCCTCGGCTAAACGACTCACCGGCCCCGTTTCCTTGATAGTAATGAAACGGGCGGTTTTCGTAAGCCGGTCTACTATCACCCAAATAGCATCAAAACTCCTACTCGGTCTCAGTCCGGTAACGAAATCCATAGAGATATCCTCCAACTTCCATTGCGGTACTGAAAGTGGTTGAAACTCCCGTCCTGGTCTATGATGCTCGATCTTGACCTGCTGACAGGTCGAAAACTGGGCAACATCTCTAGCTGCATCTGGCTTCAAGCCACCCCACCAATAAGAACGTCTCAAATCTCGGTAAATCTTACTAGCACCTTGATGTACAGAGTAAGTTGTAGCATGAGCCTCCTATAAAATCATCTGTCTCAAATCCTCATCTGTCGGTATACATATACACCTTTGGTGTCTCATCACCCCATCGCCTCCAATCACAAATTATGGGGCCTGATGCGCCCTTGACAACCATGACCGTGGATGAGGAGGACGATGCTTTGCGGGTTCGCTCCGATGGACCGCTCACTCGCTCCCGAGCTAAAGCCATCGCCCAAGCTGCCGGCTCAATCATCCGACGCACCATTGCATCACTTGGACCCGTTAGTGGCATGCCATGTCACCACTCCACCATGGCATAGACTTCCGGCGCCACGTCATCAAGACTAGCAATATTATTATTATTTTATTATATTTTACATTTAAAATAAAAGACTTTAATTTCCGGAACCGTAACTCCGGAACTTAATTCCGGGAGTTACTTTCCGACATTGATAGTCTAGGCCTTTCAATTCGGGAGTTAGCCTCGGCTTTATTTCCCGCCTTTATTTCCGTCATTTAATTTCCGGCTGACCTTCATCCCCTATATAAAGGATGCTTGGTCTTACTTGTAAAGCATGTCTAATATTAATCAAGTTATTTGAAGGAAAATCCTCTCTCTTTATTTGGGCATCACTTCCTCTTCAATCCCCTCAAAGTTCTTCCTTGGATCAAGTCTTAGATCCAAGAACTCACCTTCGAGGATTCTTCTAAAGAATCAAACCCTCAAATCCATTACAACGCTTGCTCGATCTCTCTAGATCGAATCAAACCTTTGCTTCCGCATCCATTTCAAATCGCTTCCGCCTTACCAAACTTCTTTCAAAGTTCTCAATTGCACATAAACAAGGAGTAGTCGAAGCTCTAGCTTGGTCTAGATCCGGCGTTCGTTCTTCAAAGATTCCAAGGACGCATCAAATTGGCATCAGAGCAAAGGGATCGAAGCTAAGTTCTCTTTACTCTTGTTTTTGTGCGTTAACTTTATTATCCTTCTTTTTGCCTTTGTTGTTCATCCCCTCTTCAAGATCTTCATCTTGTTCTTCGTGTTCATTGAAGTTTTCTTGAATTTTTTTTTTCTCACCAAGAAAATTTAGGAGATATTTGGTTTGCCATCAAACCATCTATCAAATACAATTTGTTCTTAAACCGACCCAATCCGACAAGTTTGTTAATCGATTTTACCAAATTTCTTGGGATTTATTTGTTAACAAATTCGGATATCTCGCATTTTGATATTCAAAAAAAAAAAAAAAAAAAAAACCAAAACTCTTCAACAAAGCGGATTTGTTTCCAAAGTGTTTAATCTCTTGCATCAAAAGTTGAAAAGTTAGAAAAAAAAGAAAAGTGAAAAGACGTCCGGCAAACCGGTCCATCCGAAAAATCGGATTATAACAAAAGGTCAAAGACCAAAAGCAAGTAAAACTTGCCGATAAACAATCCGTCCATTTCTTATCTCTCCATCTTCTTACATACGTTGCAAATTTATCACTTGTTATTTGTGTGAATTGGTTTAAATTTTGTTGGATTAGCCTATCTTGCCTAACCGCCAAACGGCCTTCCCAAAAGTAGAACCTTAACGCACCTGAACTTGGGTAACGTTGACTTAATTCGTCACCTTGCTCATTTGATTGCTTGCATTTGTGTGTATCCATTTGGAATCATGACTAACGTTGATATGGAAAACTCTCAGGATGCTCGTGAACGTGAAAATACCTCCTTATCCGAGGAAATTGTTAATCTTAAGCAACAATTGGAGGAGATGAGGGCACAACTTTTGACCCTTACGGCCGCTCAACGTCCCGCTTCAAATCCAAATGACACCATGGTCGAGACTTCCACGTCCGATGCCCGTCGAAAAGGCAAAGGCCTTCTGGGAACCGACCCATCTCAAGGTCTTAGGCTTGCCTCAGTCATCGAAAGTCAAAATCAACAAGACGGCAGGGACCACCTCAATGAGACCAACAACAACGATGGCCCGACTCCGGATGATTTACTTTATGTAGATACGATGGATCGGAACAAGCGTTTCGAGCGCAACCGTAGACGGTACGGATCGCCCCCACCTCTACCAAATGCACTAGCCGTCCCGTCCAGGATGAATCCCGACACACCAATCGACAAGATCATCATCCTCGACGTTCTAGTAATGATCGGTATGGAAAACGCCGCCAACAACCTAGCTGGCGATCATCATACCGCGGATATGATGAGTATGACGAGAGGGATGATTTTGATGAGTTCTCCGACGATGAACCCAACTTGGAACGGGTGGCTCATGTCCGTCCATGGCACCCACCCGTCCGAGACCCATATGAGAACCAGGACCGAGGAGAAGAATGGTTGCCTCCTCATAACCCACCAAGGCATGCACATCAACGAGTTCATCATGATGATATGCCACCGCCCCGCCCGGATCCCTACAAAGCTCGTAGGGAAGGTAAAGTTAAATTTACAATATTTTATGGGGAATATGATCCTTGTGTATTTCTTGATTGGACACATGACATTAGAAGGGCTTTGAAGCATTGCCACTATGAGGAATATGAGAAGATCGAAGCGGCAACCTTGTATTTTGAAGGCGATGCAAAATCTTGGTGGAACCGATATGAACATGTCCGTGAGAGCTGAGGATGAAAACCGGTTGCGACGTTTGATCAATTGATCTACGTCATGACAAAGAAGTATGTCCCCGACGACTTCAAAAACGATATGCGGATGCAAATTGCCGAGCTCCAACAAGGCAAACTCACTCCGGTGGCCTACTTGGCCAAGCTCGAGGACATGCATATGAAGGTCGGCATTTCGGCCTCCCCCTCCGCCCTACGCACCAAGTTCATGAGTGGCCTTAATCCGTCAATCCGCCGTCCCCTTGAGATCGTTCCATACAAGGACTTGGGAGCTTTGTGTCATGCGACCATGAAGCTTCACAAGCAACAACAAGAGAATCCAAGATACTCAAGGTATAACTCATCTCAAAGTCAATACGCTTATTCTACTAACACCCGTGCTCGAGATATATCTAGTTCTCAAGATTCCGGCGCCACCAAAGGAGCCCAACGGATGGTTCAATCCACCCGACAAGCGGATACCGAGAGGGCACCACAACGTGGTCCCAATGCCCCGGCACAAGCGCCTTCCGCCCGCACCCTTCAAGGACCTCCACCGGAGGCACGACCAAGAGAGCCCGTGTGTTACAAATGTAGCGGATTTGGTCACGTCCAACGTGATTGCCCGAACACTAAGCGTGTGTTGTTTGCCAACCCCTCATATGAAGATGAGGAAGATGAAGAAGACGGCGATATCATCATAGAGGATGACCAAGACGCCGACCCCTACTACGGCATGGAACCATGCGACGAACAAATGGCTAGCGGCCCGGCACAACCCGGTAAGTTTTCCCTTGTATGTCGTCGAATTTTGGTCGTTAAAGAATTTGTTCCTATTGACCAACGCGAGAATCTTTTCCACTCTCGTTGTTTGGTCAATAATACTAGTCTCTCTTTAATAGTTGATGGGAGTTCATGTTGTAACATTATCAACGAAGAAGTGGTAAAACACTTTAAGTTGCCTACAACCCCCACCCAACACCTTATGAAATCCAATGGATTTCCGATAAGGCGTGTGACACCGTCACACGACAAGCTTGGGTGACGTTTTCCATAGGAGCCTATGTTGATAAGATCCTTTGTGATGTTATCAAGATGGACGCCACACATGTTTTATTAGGACGACCATGGCAATTCGATCGTCGAACTTTCCATGATAGTTATCTTAATAGATATATGTTCCAATATAATGGAAAAAGAGTCACATTGTTGCCTATGACTCCACATGAAATATTAACTGATTATGCGGAATGGAAGAGGCAACAAGCCATTGATGAGACCACTACACCGGCAACATCGGACCCTCCTAGGAGTTCTTCCGATGTTGTGGGTGCTAGTACTTCCGGATCCCGGAACACCGCCCCTAGTAACCATGCTATTGAGTCTAGAGGTAGTAAAGTAAGCATCGTCCCCACGAATGCAACTTTACCATCTCCGGAACCAATTATCAAAGGCCGGTGTGAGCCGAGGGTACTTTTGGCCCGGAAACATGATTTAACACCGGTCAAGGAAGGCAAGTTACCATGCTTCTTGCTAGTTCCTTTTTTGTTTATCTACTTCCCATGACCTTAGTAATATGCCGCACGAGGTGTCTACTTTGTTGTCTGAATTTCAGGACGTCTTGACCGATGATCTACCACCCGGCTTGCCACCGATCCGTGGAATGGAGCACCAAATCGATTTGGTGCCCGGCGCGTCTTTACCCAACCGTGCCGCTTACCGTGCAAGTCCGGAAGAGACTAAGGAGCTACAACGTCAAGTCCAAGAGCTCCTAGACCGGGGATATGTTCGTGAGTCGCTTTCACCATGTGCCGTGCCGGTCATTTTGGTGCCCAAGAAGGACGGGTCTTGGAGGATGTGTGTCGATTGCCGAGCCATCAACCAAATAACTGTCAAGTACCGGCATCCGATCCCCCGCCTCGACGACATGCTAGATGAACTCCACGGCGCCACCGTTTTCTCAAAGATTGATCCCCGGAGCGGTTATCACCAAATCCGGATGACCGAGGGTGACGAGTGGAAAACGGCATTCAAGACAAAGTACGGGTTATATGAGTGGCTTGTCATGCCGTTCGGACTTTCCAATGCCCCATCAACGTTCATGCGTCTCATGAACCATGTCCTCCGCCGGTTTTTGGGTAATTTTGTCGTAGTTTATTTTGACGATATTCTCATATTTAGTAAGTCTTTGGATGAACACCTCGGGCACCTTTGCCAAGTACTCGAGTGCCTTAGACAAGAACAATTATACGTCAATTATGAAAAATTGTGTCTTTTGCTCCGACACAACAATATTTCTTGGCTATGTCGTGTCTAAGGACGGACTCCGAGTAGACGAATCCAAAGTTCGCGCTATTCGGGAGTGGCCTACACCTAGTACGGTCACCATGGTCCGAGCCTTTCTCGGCTTAGCGGGCTTCTACCGACGCTTTGTCAAAGACTTTAGCTCGGTAGCGGCGCCGCTTCATGAGCTCACTACTAAGGGTGTCACGTTTGAGTGGCGTGATACCCATGCTCGAGCGTTTGATGCGCTCAAAGACTGACTTTGCAATGCACCGTTACTCCAGCTCCCAAATTTCTCAAAAACCTTCGAGGTGGAGTGTGATGCATCTAATGTTGGCATTGGGGGGGTTCTCCTACAAGAGAATCGGCCCATTGCTTACTTTAGTGAAAAGCTTTCTGGTCCGCCACTCAACTATCCAACTTATGACAAGGAACTATATGCTTTAGTTCGTTGTCTAAAGACATGGCAACACTACTTGTGGCCGAAGGAGTTCGTGATTTATTCGGATCATGCGGCTCTTTCGTATCACAAGAGCCAAACTAATCTTAGTCGGCGCCATGCAAGTTGAGTAGAATTTCTAGAAACCTTTCCTTATGTCATTCGGCATAAGAAGGGAAAAGAGAATGTGGTAGCCGATGCCCTTTCTCGGCGATATATCCTTTTGGTGCATATGAACGCCAAGATCCATGGCTTTGCTCTTATCAAAGAGTTATATGCCACGGATCTTGACTTCAAGGATATATTTGCAAAAGCCTTGACCTCTGAGAGCATGAGTCTTTCTTTATAAATGATGGCTACTTGTTCCGCGCGAGAAAACTTTGTATTCCGCGTTCGTCCATACGCCACTTGTTGATAAAGGAGGCCCATGAGGGTTGTGGTCACTTTGGTGCTACCAAGACTCTCTCCGCTCTCCAAGAGCACTTCTTTTGGCCCAAAGTGCACAAGCATGTGACACGGTTTTGCACAAGTTGCATCACATGTCATCATGGAAAATCGCGTCAAGGTCCGGACGGATTGTATTCTCCTTTACCTATACCAATGGGACGTTGGGAGGATCTTTCCATGGACTTTGTAGTTGGCTTACCAATGTCCAAGCGAGGCAACGACTCCATTTTTGTGGTAGTTGACCGTTTTTCAGAAATGGCTCATTTTATCGTGTGTAAGAGCACCCACAATGCTAGCGATGTCGCCACGTTATTCTTTAACAATGTGGTGCGCTTACACGGGATACCACGTTCCATCCTTAGTGATCGGGATGTGAAGTTTGTGAGTCACTTTTGGAGGACGTTATGGGGAAAACTTGGAACCAACTTGTTTTTTTCAAGTAGTTATCACCCCCAAACCGATGGTCAAACGGAGGTGACCAATCGGACTCTCGGTGCTCTACTTAGAGAAACGCTTAGGAACAACCCACGTAAGTGGGAGGACTTACTTGTGGAGTTTTCATATAACAGGTCTAGACACTCGGCAACTAAACTCTCACCATTTGAAGTTGTCTACGGCCTTAATCCACACACGCCTTTGGACTTCACACCACGCCCACTCAAGGACGGTGAACACATCACCGCCGCAAGTCGAGCCGCCTCAATCATTGAACTTCATGAGCGGACAAGAGCACAACTCCAACGTCGTGCCGCCCAACTTGCCGAACAACGCAACAAGGGCCGTCGCGACATATCTTTCGAGCCCGACGATCTTGTTTGGCTCCACTTAAGGAAGGAGCGTTTTCCATCTCGACGCAAGGGCAAGCTATTGGATCGAGGTGATGATCCTTTCCGGATCCTATCCCGCAATGGTCCGAATGCTTACAAGTTGGAGCTTCCGGATTCCTATGGCGTGCACCCAACGCTCAATGTCAAGGATCTAGCCCCTTATGTTGAGCCCTATTTGACGACGGTGAAACGGGGACGTTTCACATCCAAGATGGGGGGACTGATGCGCCCTTGACAACCATGACCGTGGATGAGGAGGACGATGCTTTGCGGGTTCGCTCTGATGGACCGCTCACTCGCTCCCGAGCTAAAGCCATCGCCCAAGATTCCGGCTCAATCATCCGACGCACCATTGCATCACTTGGACCCGTTAGTGGCATGCCATGTCACCACTCCACCATGGCATAGACTTCCGGCGCCACGTCATCAAGACTAGCAATATTATTATTATTTTATTATATTTTACATTTAAAATAATAGACTTTAATTTCCGGAACCGTAACTCCGGAACTTAATTCCGGGAGTTACTTTCCGACATTGATCGTCTAGGCCTTTCAATTCGGGAGTTAGCCCCGGCTTTATTTCCCGCTTTTATTTCCCGCCTTTATTTCCGTCATTTAATTTCCGGCTAATGGTTTGACCTTCATCCCCTATATAAAGGATGCTTGGTCTCACTTGTAAAGCATGTCTAATATTAATCAAGTTATTTGAAGGAAAATCCTCTCTCTTGATTTGGACATCACTTCCTCTTCAATCCCCTCAAAGTTCTTCCTTGGATCAAGTCTTAGATCCAAGAACTCACCTTCGAGGATTCTTCTAAAAAATCAAACCCTCAAATCCATTACAACGTTTGCTCGATCTCTCTAGATCGAATCAAGGTTGATCCGGCATCAAGGCACATCCTAAACCCAGCNGCGACAACTCCGTGCTCCTCCGGTACTTCATGATGACTTGTCTGCGCATTCGTTTAAATACTATAGCTTAAGTTCATGCCTACTCACGGTTCCTTTACATGATCTTTTGATGTTGATGTCTTAAGTTCTCCGACTATAGATATACCATTGCTTGATCTCGCGTCCTTCCCAAGATCATTTCCACCTACCCTTTCGCTTTGTGAATGTTGCTTAAAATTTTCACTTATAACATATTCCTTTCCGTTGATCACGGGTTCTTGAAGGAGTCAAATCGCATTCTCGTCTATGAAATTGAGACTCTCTCTCTGCACTCCATAGCTTCCATCAAGATGCATCCCGAGTCGGATGACTTAGCCTTAGAAGGTTATGGTATAACATCGGGTGTCACTCTCCTAGCAATCTCCTCTTCTGCCTCTACTGCAACTCATGTACTGGTGACTCGTATGTAGCATTGCGATCTCGTTTTCTCCTCACTGAAGGTCTTCTCTACGTCCACGCCTTCTAATTGCAGGAGTCATACCCCTACCATAACCGGTAGGGTGGAAGGGGTAGACGACCTCTATCTCGACCTATAAGGGTGGTTACCCTAGTGCGTCCTATATAAACGAAGCATCAAGGCTAAGATCAAACAGAACCTTAACTGACTAAAGGTCTACAACAACTATTCCGTACCACGCTGCCTACCTTATAACGTGTCATCTGTACGGAATTTTAGAAACTAAAATTAAATCCAAGAACTTCTAACTCAAGTCCAAAAGTCCATCTAAACTACGCCGTGTAGATCCGCGAAGAGTGGTGGTGGTTTCCATACTGACTTCCCCAACCCGACTATGCAGAAAGTTTTAAAACAAAATTCATTTTATAAAATTCAGATCCCTTGTGGTCTCTGTTTACTTATCCGGCCTCTTAGTAGATTACGAGTGCCATTGTTGTCAACCTCCCTCTGATACCATATGTAACACCCCGGATTCTGAGAACCCGGAATGCTACTGGTTAGGACCTCACAATGGGTCCCGACCTTAGCTGAACAACAACTTAACTAGAATCTTACAACAAGACACATAAAGAAACCGATAAAACTGAAAAAATATTTTATTATGCATGACTCAAAAAGGGAGAACAACATCAGCCGTCCAACAGAAACAATAACGGAGAAAAGAAAAGGAAAGATCCTCAACAAAACCCCAATGAAACTCAAAGAACGGAATATGGAAACCCCGGCTGACCACTCTCCGGCTCCCTCAACAGCGGCTAACCTGCAAGGTCTACAACATCGGTTTTCACCGTTAGCTAACAATCACTATATCAACATATCTATGTAGCACAAACACACATCAAGGATATTAAACACATCACATAAATCACACACAAACCAATTCTTATCTTTTCATTAAGTGATTCACTTTTATTAATTCAACTTCATTTGTGGCACGAGGATCCCATCGATCCTCGCCTCTGTCCCCGTATACCGAGCGGAATGGTTCCAATGCATATCTACTATATACCGTACGGTCTGGTCGTAGAGAGCCTTCCCAATCATCTTATAGTGTTGGGCAGTGATGCCACGATCCGTTATCATACACTTGAGCCTCATTATCATTTAACGTCGTTATACTCATTTCTTATTAAAGCGATAACACACACTCCACATAGCATACACTCATATAGTATTATCAGTTAAGCAAGTCCATAAGACTTACCTGAACATATCGTCGTCCAACCATCACTAATTAATGTCCGCTCGTGCAATCACTATCCACTACCTGATCAAGAAAGATCGACTTAGAATCATCATTCTAAGTCTTACAATATTTCAAGAAGGCTACTATACTAGCGAGTAAGTTCTCGGATCAAAAGAACAAGAAAACCCAACTTTAGTGAAAATTACCAAAACGCCCCTCACTTTTCGGAAAATTCTGAAAAGTGCCCAAACTGATTCCAAGTCTTATCTATAACCCGACAACATTTGAATAAACCTCAAAACTCCATAACAAGTTTGAGGGTTTGCTCAAACTTACATTTTATGTCCAAACTCACTTTCCGAAATTACACCAAGTACTCTAATTTGTCCTATCCAAAGTACCTCTTACTAAATCCCAAAAATTCCAAGAAAATTCTCAAACGTACTATTCCATGTGAAATTCTACCTAGAATGATCAAACTCCCTAAACTTATATCAATAAAGTTCTCATAAAATCTCAAAGTTGCCTATATGAACACTTAAATCCATACTTAGCCAAAATTCCACCAAGTCCAAAACTACACTAGATTCCCTACTTCACGACATCGTAGATCAAGGTCCAACCGTTGGATTGACTCCAAATTGTTATACACTAAACTACATATACCCATATATAACATAATAAAATTTCAACGGTAGATGATATTTCTAAGATATCGAAATATAGTCTCTAAGTTAGCTACAAGCCTAGATTTTTCCAGAAACTATAGGGCATATAAATAGGTCACCACTTCGATTCTCACCAGCCACAAAACAAGGAATCGCTGGAATACTTACCCATAACCCTCAGGTCTCAAGATCGAACCTTACTAGCCTCAAACAAAATGAGAACCCACAACCCCTACCTATGCATCACATGTTCGATACCAACCAGTCTCACAAATAAACAACAACCCATAAGCCATCAGATCTCTAGTTCGTCAATCCCTACTAGCATAACTATAAAACTCAAACTTTGCATCCATACTTTAACAACAAGGTTCGAAAACAATTACCTGCACCAGGAAGTCGTCACTTGTTAGGAATTAAGCCTCGTTCTCGCACACCAAAAACTTGTGTCGTCCAAGGTGCCTCGCAACTAAGCTCCAGAAGCATGAGAAGACTCACTCCAAGATGGCGTTCACTGTTGTTTTCTTCTCGCAAGGATAGAGACCCACTCGGAACGAAGAGAGAAGACACCCAGAGGTTTGTTCGGTTAACTTGGTACAAGAACGACGAGAAAAACCTGGCGGAGTTTGTTACGATCGGATACTGTTACGAGATACGTGGGTGAAAGTAGGGAAGAAGGTTTTACCACTGGTCAACGATGGCGTAGAGTTGGGAAGAGACGGCGTGGCTCGCGTGGAAGGCACCACTTGGTCGGCTAGTACTCCTATGGTCTTGCACCACTAGCCGGAAAACCGTAAATGCTTGGTTACACGGATGGAATTGTTCACGCTGAGGACAACGACACTGTAAGCGGTTAATTGCAAATCGCCAGAAAGGAAAGAGGATGCAACACCGTTCTTGAGCCAACCTTGCTAATGTCGAGTCTGTTCGTTGGAAGCTTCCGAGAATCCCGCAACACGATCTTCCTCCTCAGCCGGATAACGTTATTAAGAACAAAGAAGAGGCGGTTTGGCCCTGGCTCCATCAGGCTTGAGGTGTAACACCCCAAATCCGTAGGACTCGAGGTGCTACTGGGCTAGGATCTCACAATGGATCCTGACCCTAGCCTGATAACAAGTTCACTGAATCTTACAATAAGGCACCAATAGATTAAATACAAAACATTAAACTGTTATAAAAGTATCAAAAGGTTTATAAAAAGACTACCGAGCACAACAAAACATAATCATATACATGATCAAAAGATCCCATCCCACGAGGACGATCCAGTGTACGGAGCCCTCAGCAGATCACCCCTCTGGATCACTCTGCAGCTCTCCTAACCTCAAAGGATCTGCAACACGGTATATAACCGTTAGCTAACCATACACATATATAAGAAGATGCATAAGCACATTCACACACCAATGAATCATAAACACATCACCATGCTATCACACATTTACCCGGTTTATTATCTTTATAACGTCAAGTCATTCAAGCGTATATATATATATATATATATATATATATATATCAATATGAACGTATGTGACACGAGGAATATAACCATCGCCTCTCGGGAATAGTGCCAACTAGAGTGGAGATCCGGTCCCACCTCCCGTGTACCCTATGGGAGTGGTGTAGGTGGCCGGCCCATTGAGCTAGACTGGCCTGCCCGAAGAGAAGCTCCAGACTCCCAGCGGGATGAAAGGACAAGTTGTCACGGCCCTACAATGGGCAGTCACTAAACCATAGGTAGGTAATCAACATAACTCGGGCTATCAATCATATAGCACACACCACTCATTCACACATCCAATATATAGATAGGAGCTAAGTAAGTCCTATGGACTTACCTCAATCTCTGAAGTCTCAACTCAACTCAACTCAAACGGCTCCAACTTTGGAGATCAACACTGCCTAAACAAGGCATAACAACATATATCATACTCATATCCACCACAGGGGTCACACCTAGACCCAAGGGATCCATAAGGATCATAACCTAACTCGTAAACCTCAAAGCCATAATTGGCATAAACGATAACGTACTCAACATAATTTTAACCTCATACACAAACCTAGCAAGCTACTAACCCGCTCATACTAGGAAAGGAAAGGATCTACCTAACTCTATGTCGATCCGGGACAAGACGCACCTGCGTGATGGAAAGACGCAGGGGCGGAACAGGCAACCCGCATGCGCGGCGAAACTCAGCCGCGGGCGCGGGTGCTGGCGCGGGCGCTGCGGCACGTCGTCCGCAGGGGCAGTGGCTTCTGGCCGCGGGGGCAGCGACAGTGTAGAAGATGATCCCGCGGTTCTTCTTTCACTCTTCACGTGATCAATTCACGTCTTCTTTTCACCAAAACCAAGCATATACATATACATACACATACCAACATCAATACCCTTAACCATGCATCTAATCCTAAGCTAGGAAGATGGAATCAAGGAAAGAGAGAAGAAGAAGCAAGATCACTTACCACCCTTGTGGTCCTAGGCTGTAGGGAGAGGTCACACACCTCAGTAGCTGGCCTCCAAGCTCAGCAAACCAACCACTAGCATCAACAACGACATCCACCACCACAACTCTCTTACAAACTCAAGGGAAAACCAAGCACAAGATCAAGAAGGGGAAGGAGAAGCAAGAAGGACGTGAGCAACTGAGGAAGAGAAGTGAAGAAGAAGCCCTTGATCAGCCAAGGGAAAGAAGAAGAGAAGAAAAGGGTAAAGCACGGGTCAAGGAGTCAACAAAAACGGCTGTAGCCGCAAAAAACCGTAGGGGTGGGCTTCCTGGCCGCTGGGGCGGAAACACGGACGAGCCGCAGGGGCGGCCTCACTCGCACGCATGGGCGGCTAAGGCCAAAAATGGCTCCAAAGGCTAAGGCTCTACACCTCACCCTCCTAAAAACAAGTTTCGTCCCGAAACTTGTAACACCCTCAAACCTCTCGGACTCAAAAGCCAAGGTAAAACTCTCTCCTTCGGAGGAATCACATCTCCGTTCATAAGGTATCAACCTATACCACTCTATAACCTCAAACACGGGCATGGAGGAACTCGTCATCTCCAGCTGTAAGATCACTATACTATCCAGGGCATAGAGGAAAACATCTCTAGCCAAACATCATCACATAACCACGGGCATGGAGGGAAAAACATCTCCAGCAATACTATGTCCACCAAAGTAGCATGGAAGGAAGAACCATCTCCAGCTAAATCCTACACGTATCACAATAACATGGAGGAAAGAACCATCTCCAGCTATAAATATCCGGCGTACTAGCACAACAAGATCTACTAAGATCACATATCACATCATAGCTAGTACGGAAATAAACACATCATGACATATAAGCACATAAGCATAACATCACCAAGATAGTACTAAGATCTACTCGTCGATCCTACTAGTACATCTATCTCGGCACAAACTCTGGATAGTTCCTCTGGATACTATCCTCAGTCTCCTTTGTAGCCTCATCAGGTCCACGTATCGACCACTATATCCTCAACATAGAAATGTCCTTCGAACGCAGGCGTCTCATACCTCGTTCTAGGACTGCAATTGGATGCTCAACAAAGGTGTGGTCCGGCTCAACCACCAAATCATCATAACTCACGATATGTCTCGGATCTGGTATGTACTCCCAACCCGATCCAAAATCTCGAACGGTCCGACATATCGGGGCTCAACTTCCCCTTAATGCCAAAGCACCTAACACCTCGTGTCGGGGACACTCTCAGCCTTTAACACATGGGCTCCAACTCTGAACTCTAGAGGTCTACACCTCCTATCAGCATACGACTTCTGACGGCTCTGGGCAGTCAGCATCCACTCTCGAATCAATGCTACTCGAGCCACATCATCCTGAATCTGATCAGGGTCAAACCACTAACACTGCTCTGCTCATCCCAGCATAACGGAGTACGACATCTCTGCCCATACAGTGCCTCATAGGGGCCATCCCAATAGATGTATGCCAACACACAAACTCGTAGTATATCCTCCAGCGTCTGAATGATCCTCTCTGACTAACCATATGTCTGAGGATGGAATGCAGTAGTAAAATGTAAACTCGTCTCCAGGGCAGTCTGAATCTGCTGCCAGAACCTCGAGGTAAATCGTCCATCTCGGTCTGAGACGATCGTCCTCAGTACACCATGGAGTCTCACTATCTGCCTAGTGTACTTCTCAGCTAATCTGCTCACCGGCCACGTCTCCCTAATAGGAATGAAAAGTGCCGTCTTCGTCAATCTGTCCACAATAACCCAGATGACATCAAAACTCCGGCTTAGTCTCATCCCGGTCACAAAATCCATGGTGACGTCCTCCCACTTCCTCTGTGGAACAGGAAGTGGATGGAGCTCACCTCTAGGTCTATAATGCCCTATCTGGACCTGCTGGTAGGTCGCACACCGTGCCACATCGGCTTCAGCCTTTCCCACCAATATAAACGTCTCAAGTCCTGATACATCTTACTCGTACCTGAATGTACGGAGTAAGGTGTACAGTAAGCCTCCTGTAAAAACCTTTGTCTCAGCTCTGTATCAGTAGGTACACAGACGCGACCACGGCGTCTCAAAACTCTATCTGCTCCCAACAGGAACTGTGGTGTCTCATCCCGAGACATCCTATCTCGTATCCTCACTAGTGTCGGGCAGGTCCCTTGCTTCTGTTGGATCTCATTCAACAGATCAGGTATAACCTCTAAAGTACTCAGCCGGGCATCCTCATCCAGAAATTAAATGTCTGACTCTAACCAGATCAAATCCCTCTGTACCCTCTAGCTGTGCCCAAAACAGGAGCAGAAGTCAGACGTCTCTTCAGCTCCTCAAAATTTTGTATGCACTGATTAGACCATACAAATCTGGTAGTCTTCCTCAACAAACTCGTCAGTGGATGGGCAATCACAGAAAATCCCTCCACAAAGCGTCTGTAGAAACCGGCTAGGCCAAGGAAGCTACGTACTTCCTTGACGTTCGTCGGTGTAGTCCAAGCTTCTACTGCCTCTATCTTCGCCGGATCAACCTTGATCGCCTCAGCTGAAACCACATGACCCAAGAATGCTACCTCTGGCATCCAGAACTCACACTTAGAGAACTTAGCATAAAGTTCTCTATCCCGCAAAACCTGCAACACAGTCCTCAGTTGTCCTGCATGTTCCTCTCTACTGCAAGAGTACACCAGAATATCATCTATGAAGACCACCACAAACTGATCCAAGAAGTCGATGAAGATACTGGTCATCACTCCATAAAGACGGTTGGGGCATTCGTAAGCCCAAATGACATCACTACCAACTCATAGTGGCTATATTTGGTCCGGAATGCTGTCCTGTGCACATCCTGCTCTCTCACCCTCAGCTGGTGATATCCTGAGCGCAGGTCCATCTTGGAAAATTATGCCGCTCCTTGAAGTTGATCCAACAAGTCATCCATACGCGGCAATGGATACTTGTTCTTAATGGTCACCTTGTTCAGCTATCTGTATGATATACACAATCTCAACGATCCGTCCTTCTTCCGTACAAAGAGAACAGGTGCTCTCCATGGAGATACACTAGGGTGAATAAAACCCTTCTCGGCCAACTCCTCGAGTTGCTTCTTCAGCTCCAACATCTCAATAGGCGCCATCCGATATGGGCCTTCGAGATCGGTCTCGTACCAGACTCTAACTCGATACGAAGGTCCACACTCCTCTGAGGTGGCAAACCGGACGACTCAGTGAACACATCTGCAAACTCACAGACCACTGGGATATCCTCTAATGCTGGACTTTCCCCCTCCTTCATTGCATAACGCCAGAAGACCTCACATCCCTGTGCAAACAGTCTAGCTGCTCATATCGCACTGATAACCATCCCAGATTTTCCAAGGTCCTAACCTTGGAAAACCTCTATCTGTCCTAACTTGGTAGAGAGGGTAACAGTCCTCCTACCTACATCTCGTACAGCCTGATGCTTGTCCATCAAATCTATACCTAAAACAACATACTCATGCACCAACGGCATGATAACCAGATCAACGGATAATACACAGGTCCCTACACAAATGGGACAAACAAATATCTCATGGGTGCCTATGACCCTACTACCATCGGGTAACCCGATACTGAAGGGTGTCCCTTCAGTCGTAACTAACTCATACGCTCAACACAGGCATCAGATATAAAAGACTGCGTAGCACCCATATCAAATAAAACTCTAACAGGTAAACCATGAATCAGAATGGTACCTGTAACAGTCGGTGCAGCTGGCTCCTCTTCATTCCTCAGCTCAAAAGACTCTATCCTGAGCTCCTCTGGTATCAGTGGCATTCCCGCCACGACTTCTGCCTCTACTCGACCCAGGAGCAGCTCCCTGAGTAGTAGGATGATCCGGGACTCTCTGTTGTCCCTGTGTCTGTTGCTGCTGAGGTGGTCTCTGTCCACCCCCAGCTACACTAGCAGGAATAGAACCCTACTGAGACGATGCTCCACCCTGTCTACAAAAGACAGCTCTGTGTCCTCGTCCACCACAAGTGAAGCAAGTCACTATCTGCCTCGTACACTCTGGTCTAATATGTCCATACTCAGCACAGTTGAAACACTGTCGTACCCTATCTGTAGCCGGTGCAGATGAGGGCTGACTCTGGCGGCTCTGGCCTCGTCCTGAACCAGCAGCTCCTCCAGTACCACTGGTCTGCCTAGTACGTTGTCTCTTCTCAGACCCTCCGGTCTGAGAAGCTCTCCTCTGACTAGCCCGCTCTCACTCATAGTCGGCGGCTCTATCCTAGTAGTCCATCAAGGACTCACAATGAAAACCTGCCATATAGGTCCGGGTGACATCCCTCAGTCGTCGGGAAAACAGATATACGTGCTGATCTGTAGAAGGTGCAGCTGGTCCTACCAATGCCAGCTCCTCCTGAAATCTCCTGATAGCCTCTGAGACTGGTACATCCTCGAATCCAGCCTCAACAAAATCTAGCAGAGTCTCCCTCCTCAGTGAGGCAGGGCAGAAACTCTCTCTGATCATGGTCCGCATCTGCTCATAACTGTCAACCTGTACTCGTACAGACCTCCACTAGTGTTGTGCTAAGTCTATGAACAGAGTCTGCACTAACTCTATCTGCCTATCTGCTGGACATCTAATGGACTCTAGAGCTGAGTCCACATGTCCAATCCACAGCTCAACCTCGAGCCCCACCTTCTCAGAGAAAGGGAGTACACCCATCTGGTGAAATGCCTTCAACCAAGTGTCTAGTCTAGGCCCTCTATGCTCCTCTGTAACTCGAGCAGTCTCAGCTACAGGTGCCGGTGTAGCTGGCACCTGTGTAACTCCATGGGATCTCTCAGATGATCCCTCATGTACTGGCAGATCCGGGATAGGTCTACCTGCTCTGGCAGCCTCCTCCACTCGCCGGATATAGTCACGAAACTCTAGTCCTCCCATGGAGACATAATCCGAGTCATTTGACTGGACTCGCTGTGAACCCTGTCTCCCAGCTACGCTGTTCCCAGCCTCAGGAACGACACTCTCAACAACGTCCTCGTGAACCTCCTCCGCTGCACGTGGATCAACAGCGGTGGACCCTGTCTCCCAGCTACGCCGTTCCTAACCCGTCCTCTACCTAGATTGCGTCTACCTCTACCTCGTCCAACTGCAGGTAAGACTCTAGTCTGAACAATCTGCAGAGGACGTAAACCTAACTCAGAAGGTTACATATATGCCGTATGTATATATCAAATCAATCACAACAGAATATCTATATATATATTGTCAAGATCTTCAAAGGGGTGATGGCTCACGTACACGATATCCCAAAATATTTCGTACTCATTTATAAACCAAAACCTTTTGAAAAGTCATACCCCTTTTCGGGTTCTGTTTATTTATCTATTCGAACTTTATTGCAGATTACTAGTGCCATTGTTGTCAACCTGACTCTGATGCCAACTTTGTAACACCCCAAATCCGTAGGACTCGAGGTGCTACTGGGCTAGGATCTCACAATGGATCCTGGCCCTAGCCTGACAACAAGTTCACGCAATCTTACAACAAGGTACCAATAGATTAAATACAAAACATTAAACTGTTATAAAAGTATCAAAAGGTTTATACAAGTACTGTTGAGTACAACAAAACATAATCATATACATGATCAAAAGATCCCATCCCACGAGGACGACCCAGTGCACGGAGCCCTCAGCAGATCACCCCTCTGGATCACTCTGCAGCTCTCCTAACCAGCAAAGGATCTGCAACACGGTATAAAATCGTTAGCTAACCATACACATATATAAGAAGATGCATAGGCACAATCACACACCAATGAATCATAAACACATCACCATGCTATCACACATTTACCCGGTTTATTATCTTTATAACGTCCAGTCATTCAAGCGTATATATATATATATATATATCAATATGAACGTATGTGACACGAGGAATATAACCCTCGCCTCTCACGAATAGTGCCAGCTAGAGTGGAGATCTGGTCCCACCTCCCGTGTACCCTATGGGAGTGGTGCAGGTGGCCGGCCCATTGAGCTAGACTGGCCTGCCCGAAGAGAAGCTCCAGACTCCCAGCGGAATGAAAGGACAATTTGTCACGGCCCTACAATGGGCAGTCACTAAACCATAGGTAGGTAATCAACATAACTCGGGCTATCAATCATACAACACACACCATTCATGCACACATCCAATATATGGATAGCAGCTAAGTAAGTCCTATGGACTTACCTCAATCTCTAAAGTCTTAACTCAACTCAACTCAAACGGCTCCAACTTTGGAGATCAACACTGCCTAAACAAGGCATAACAACATATATCATACTCATATCCACCACAGGGGTCACACCTAGACCCAAGGGATCCATAAGGATCATAACCTAACTCGTAAACATCAAAGCCATAACTGGCATAAACGATAACGTACTCAATATCATTTTAACCTCATTCACAAACCTAGCAAGCTACTAACCCGCTCATACTAGGAAAGGAAAGGATCTACCTAACTCTAGGTCGATCCGGGACAAGATGCACCTGCGTGATGGAAAGACGCAGGGGCGGAACAGGAAACCCGCAGGCGCGGCGGAACTCAGCCGCGGGCGCGGTGACAAAGGACGCAGACAACGCAGGCAAGGCGCGGGTGCTGGCGCGGGCGCTGCGGCACGTCGTCCGCAGGGGCAGTGGCTTCTGGCCGCGGGGGCAGCGACAGTGTAGAAGATGATCCCGCGGTTCTTCTTTCACTCTTCACGTGATCAATTCACGTCTTCTTTTCACCAAAACCAAGCATATACATATACATACACATACCAACATCAATACCCTTAAACATGCATCTAATCCTAAGCTAGGAAGATGGAATCAAGGAAAGAGAGAAGAAGAAGCAAGATCACTTACCACCCTTGTGGTCCTAGGCTGCAGGGAGAGGTCACACACCTCAGTAGCTGGCCTCCAAGCTCAGCAAACCAACCACTAGCATCAACAACAACATCCACCACCACAACTCTCTTACAAACTCAAGGGAAAACCAAGCACAAGATCAAAAAGGGGAAGGAGAAGCAAGAAGGACGTGAGCAATTGAGGAAGAGAAGTGAAGAAGAAGCCCTTGATCAGCCAAGGGAAAGAATAAGAGAAGGAAAGGGTAAAACACGGGTCAAGGAGTCAACAAAAACGGCTGCAGCCGCAGGAAACCGCAGGCGGCGAGCTTCCTGGCCGCAGGGGCGGAAACACGGACAAGCCGCAGGGGCGGCCTCACTCACACGCAGGGGCGGCTAAGGCCAAAAATGGCTCCAAAGGCTAAGGCTCTTACATGAGGAAAGTAGAAGCAACAAGGCCGGCCTAGGATAGAGGAAAGAAGAAGCCAAGATGGGCCGTGGAAAAAAAAACTGAGTGGTGCGGCCATTCCGTGGAAGGAGAAGGCATAGTGGGCCTCCTTTAAATGAGTTATGGTAAGGAGAAATTGACCCATGTAGTTGGAAGATATTTCCCCCGGTTACACTCAGTTTAATCTAAAAAAAATCCGGCAACTCAACCGATATTGGAATGAAAATTTTCGGTTATCACAATTAATAATTTGATAACAAATATTTTTTCTAAATTACCTAATTACTTTTATAGAATCTTTCAACAAATAACTCACGATTTACCTAATTATTTTTTTAATCACCTAATTATTTTAAAAAGTATGCTCATAATTTAAGATAACATTATACTAGATTTTACTTGATTAATTTATCGTAATTTAAAAATATGCACAAACGATTCACATTATTAATTTTATAAGGTTTTTTTAAAAGTATGGAGATATTATCCCAAATTCTATGGGTGTTTTAACCATATTAAAATATTTTTGATATTATCTTAAATCTCTATTTTTAAAAATATAAAATACTATTTTGGGTTTGGTAGGAAACAAATGTGAAATTTCCAAAACATATTTTTTTTCTATTTTTTACGTAATGTATATTATATCAAAATTTAGAAAACATAACTTATTTTGTAATTAATTAATAAAATAATAATAATAAAATATATTTTATTTTAGATAAAACTTGCACAATGAACACTAAACTAGTATATTATAAAAAGATAACAAGCTAGCATATAAAGTTGGTAATCTTATTATTGGTTGGTTTTCGGATGATATCATACCGAATTTATATAATAAGATTAAAATTTAACATGTACGTGTATGTTATATCTTACCCATCAAAATTTCACAAATACTAATTAATTTAGTAATATGTATTGGGATGATGCATTTTTTTTTGTTAAACGAATTTTTAAGTCTAAATAAGTAATTAATAAGATATATTAAGCTAAGATAACAGTTAATAACATAGCAAGGTTGGAGAATTATCACTAACCCGATGTCCCTTACTGCGAGATTGTTGAAAGCTAGGTACTTTCCCAACAATTCTTTCCTAGAGGCTCAAGTGGGATTTCACCCAAGTTACTCTTGGAGAAGTATCCTTTTAAGGGCAGAGACACTCTGCTCCTCAAAATCTTCGGGTGATTGACGTTATTGATTGGTCTGAAGGAAAGTGGACATTTCAGCTCTATCGGAGTATTTTTGTTTGGCCGACCAGGAGGCAATCCTAAGGATTCCGCTTAGTGATTCTGGATGTATGGACAAGATTTTTTGGTATTATACAACGAATGGTGTGTTCTCTGTTAGGACAACCTACCATGTGGTTCGGGAGGTGCTTGTCAACGAATGTTGTCCATCTTCATCGTCATCTTCGACAGGTACTGCTCTATGGAAGAAGTTTTGGAAGATCAAGATGACCCCTAAAATTGAGGAATTTGCTTGGCGTGCTTGTCTCGATTCCATTCCCTGTTTGGAGCCGTTTGCTCGGTGATGTGCACCTACTGATCCGTGGTGTCACTCTTGCGGTCAGATTGAATCTTCTATTCATGCGTTGGGTCACTGTTGGGAAGCTTTGAAAGCTTGGGAGGGTCTTCCCGGTGCTGTCCATATCTTACGCAGGGTGTCGTCTATGCAAAAATGGTTGGAGGAGGTTGTGTTGACCCCTGTCTCGGACCAACAACGGTGGATGGCGATGTTATGGGTTGTTTGGAAGGTAAGGAACAGGCTTGTCTTTGACGGGGTTCGATCAAATGTTGCGGTACTTTTTGAGGAAGCTATGTCCATCTTAAGGGATCTTGACGACTATTAATGTACGCCTTGCACCGCACCCATGCCTGCGCCTACTCCTGCTGTATGGAAATACCCGCCAAGTGGGGTGATCAAAATTAACTGTGATGCTTCTGTTATGCCGGATGGAAGAACCGGGATCGGAGTGGTTGCTCGAAACTGCACTGGAATTGTTTTGTGGGCTGGTTCAAGATGCCTTCAGGGCTCAAGAATGGTGACTAATGCAGAAGGCAAGGCCATTCTTTGGGTAGTTCAGATTGCTCAAGAAAGGGGATGGATGAAAATTAAATGCGAAACGGATGATGCTAATCTTGTTCGTTGGCTTAACTGTAGTGACCCCGTCCGTGGCAGCATTGGTGGATTGTTGGGTGTTCTAAAGGCAAAGCAGTCTTCTTTTGAGTTCTGCACTTGGAAGTTCACGCGCAGAGAGGGCAATCGGATTGCCCACTGGCTTGCTAGGATTTTACCTGCTCAAACTTTGTTTTTTGATTCGTGGCCTGATTTCCCGTTTGATCTTTGTAGACTAATTGAAGCAGATGATGCTAATGCTTGAGATTGGTTTGGTTATAAAAAAAAAAAATTCTATTACGTAAGTAAAGGAATATTATATGATAACAGAAAATATTAAAGATAATTAAATTTTTCAATTTTTTTTGAAGAATCAATCGTTTTTAATTATGAAAAAAACTTTATATTTTTAGCACATTACAAATTAAAAAAAAAAACATCATAAACATCATCCAAATATTAATATTTTGATGACATGTAAGATTCTGGTTGTCACATCATCACCGGAGTTCCAGAAAAATAAGACGTATTTTTTTGGTAAATAAGTTGATAATTTGTATAGGTGATAGTAATTTTATAATTGATATTATTTTGGGTTGTTTTTTCAATAAAATTAAACAGAAGATACGTAGAAAAAGAATAATAATAAAAAAATAAAATATTATTTGATAAGAGTATATAAGTAGCATAGAAAATATATCCTTAAATATTATATTAATTAGATAATAGATATGATATAACTAGATAGAATGATAAATATTTAATTACAATTTAATCAAATCAGTATCATACTAGGATTCGAATTCAACAGGCGGTTAGGAATAACAGCAATATACATATATATATATCTTTCCAGAGAATTACAGATCGATAAATAATCACCTAAAGCTTCCTATAACCTGATAGAAAACCCTTCAAATTCCTCAGTAGAGATCATAAGAACTTAACCACCATGAACGGCGTTCCAGGTACAGCTCATCCCTTGGATTGGTCTAATTCCAATGTAAGCCAAAGAATCGTTATCGTCTTATATGGAATTTTCCCTTACCTCTTGGTTGGCCTCGTAATAATACAATTGCTTATAAACTGCTATTGTTACCGTCGTCGTCGACAACGATTTCCTATCACCGACGTTGAAGCCCCACCCCTTCCGACTGTTGTCAACACCGCCGTGATAAACGCTCCAAGTTCGCCACGTCCACTGTCAGAGGCTGAAGAACTAAGAGTTAAAGAGATCGCGAAGGGGTGCACTGAGTGTGCAGTTTGTCTCGCGGATTTCGCGAATGACCAAAACGGCGTCGTTCATAGGACGCTGAAACCGTGTGGCCACCGGTTCCATCAGGTTTGCATTGATGAGTGGCTGATGACGATGCACAACTGCCCGATTTGTCGCGGTGTATCGCAAGATTCGTCGCTTGCAGTTCATTTGATCGGATGAATGTTGGTGAAGCTGATTGCTGGTTGGTCATTATTTTCAAGAGATCGATCAAGTACAGACTACATGCAGAAGAGAATTCTCTGCGAAGAGCATTAATCGTGTATCAAATCCGTTTGCGCTTCTTCAGTTTCTACAATAAATGCCCTAAAATGTATTCTATTAGCATGAATTGTCCATAAATATCCTGTGTTATTTAGCTTTACACCTTTTTTTGTTCTGCAGTACCTAATCAACTAGGTTTTTCCCTAATATTGGTTTTGTGTCAATCAGTAGTTATGATTATGATTATAAATTGTAAATTACATATTTGGATATACATTGATTCGACTTTATGACAGTTTTGCTCCTAGAGGATCAATGGACCGATTATGCTAACCGCTCTGATATCCAATTAAATTTGACGGAAATATCTCGATTGGATGTGAAATTTTATTTATTTATTATTATTATATTATTATTATTATTATATTCAACGCTAATAATTTCTCCATATTTTGGTTAAATTAGAGTATTCCAAAGGGTTAGTTGCAAGGTTAAGGATTATGGATCAAAGATCGGATTAGCTTTGAAACAATTAAACAAGATAAAGGGACGGAAATAAGTCAATAACTAAATAATCATCATCACTACTGACTAGTAAAGATTAAGCATCAACCGTATTTAAAATATGTATGGAAAGTCTTTTCATGTATTTTCAACTGGGGCCGACTGCTAACGTAATCTAAAGTGACATCGTAATAATGTAAAAGACAATCTAACATTGTTTGCCTAAAAGTATACAAATTTGACCTTGCTCTTAGCTTCAAACTTATCCACGACAATGCCCTCGACTTTACCCTTAAAATTACCCACGACATCACCCTCAACGTTACCCTCGTTCTTAATCTCGAATTTATCCTCAGAGTTTCCCTCGAACTTTACCCTCGATTTTACCCTCGAAGGTAACCACGACTAAATATTCGTGGCTAATTTAGCCATGAAAACAAGTTTCGAGGATAAATACCGTGGGAATTTTTAGCCACGGCCTCTGTAGCAACGAAATATTTTTCGTGGCTAAATCCGTGGCTAAGTTCGAGGGAAGTCTGTTAAGTGGGTATTTTCGTGGTTACTACCGAAGCTAATACCGTGGCTACAACGGTGTTTTCTGGTAGTGGTAAAGAAAGATTAACGTGCATTTTTACTTTTGATTAAACATCAATTTTTTTTTCATAATTATTTTGCTATCGAGTAACAATTTGATAACTTGTATAAATAAACATAGAAGATTAAACAATACATATCTTAATTTTTTATTTAAGATAAATTATAATATTTACCATGTCTGGCAAACATTTTTAGAACTTGTATAAATAAAAGATTTGTATGACTAAACCAATTTTTTTTCTTGACCTTTTGGCTAGGATTAAGTATAAAATACTTATTCGGATTAACCTATTTTGTATGTGGTCTAAATTATCCTAAGTTGATTATCAAGTAATACTAATATTTTGAGAACTTGTATACATATTTATTCATATTGGATTAATATTTGGTATATGGTTAAGATCAAGTATCATATTTATTCATATAAGATTAATATATGGCATGTGAATCTGAATTATCCCACGTCGATTATCAAGTAAGACTAATATTTTGTAAGACTAATATTTTGAGAACTTGTACAAATGGAAGTTTTACCAGTGTATGCATACGCTTCTAGCCATGTTATTATTGTATCTACGAGTTTTCTTTTTTATTTTTTCACAATTGAACATACGATTAATGAACATAAAAGGGTATAATATCTTCCGAGTATGGTAACTTTGTATGTACTATCATACTATAATTAAATGCTCCGATTCAATCTTAATCTTTGATCTATTATAACTCATCGACTCTTAGATGTTCTCATTTCTCTCCGTAAAATTAGTTTTACAACGAATCAAGTTCAAGTGAAACATATTCTTTTGTAAGGAGTAGGAACCTCTCAGATACGTCTAATTAATAAATAAATCAACGTTCAAGATATTGGTCAACTATTTTTTTTATGAAGAAAGGTAAGGAGCTCCTTATTTTTAGGTTGTGGACCAGTCATGGGCTTTCGGTGTCAGGTCCGAAGAATCATATTTTATCTAGAATAAGATATGATCTTAATATAAGAAAATGATAAATACGATCGATATTCTAGAAGAAAGATCTTCTAAGACTTGGGAATCAAGTAATATGATTCCAAGTCTATCTTTAAGTTTCCCGGAATGCTACGAGCAAGGACTTCACAATGAGTTCTAACTCTAGCTTGACAACGAGAACAATACATCTTGCAACACGACAAAATTTATAAAACTGAAAAATATCTATCATGCGGAAATCAAAGTCATGCAATGAAACTGTCAGCCTCAATACATCTAGCATTATAACACTAGTCGCAAAAAACAATAATAATAGTATTATTACACCCGATCCTAATAAGTAGGCAAACTCGGCTGACCACTCGCTCCGGATCACTCCATATCTTCTTATCATGTTTGTAATCTATCAACCAAATTAGCGGTATAAAATCATTAGCTAACAGTTCTAAATAGCATTGCTAAATAAACGGAGATAGCACAATCACATATAAAGAATATTAACAATTCAACATGCTTTCACACAATTTCATTTATTAACTTCGTTAGGTAATTCATACTATATTCAACTTATTTTGTGGCACGAAGTTCTCCCGACCCTCGCCTTCGTATACCTGGGTGGACTGGTCAGGGAGAGTCTCCCAGCCTCGTGTCAGAGTTGAAGTGATGTCACGACCCGTTATACATACATTTGGGTCTTAAACAATATCTAGTAAAATCGTCCTACTCAAGTCAATTATTACCATCATGCAACACACACCACTATAACAACACAAGCTAGCCCACGGAAAGGCGGCTAAGTAAGTCTCAACGCCTTACCTCGACATGAAGAAGAAAACCCAATCTGGAACATTTGTAAGGATTTTTGGAAAGTACACAAACTAGACTATATACCTAATATACCAATAAACGAATTTAATTTCTAGCAGGTTATTCACTGACCTAGTTTAACCCCGAACGAATCGACTCGGACATGAGTACCTCAGTATTGTACCAAGTGATTATGAGTATAAAAATATGTCTATAAATATATTAATTTAACATTAACATACTCTTAAATATTGAAACTCTTATTTTAATTTTAACTTTGATTATCTACTAAAACATGTAAGATAATTTAAGCCCACTATTAACAAAACTAGAACTAAGATCACCCACCACAATAGATTTCTAACCAATATTAAACATTAAATCTCTTGTAAATAATTGCCAAAATGTTTAGAAACTTTTTTGAGATATGGGAGTAGGATACAATGACAGAGAAATTTATAATCAATTTGATTGGTGTCATGTGTCAATGGAAGAATGCTCCAAATTTGTATATTTTTAAAGGTATTGGATTACAATTAATTGAATATTATGATTATTGTTGAATATGCCTTGAATAGAGCTTATTTTTGTTTGACCCATTTTTATACTTGGCTTCCAAGTATAAACTTGTCAAGTTTGAACCGCCCAAGTATAAACCTATCAAATATAAACATTCCAAGTTTAAACTTGTCAAGTTTAAACCTGTCAAATATAATTCTGTCCAATTATAGAACTAAGGGTTTTATTCCTATATATATAGGGTTTCCTTAGTCTACAATCATCTTATTATTTTTTTGATCATCTGTTCATTTGGGATAACCTAGTTATTATCCGTAATCTTGGATAAATTTTTTTATCCTCATTGTAATCTGAAAGTCCTCAATAAAATCTCTTTGAAAAGTGGAGGTAGCCTTTATTGGGTGAACCACTATAAACATGTGTGTTGTCTTTCTTGTTTGTTGAATTATGTACTTTCTCAATGATTCCGCACAACAAACTAGTATAAGAGCTTTTGGTTCTTTGGTTTTCTGTAATTTGGGAGAAAAATGTCTTCTTTCAACATAACGATCCACATGTTCACAGGGAGGAATCAGTTTGTGACAAATCAAGATGCGAGCATTGCTGAAACAACATGACTCATGGGCCCGTTGTCTAGGAAGGAATCCAATAAGAAAAAGGTGATGTTGTTGAGATGACCACTAAGGGGGATAAGACGCATTCGATCATCATGTTGTGTCTCGCAGATGATGTCTTATGTGAAGTTTCGGATCAAGATACCACAACCAAACTGTGGTTGAAGTTGGGGAGCCTCTACATGACGAAGTCTCTCACCAACAAGTTATTTTTGAAGCAACGTTTGTCCATCCAATGAATGCGGGAACGTACGCAACTTCGTGAGCACTTAGATCAATTGAACACCATTTTTTTTAGATTTGCGTAATATTGATGTTAAGATTTAGGACGAGGATGTTGCGTTGATTCTGTTGGTATCTTTACCTTCATCCTATGAAAACTTTGTTTAGTGAATTGTTCTTGGAAAATATACTATTACTTTAGAAGACGTCAAGTTTGCCCTTCATACAAGGGAACTACGCCATAAGGTGAATGAAAGCGGTGTAGGTAGGGATGGTAAGACATATGGTCTATATACAAACATAGGCAAGGGACAGGAAAAATCACGGAAGAAGTACATTAAGCCGTCTTTTTCAAAAGGTCCTAAGCCTGATGGCGTCTGCAACTATTGTAAGGAGAAAGGGCATTAGAAGAACAAATGTCCTAAAAAAGAAGAAACCGTAGGATTTTGGTTATGAAACTTCTGTAGAAGATGATTTTAAATCATATGAGGATATAGCTTTGGTTGTTGGTGGACACACGTATAGGTTGATATGTGGGTTCTTGATTCTGGAGTTTCCTATCACATATGTCCTAATAAAGAATGGTTCGAAACTTACAAGAAGGTAGATGACGTCAGTATTTTCATGGCCAACGGTTCTGTTTGCAAGGCGGTTAGAATTGGCTCGACTAAAATCAGGACAAGTGAGGGAAGATTATGTACATTGAACGAGGTCAGACATATTCCACTTATTACTAAGAATCTTATATCCTTGAGTATGCTGAATAGCAAGGGATTTTGTTTCAAAGGTGAAGGTGGAGTTTTGAATGTCTGTAAGGTATCTAATGTTATTTTGAGAGGTGTCAAAGGGGGCACTTTTATATTTCCTATAGGGTTCTATTGTATCCGAGTTTGTTAATGTTCCATCTTCAAAGTTTCACAAGTATGATATGACTAAGTTGTGGCATATAGGACTTGGTCATATGGGTGAAAGAAGATTGCGAGCTCTGGCAAAGGAAGATCAATCATCAAAAGCTATTCACTAGAGCTTAGCTGAGGGATGCTTAAGAAGAGTTGGAGTAAGACCTCAACAAGGGTATGACTTTAAGGATATGGTTGATTATGCTCTACATGTTGCTGAAGTGGTAGATACTCATGAATAAACTTGTGCAAACGCGCCCGTAAAAACGCACGGGTATAGCACATAAGGTAGGCCCATCCGGGCCGCTAAGCCCGGCCCACCAAGCCCGTTTTATTTATTTATTAATTTATATATGTAATATATATATATATATATATATATATATATATATATATGCGAATAGTAGAAATCAAACCCGATACCTCAAGATAAGGTTCAAATGTTCACGACCATTGAGCTATTATGAATTATGTGTTATAATTTTATTTATTTTATATTTAATATGTATAATTTTTATTTTTTCAATATATATATATATATATATATATATATATATATATATATATATATATATATATATATATATATATATATATATAACGGGGCACGCCCGCTCCGCGTGGGTGTAGACAAAACCTCAGGCCTGAAGTCCGGGCTCGGCCGAGTCCGGCCCGCAAAACGAGTAAATTTTTAATGAGAGCCCGCCCCGGTTCCGGGGATGCCCATGTCTACTCATTAATCATCCACCTTTAAAGAAATTGTATATGAGTTTGAAGCTACACAATGGTTTGTAGCAACGGGAGATGAGATGCAGGATATGGGAGCATCTTGAAAAATTCTAGGAATGGAGATTCCTAGAGACGGAGATCATAAAAGGCTTTTCTTATCACAAAAAGGCTACTTTGAAAAGGTGTTGTCAAGATTCGAGATGTCATCGGCCAAGCCTATTGATACACCTAGTGCTACTAACATCCATCTTACCGCTCAGTTTTCACCTCAGTCGAATGAGGGGAAGAAGTATATGTCACGAGACCCTTATGTTGGTGCAGTAGGGAGTTTGATGTATAATATGGTCTGCACAAGACCAGATCTGACACAAGTTGTTAATATCGTCAACTGGTTCGTGGGACAACATGGAAAACAACAGTGGAAAGTTGTGAAGAGGATCAGGGTGAAGAGTAAGAACTGCTGATAATCTTGCTGATATGTTCACCAAGACGGTACCTCGCAACAAGTTCCAACATTCTCTAGACTTGCTAAACGTCAGAAGTTGTTGAGTGCCCAATGGACACATTTGAATAGAGAGAGGAGTTGGTCTAAGCATTGATTAATGTATAAGGTTTGTCATTAAGTAATGCATCTGGTATGGGCATTGACTAATGCATTTGATATGGGTGTTGACTAATGCATCCGGAGAGGAGTTGACTCGGGCATTGACTAGTGCATCTGGTATTTCAGTGAGGATTCAAGTCAATGTGGAGATTTGTTGAATATGCCTTGAATTGGGCTTATTTATATTTGGTTTTTTTTCTGCTTGACCCATTCTTATACTTGACTTCCAAGTAAAAACTTGTTAAGTTTGAACCGCCCAAGTATAAACCTGTTAAATATAAACCTTTCAAGTATAAATCTATCAAGTTTAAACCTGCAAAGTATAATCCTACCCAATTATAAATGTAACACCCCAAATCCGTATGACTTGGAGTGCTACTGGGCTAGGATCTCACAATGGATCCTGGCCCTAGCCTGACAACAACTTCACTGAATCTTACAACAAGGCACCAACAGATTAAAACAAAACATAAAAACTGATATATATATATATATATATATATATATATATATATATATATATATACATATCAAAAAGGTGATACAAGATACTGCTGAGTACAAAGTCAAACTAAAATCCGTACAATATGGATAATCCAAAATCCCACGATGTCGCCCAGTGTACGGAGCCCTCAGCAGATCACCCTCTCTGGATCACTCTGCAGCTCTCCTAACCTGCGAGAGATCTACAACACGGTATGAAACCGTTAGCTAACTATACACATATATAAGGAGATGCTAAAGCACAAACACACATCAAAAAGGATAAACACTGTGTGGGACCTCTCAGATGGCAATCTCAGGAGCAGGTACCTGTACAGCTGGTACCTGAGTAACGGTGTGGGACCTCTCAGATGGCCCCTTCTTGTGCATGTAAGTCTGGGGCACGCCTACCGGCTCTGGCAGCCTCCTCAACACGTTTGATATAAGCATGAAACTCTTATCTACCCATAGAGACACGATCAGACTCACCAGACTGAGCTCTATGTGCCCCCTGTCCCTCAGCTGCCCCGTTCCCAGTCTCAGGAACGACGCTCTCAGCAACCTCCTCATGGATCTCTCCTGCTGCCTGGGAACCATCAGCAGGTATCCTACCTCGTCCTCGGCCTAGAGGGGGTCTACCTCTACCTCTACCTCTACCTCGCCCAGCTGCAGGTAAGGCTCTAGTCTGAACCATCTGCAGAGGACGTAAACCTAGCTTAGAAGGCTATATATATGTCATATATATGTATCAAATCAATCACAACAGAATATCTATATATATGTATTGTCGAGATCTTCAGAGGGGTGATGGCTCACGTACACGATAACCCAAAACATTTATACTCATTTTAAAACCAAAACCTTTTGAAAAGTCAGACCCCTTTCGGGTTCTGTTTATTTATCTATTCGAACTTTATTGCAGATTACTAGTGTCATTGTTGTCAACTTGGGCTCTGATACCAACTTTGTAACACCCCAAATCCGTAGGACTCGGAGTGCTAATGGGCTAGGATCTCACAATGGATCCTGGCCCTAGCCTGACAACAACTTCACTGAATCTTACAACAAGGCACCAATAGATTAAAACAAAACATAAAAACTTATATATATATATATATATATATATATATATATATATATATATATATATATATATATATATACATATCAAAAAAGGTGATACAAGATACTGTTGAGTACAAAGTCAAACTAAAATCCGTACAATATGGATAACCCAAAATCCCACAATGTCGCCCAGTGTACGGAGCCCTCAGTAGATCACCCTCTCTGGATCACTCTGCAGTTCTCCTAACCTGCGAGAGATCTACAACACGGTATGAAACCGTTAGCTAACTATACACATATATAAGGAGATGCTAAAGCACAAACACACATCAAAAAGGATAAACACTTGAGCATGATATCAAACATTTACCCGGTTTATTATCTTTTAATAAGTTGAATCACTTAAACGTATAAATAGATATATATGAAGATAGGTGACACGAGGAATATAATCCCCGACTCTGAGTACTCTAACCAGCTGGAGTAGTATCAGCACACCTCCCGTGTACCCTGTGGGAGTGGTGAGGGCCTTCCTTTGTACCAGATTTGACCTGACTACAGAGAACCTCCCAGACTCCACTACGGGATGAAAAGGAAAGGTTACCACGGCTACTACAATGGGCGGTCAATATAATATAGGTCGGTGACTATCATAATCATAAGCATGATATAAAGCATATAACAAACACCACTCAAGCATACATCCAATATAAGGATAGTAGCTAAGTAAGTCCTATGGACTTACCTCGATCTCAGAAGTAACTCAAGTACGATCCACTCTCAGAAACGTCCACTCCAAACTGGAGGACAACACAGCCTATACAAGACAGACATATATATATCACAATCCTATCACACAAAGGGTCACACCTAGACCCAAGGGATCCATAAGGGATCATATCTAACTCATAACCTCAAGGCCGTAACCGGCATATCTATATCATACTCGTCATAAACCGATACCTAGCATGGTACTAGTTCCCTCATACTAGAAAGGAAAGGAACTACCTAACTATAGGTAGCCCCGGGACAAGACGCACCTGCGTGATCTAAGGACGCAGGGGCGGAACGCAGGTAACCGCGGGCGCGGTGAAACTCAGCCGCGGGGCGGTGACAAGGATCGCTGGCAACGCAGGCACGGCGCAGGCGCTGCGGCACGTCTTCCGCAGGGGCGGTGACTTCTGGCCTCGGGGGCGGCGACAGTGCAGAATGAAACCTCGCGGCTTCTCTTTAGCTCTTCACGTGATCAAATCACGTCTTCTCTTCATCACAAACACACACATGCACAACAAACACATAACAACATCACCCTATGATTCATACAACTAATCCTAAGCTAAAGAAGGAAGAGTAAGGAAGAAGAAGAATGAAGAAGCAAAAAGGAAGAAGCAAGACTCACCACTACTAAAGATCCTAGCTGCAGGAAGGCTTAACACACATCAAGGCTGCCTTCCAAGCACAGCAACTCACAATCATCAACCACAAAGCCACAATTCTCAAGCAAAACTCCAAGAGAATCTCAAGCAAGCTCAAAGGAAGGGATGAAGAAGCAAGAAGGACGTAGGAACAGAGGAATGAAGTGATGAAACCATTGCTCAGCAAGGTAAAACGGGAGAAGTAAGGAAGGGTAAAGCACGGGTCAAAGGGTCAACAAAACCGGCTGCAGCCGCCGGAAACCGCAGGGGCGGGAACCCGCAGGGGCGGCGGTCAAGCCCGCCGGTGTGGCTAGGTCTAAGCTCGGCCAAAGCCAAACTCGGCCATGGTCCGATCTCGGTCCGGAAGAGTAGGGGTCTCACAATAAACGTAAGGGTTTTGTTCCTATATATATTGTAGGGTTCACTTAGTCTTTGATTATCTAATCATATAGAATAACCTAATTATTATTTGTAATTTGGGATAATCTATTTATCCTATCATTGTAATATGAAATTCCTCAATAAAATCTATTTGGAAAGTAGAGGTGACCTTTATTGGGTGAATCATTACAAACATGTGTGTTGTCTTTCTTGTTTGTTAAATTTTGTTCTTTTTTAATGATTCCGCAAAATAATTAATATAGATATATTTTGACAAATTTTATTATTTTTATTATTCATAATTTACTTTTCTCTATCCATAAAATATAATCTCGGATATGTTTAGAATGACTTTTTTATATAGAAAATAAGTAATATAAGTAATGAATTGATTTTAAGATGCTATTTGTATTTATTATATAAATTATTAGTCAAACATATAAAACTAAAACACTACGGTCATTATACATGAAAAATAATATTAATTATGTTAAAATATATAGTTATTTTGATAAAACGTAAGAGTTAAGAAATGAAAGTTAAGAAAGTATGGATGTGGAGAAAAAATAGTTAGAGTTTTATAAGCAAATATGGCGAAGAAAATGTTAAGAAATGGGGTTTGAAAATCTACCATTGTGGATAGTATAAAGCCAAATCTCATATTCTAAAGTTATTAACACATTAATAACACATAAGTATAACTCCAGTAGTTGAACCCTTTTTTACTATAGTCTTTGTTTAATTAACTAAATGAGCTCAGAAAAAAAATAGTGTATGTATTTATCTAAGGCTCGTTTGGAAGCACTGGAAATCATTTCTGATAACGAAATGATTCCGAATTAATAAAAATTATGTTTATTTAGAGGTCTTTTAATCAACTCCATTATGTTTTCATTCCACCACTCCAACCAAACGGACATTAACTTTGCATCCTTAATTATATTAACATATTTTACTCGCCCCTTTTCATCAACTGGAACTGAAAGCTAAAAGCACAGCCCAAAACAAAATTTGAATAAAAGTTTTCCTCCTTCTATAATCTGAGTTTAACTCCTTCATTATCCAAATCACACTCATATTAAACTCTTAAATAAACTGTTAATTAAACACATCCGATTTGTATACCGCAATCGTTCGACTCTAATGTAACCACCTAATCCAGCATAGATTAATACTTCCTAAGCTTCAATTCATACCCGTTAATCAATCCAACTTATGTAGTTTATACAAGGCTAAGGGTTATCTAGACTTACTCTCAACGTTTGGAATTCCTTTGGGGTCTACTAGCTGTTGGCACCTAGCACAAAAGGTGCTCGATTACTTGTTGCGAGTGCTCCACAAATCAGTCGAAGGAATTGAGAACCAAATAAGAAAGAGGTAGTGCCTTCATTGCTCGATTCTAAAGGATTCGTCAAACTGAATCAGGAAAACTTTACACCGATTGTCCATGTCGATGTATCTATGGATGTCGGTTGCGGCGTGAAAGGAGGTCTAGAGATGGAGGATTGGTGTTTGAGGAGAAAGGGAAGGAAGAGGAAAACAATTAGAAACAGATGAAAGGTGTAGAGGAAGAATCGGAGAACAAGACAAAGGCAACTACAAGAAGAAGATCGTGCATCAACAAAATTTGACTGTCCTCCTGAAAATTTGTGCTGACAGTTGGAGAAGAAGGATATGCTTTGACTGGACCGACTCGGTTCAAACACTACACCGGTTCGAAATTTGCTTTAAGTGAGAACTATTTATTATTAGATTTATTTAATTGAAAACCTTACTCAATTAAATCGAATACATTTTATCCTTTAATTTATTAAATTGAATACAACTATCAATTTAATTAACTCGATGAAGGTTGTCATTGACATAACAAAATGACTGTCGAAAAAAGACAATATAAATTTCGTAACTATCGACTAAAATTCACGGATATTATATTAATCATCCATACGAAACAAACTAAAAGAATTATTTTTAATAAATATCCGTGCAAGTCACGAGCTATGTACTAGTCTAATTAATAGCAATACGGTTGATGATTCAGTTGATAGTGGTGTTTTTTGTTGACGACGTAATTGTTAATACAACACTCGATGACAGTACAATTGTTGACGGTACAATTGACATTATAGTGGATGACCAATAATAATATTACAATTAGATGATATAGTTCTTTTAAAAAGTTTATGTAAAAAATTCAAAAAATAAAATTTCAAAATATTTAAAAAACTACTATTTCTTAAATTTTTAAATAAAGAGACAAAATTAAAACTCTAAATGGTGGTGTAATCTTCTCAATTTTTTGGCGATGGTGCCCTTTTTTTCTTTAGAAAATTAAAAAAATAAAAATAAAAATTGGACACCGCCAAAAGTTGGTGCTTGGGAAATAAAATTATTTATTTATAAATAAATTGAATTAATAGATTAAATTTTCATAGTAAATTTTATTAACTATAATCTAATTCAATGCTGTTGAAAATATTTTAAATAAATGTCATCCTGGTCATCGTCTTCAACCCCGTATATTCCTTTCTATGAGGCCCTTAGTTGCATTGTACTTAAAAAAAAGATAAATCTATAACTTGATTTCATCAATTAAGTGATTTTTTCGAAGTTTTCAAAAAATTTGCTAATAATCTTCGAACGACATCAGGGTACGTCCATTTTTGTTTTTCCCTTTTTTGACAAAAAATTAGTTGTAGAGTTGATTGATGGTGCCGACGTCCATATTAAAAATAATAATAAAAATAAAAATGACAACGTCATATGCCAACACTCAAATTAGCCGTCTATCAATATTTTTAACAAGTAAATTGAACGTCGTGTATATAAGATATCCTCTTAATTAACGTCTAGCGTGGATTAGAAGAATCTTCCAAATAAAAAAGATTACGAGAATCAAAATATATGTAAATTGCAAAATGCAGCCTCTAGAATGTTTCAAATTCGGAAACAAGCGTGGGCGCATTTTAAAATGGTAAAATATATTCATATCAAAATCCTTTCATAATCAACCTATTAATAATGCAGTGGATTAATGTATTGGGGGAAACCAAAACCCTCTACATCTTCAAATCAACCACGCCAACCATGGGAGGAACTCCAGTTACTTCCCCCAATTCAGATCCATATCCTGAATGCGATGCAGCTCAATTCTCATTCTTCTTGGTCGTCACATGTACAATTATCATTTACGTCTTGATTTTCGCAGCGATAGACCGTTTTTGCCGCAATCGACGTAGAAGAGGCATTGCAATTTCCGTCATCAATTCAAATCCTCATCGACCACCAGCCGATGAACGGAGGATTAAGGAGATCGCAATTGGATGCACAGAGTGCGCGATTTGCCTGGGAGAGTACGGAAGCGACGAAAATGGAGTAATTCGCCGGACTTTGAAGCCATGTGGCCACCGATTTCATCAGGCTTGTATCGACGTTTGGTTGCTGAATGAGCGTCGGTGCCCTGTTTGTCGTGTTTTATTATTCGATGAATCCTCTGTTTCGGTTCATGGCAAGCAATCTGCTTGCCATGTAGAATCGTAGTCCGATTGCCAACGATTGATCAGGTTCTAGCTAATTGTTTGTAAGTATCTTTCTCCATAAGTCGGCGGATTGATATTGAGTATCGGCCTAGCTAGAAGCCTAGGGTTATTGTGGTCGATTCTCTTTGGGATTTTCTTCATTTTTTAATTGAGTTCATCCCCTCTTTTTCGTTGAAGTCCGGTGCATTTTTAAAAAAAATATTTGTTCAAGTCCGATGCATTTTGACTTAGCTGCTGGTTGGCTTGCTATATACTATAATACTATGCTCAGGTATACATACAAGGCTATAAGTATTGTAATATAATTTGTATAAAATTATGCAGACAGACAGCTGAGTTCACATGATATTGATTCACAGGTAATTTGTATGAAATGAAAAAATTATGCAGGTAGCTGAGTCTAAAAAGTATGCAGACAGACAGGCAGCTGCGTCCAAATTTTGTATGAATATGCTAAATAAGTAAATATAGCTATATACAGAGCTTAATCAAACTGTAAGCTATATACAGAGCTTCATCAAACTGTATAGGCACATACACATTGGACCTTTGAGTATGCTAAACTGTAGTCTAAGTAAGGTTGAAGTACAAAGCTTAATCAAACTGTAAGCTATATACGAGTTTATTAGTGTATTACCCGTGTCTTGCACGAGATTTTGATAAAAATATTATTTGTTATTAGATTTCTGATTATATATAAACTATTTTTTTGTCGTTAGGTAGGGTAGATAATAAGCAATAAATATTTGTACACCTTACTTATAATATTATAATATTATATAATACATTAATAAAATATCTAACCGTATAATAATTCATATTTTGTTTTTTCTTCCCCTTATTATACTGATTCATATATTAATAGAAATAGTACATTGGTAGTATATGGTGTTAAATTAATTGCTATATATAACTTAATTTAAGAAATAACACAATCTCAAGTAACAAAAAAGGTGATTGGAATGGATGAAAACCATAACATTTAAAAGTGGATTTAATTAATTCTTTTCTTTTGTATTGTTAAAATTTGTTATGGATATGATTCTAATTTGTTATACATATCTCAGTAACAAAAAAGATGATTGGAATGGATGAATTTAATTAAGATTTGATTTTAATATTTCGTTAAATAATTTTGTAATGAATAAACTTAATTAATATTTTGGTGGGTTGTGGTTAAATGCTAAAATGACACGTGACAGTGAATATTTTTCTGCGTGACACGTAGCAAGAAGTGTTACTCCTATAATATATATAAGATCATACCGGATAACTAACATAATTTCAATGACAAGTAAGAACAAAAGAGTCTTTTTCATAAATAAAAAAAACACTATGCGAAAACACTACTTTTACCAAACACAAGTGTTTTTAAAAAACCAAAATACTAAAAAAAACAAAACACTCCCCCAAAATACTAAAAACACATACACTATTTTATTTTTTTTTTGTGTTTTTGTGCCAAACACAACTTTATTTTGTTTGGATTTAGTTTGTTAAATAAGATTATATCTATATTTTTTAATTTAAATTAAAATAATTAAGATTAAACTAAATTTAAACAAAAATATTTAAAATCTTATTCATAAGTTCAATAAAAATATACGAATTTCAATGAAATAATTTGGTAAGGCAAAAACTTAAAGTTATGAAATTGAACTTTAATCCCTATTTATTTATCTTTTAATTTTTATTTTTAATTAAAGATATATCAATTTTAATTTTCTTTTAGATTTTTTTATAAAAAATTAAATATTTTTTTCTAAATAAATTATATTGTCACAAATTGTATTGTCAGCTGTCGTATTGACATTGTCATCGATTGTATTATGGACAACGACGAGCCGCCCCTGCGACCACGAAGAAGATGGAACGTTTTGGCCTAAACCGCCTCTGCAACACCCTTGGCCGCGGGTTAGCGTCAGAGGACTTTACTCCGGCTGTTTTCGTCGGCTTTATGGTCTTAATTGTGGCTATTTGCACAACCTCTTTAATCCATTCTTAATGGTGGCTGTTTGCACAACCTCTTTACTCCTTTTTAATGCATTTTGTAGAATAAAAAGAGCCCTTGGCTTAGGCTAGAAGCATCTCATTTTCCCACAAAAACCTCTATCTTTCATTTGTCTTTTGTATGGAGTGCTAAGTCTTCCTTTGCTACATTGGGTGGATTGAAGCTTCATATAAGCTGGTTGTAAGTTCTTTTAAATAGAAGTTTTATTCAATATATAATTGTGTTATATTCTTTGTGTTTAACTTAGTTTGTATGTTTGTTTTCCACTTAGTTTGATCACCTAAGTTGTATAATTGCATGCAAAAGGCTAAGGTTAATTGGTTCCGGGTTCGGGTCATTAATCCAGTAGCAAACTCTTAGGTATGAACGGATTGTGATTATCTAAGTGTAAAAGGAATATAACTACATAATAAGATTAACAGGTTGTTTCTCTTTTATGTATCTCTTTATCTTTATTAGAATGCTAACTTGTTGTTTGGTCTTGTAGGTTTACGGACTAGGAACTCGTTAAGTTGTATTAATGCCGGTTGGCTTAATACATAAATATGATCAAGATGAGAACAATTATTGAATTCTTCTAAAAAGAACCAACCAAGTTATATGTATGTTAAGATCCAACCTAGTGTAGTTCTTTAATCAAGTTTATTTTCACCAACTTTATAATTGTCTTTGTCTTGTTTTGCTACAATCCAACCCCCCCTGTTACCAAATCAATATTTAAATCTAATAGAAACTCGATAAAACTCCCTTGGGTTCGACCCTTTCTTAATCACTATACATTGGTTAGTATTAAGTTCGGATTTAACTTGATAAGTTTATTATAACGACCTTAGGAAATACGCTTGTCAAGGAGATAGTCCAATCTAACCGCTTTCCAATTGCAAAAAAAAAAAGAGGGCTTGTTAGAACGACTTTTCATTTACACAGGAGATATGCCTGGAAGAGAGACCCCGAGTTCCCCGTAATCCTCCGCAAACCCCTCTTTTGAAATACGAGTCCCGAAAATGATGCGATCACATATCCTTTCCTCTTTTCTTCTTTTTTTTGGCCTTGATCCAGTGTGGCGATTTTTGGCTTGTAAACCATGAAAATCGTCAGAGGTTTCCTTTCAATATGTGAAAAGGCATTGTTTTTGTGGGATTGATTGCTAAACCCTTGGACCTGATATGCCATTTTCAGAGGTGGGGGAGGCAAAGAGAGAATTTTAGGTTTTAATTTGCGAGATTGAATCCGGGAATGGAGGCGCGCGAATTTTTTGTGTGGCCGCGTTCTTTTTTCTATTGTCTGGGGGTTGGGGCTTGTCTAGATCTTGGTTTAATTAGACTGTAAACTAATACTTCTCTTTTTCTTTTCTTTGTTTTAATTAATTGTGGGATCCACTGACGGAATATTTGAAAAAATATGTCTTGTGGTGGCAAATTATTAACAAAGTATAATATGAGATGTTTAATTAATAAAAATTATAAGAGGTGTTTAAATGAAAAAGGAAGAAAAAAGAGGTAGTTTTGTGTAATTTACTCTATTTTCTTTGTTTTTTTTAATGACTTAATTGATTTCACATCCGAAGTGGAGAATTGGATAATTTTTAAAAATAAAATATGACTTTCATGTATCTAATCGTGTGCTTATCTCAAGACATGAGCCTATTCATGCTTTTAGTTTCAACACAGTCATAATAACTCAAGTTTGTACAAGAGAGTTCCTTCACAAAATGGGACTAGGTAGGGAAAAAAATTGATAGTCCCGGAAATGTAAATAAAACAAGGATGACAGGTATAGAGGAAACGTTGACATCTATAACAACAAAGTCTATCAAAACATCAAAATTGTTAAGATGTATATGCACATCAGTCATCTTACCGAAAGGTTTAACTGTAGTTCTATTAGCCATTACAAGAGTGAACTTAACAGGTTGAATGTCTTTTGGTTCAATTTGTTGCAAAGATCTAGTGGAATAATACTTACACTAGCTCCAAGGTTACAAAGACAATCGTGAGGTTGTCCTTCAATACTGAGAGGAAAACATAAACTTCTAAGATCATCGCGCTTCTCAGGCATTTGATCCATGAGTAGTGCATTACACTCCTTGGTGAGAGGTATTACTTCCTTGATTTTGACAAGTCCCTTGTTAGATAGAACGTCCTTCATGAACTTGGCATAAGTAGGCATTTGTGTGACTGCATCGAAAATAGGAATCTTTACATATAATTTATTTATTAATTCAAACCGTGCATCTAGGATTGCTTTGATCCTTTTATGGGGGAATGAAAGCGGTGGTTTGTATGGAGGGGAGGAATATAGGGTGATTCCTTCTCTTCCAACATCTCTTCGGATCCTTGAGCTTTTGTAGATTGATTAGGAATAATTGCGGATGGCTCTATTGAGATTTTCTACCATGAATCCATTGCTTTTAGTCTTTCCTCCTTGTCTTAGAAAATTTTATCAAGCTCTTATGCACTATTTTTTGGAGGAGATGAATTTTCTAGATATACCTCGACATTCTTTATCTCTTTGAATTTCGTCTTCATTGGGTATGTCTCCTCGAAATGAGTTGTCTCTTCTAGATATTTTCATCCTTCGTTGATGGATAGAATAGGAACTCGATGATGATACGCAATGTCTACCATCTCACGAGTTTTGTTGTTGAGCGCACTGTAAAAGGTTTCCTGCAAGACATGCTTCGGTTGTCCATGGTACGGACAAATTTTCAGCAAGTCCGTGAATCTTCTCCAAGCTTCATGAAGACTTTCTCAATCTGGCATTTCGAAGGCTAAAATGTCTCTTTTGCACTGCCTCGTCCTGTTAGGTGGAAAGAAAGTACTAAGAAATTTTGCGGTAAAGATTTTCCAGGAAAAATACTCACTTGTTGGTTCTTTGAAAAACCAATCTTTAACATTTTCATCTAGGGAGAAAACGAATGCTCGCATTCTTATAGCTTCCCCGGATACATTACGAAACTGCATAGTGTTCATAATGTCTTCGAATCACCTCAAGTGTCGATGAGGACTTTTATTTGCCTTTCCATTGACTGGGTTCTCTTGAATTAATGTTATTGTTTAAGCATTAAGAACATATTCTCCGCTATCTTCAGGGAATACCCAAGTAGAAGCAGGAATGGATTGTTTAGGATTCATCCTAGCTTCCAAGGTAGGTGGTAGATCAGTGTCTCCCATTGTAGGTTTGACACTATCTCTAATGAAAAACAAAAATAAATAAAAAAAGAGAACTACATCTTGCAAAGATATGGGATCACTTATAGTATAGGGGCTATCGAACTCAGAGACTATGTATGTTTTGATTGAACAAATAAACTAATAGACTAAGATAAAAGAAGGAGAAATGGACAATAATTGTTGGTAACTAAACAAGATAAATGTAAATGATCTTGAAGATATGATTTAGCAAAGCGATCTAAGGATGTATGCATCCCACTATGATAGGCTTTCATAGCAACCGTATATGTAAATAACATGAACTTCAATCAATAATTATGTAGGTAACCATCTAAAGTAGCCTTGGACATAGACAAATCAAGACCGTGATTTCCAACTCACGTAGCCCTCAATCTGGCGGTTCGCCAAATATAGGAAAACCCATAAGCATTTAGAAATTTGGTAAAGACCTAGATAAACCTTCTCCTGAGTTTCATCAGTTTATAAAGGTGCAAAGACCGAAGACTTCTACGATGATTAAGAATCCTCGAAGCTTTGATAAAACACTACTCTCAAAACCAAGTTTTTTTTAAAAAAAATACAATAAAACAAAACTGTTTGGCTCTTCATTTTGTTTTTTCCTAATCCAATCAAGAACGCCACTTCGGTAAACGAGTGTAATTGAAAGGTAGATTTAAGACCTTTGAAAAGAAACATAAAACCTTACTGATATTAATTCAGAAATTCACATACACAACCGCCATCGATCTATCATAGGATTCAACGAACCCTTAGATCGAATGAGACTTAGTTAGACATAGATTAGGGAGAAAGAGAGAGAGAATGAAAGAAGAAAACTTTGCATAATATAAATCTCAAAGCAAAAGAATAACAAAACAAGTTTGACCTTCAACTCTACTAATGAGAACCTGAAAACCGTACAACAACCTCTTATTGAAACTAGAAAGAAAGAAAGAAGAAGAAGAAGACAACGGCTATGGAAGCTGGACTTGAAGACTAATCGGATGATATCGGATGCTTTGGATGATTCTAACCCTAAGGAAGATGGCCCTTTATATAGTAAATGCATGGGCTGAAACCCTAGGTCGCAAGTCCATCGGAAAACCTAGAAAATATTAGGTCGTCAAACTGTCTTCAGCGGCGTCGTTACGCTAAGCCTTATGCCTGGTTACGCCCTGTTACGGTCGTAAGGGGGCGTAAGGGTGAACGTAATGTTACCATTAGTACGGGATGTTTGGCTGGTCTTTATGTTCGAGTTGGCCCAAACTTAAACTTGAATCTCATGACTCCTTATCATTGTTATGACCATTTTGGGACATAAAGAAAGTTATAATCTTCTAACTCGGCATTTGCTCGGAGTTTGTAGTCGAACTCTCCGAGGTATTAATCCTTTAGTCTCCGTGATCTTGTCTTGTGGTAGCTTGACTTCAGAGGATATCGAGCTCTTCAAGCATCTTTGAGTGGAAGGTGTGGTATTTACTTCATATCGAGCCTTAAAAGCCTGAAACATGAAATAACCGGAGGTAGATACCAAAAACATAATATGAACGCATTCAACGCTATAGGAATATGTATCTTGCTAAAAGACTTGTAAAACATCATGAATAATAGGGCATAAAACACGTATATTTCGATACTATCAGTTGATCCATTCCTTAGATATATCCAATAGGCCCAGTCCGCAAAGGATCGAGATGACACTAAGCTTGATAATGATATTGATGCACCATTTTCAGATCCTTCTACTCAGGCTAGCGGGAGCTACCACATGCCTCCTCCTAACTTCTACGCTCACATGATGACACTTGCGACAAATTTCACTGCTTTTCGTCAAGAGCAGTGAGGTCACATCACTTCTCTCACCACTGTTGTGTCCGAGCTTACCTCCCATATGCGCCAAATCTCCACTCGTCATGATGATTTTCATAGCTTTCACACTAATCTTTGGCTGAGTTGTAGAGATGATGATTTCGAGTTCGGTGATCTTGATATCTGATCTTCTTTCTTCTTCGTTCTTCACCACCACATATGTTGCATATCATGCTTTTGTGAATATTTTCTCTTTCTTTACTTGGTTGTCTGCTACATTGGGGACAATGTGGAGTTTAAGTATGAGGTATTAGTACTCACTCAAGTTGTCAAGTTTTCCTTTCCTTTTTTTTGTTTTTGTTGAGTATTTTCCCTATTCTTGCATTAGTGTAGTTGAGTCGGACGAGTTTGTATTACCTTCTGAAAATTGATGTATTGGAAAAATGTTATTAATAATTGACATGCTTAAGATAATTTTTTTTTTCTATTTTTATGCACCTGAGTTCTTGGAGGAATTTTGATGATTAACTTAGCCATACATTACCCTATGAAGCACTCATGATCTATTGATCTATGTACATGCACTTTCTTGTGTCCTTTCTTTCATATTTTTGTGAGATCTCCAACATGTTCAGTTTCTTCTAGAACTTGTGACGAACTCTTTTTTCGAGACTACACTCTCATTTGATTAATATACTTGTTTGTGAAGATGATCGAGACCCTCTTTGTTAAAGCCTTTGTTAAATCCGTGATATATCCTCATTTGACCGTATCCGGGGTTGTGATGAAAGCAATGAGTGAAAAAATCAAGTATGAGGTATTCCCCGGAAAAAATCAAGTATGAGGTATTCCCCGGAAGAAACATAATACATTCCAAAGTGTGACTTTGGAATGTATTATGTTTATGAAGATTTTTTTTGGTTGGTGAAAGGAACGGAAAAAAAAAAAAAAAAGCTTCTACCATCCTTTTACTGCAAATAAGAAAGCATTGGGTTTAAAGTGAAAATTTATAGTGTTTATCCCTAAAGAGTGATTTTAAAGAGCTTAAAAGTCAAGTGTTATGAACTCCTAGAATAGTACGGCAATTTATGTAAGCTTTTGTCTTTGGTCAATGGGTTGACCATTGAAGAGGTTTCGAGTTCGACCGATTCGGTACCCCATATATTTTTATTGCACCACATTACCAAATGTTTCTCTACCAACACTGTTTTTTCTTTGTCCCATGACCTTATTACACCTTATGAAAAGGCCTCATGATTCACAATAAACCCTAATACGAATTTTAAATCTGTGTATGATTTTGTTAATTTGATGAAATTGGATCTCTTTTGTTAACTTGTTGTCAACTTTAATGACAAATCAATTTCCGGTCCAAACCGGTCCAGACCGGGACCGGAACGGTCCAGTCCCCAGTCCAACATCTAAAAAGTTCTAGTCCGTCGGTCTGGACTTAGACCGGAAATTCCGGTCCGGTCCAGACCGGATGCATAGCCCTATCTCTACCCATCTCCGGTTGATTTGTTTCTCTGACCGTGCTCCATCTATATCGGTGCTGGATTTGTCCCTTTCCATTCCATCACCATTCTTCAAAATTGTAATATAAAAACCAAATCTACATCATTGGTTACAAAATTCAAGTGATGTGTAATGGCATACTTGCTCTTCACTTCGACGTCCTTAACAAATCAAAACTTACACAAATTGTTGCAGATAAGAAAGTCTACCCTTAGTTTATTTGGGGCGAATCGCCGGATTACCGCATCGACGGCCGGTTTACCCTCTCTTCTGGCGGCCACCGGTTGTAACCCTAGTCTTTGCTTGAGAAGATTAAAAAAAACCTTTATATTCTATGACTTGCAAGCCCAATAAGATTGTTTTTTATGGGCTTGTAATGAGGCCCATATGACTTTCAATACCCAAAACAAAACAAACAAAAAAAGGTAAAAAAAACCATTTCATGTTACCCTTATTTTTATGGGCTTATGCCTCACGCCTCAATCCAAAACTATCAATTGGGACTATTGGTCCAATTGTCTACTTTCTTATATTATGTTTAAACAACGGTAAAAACGAGGAGGGAAAAAAATCAAAATTTTAAAGTAAAATAAATTCTGCAATTCTGTTGTTTATGAGAATGTATTAAAATAAAAATAAAAAAACTCAATTTCTAAAATCTTGATTACGGCGAAACCCGCTTGTTAAGCTAACCCTGGTTACTTTATCTTATCTCTTGTAAAAAAACAAATTAAAATTTTACCAACTTTATTACCTTTTTTATGAACAATTTTTTTTCTCATAAACCTATGTTCTCTTAACAACCAAAGTTACACACTTTTATATCTCATGATCCCGTGTTCAGCAATGTCGTCTTCTTAGTTTGATACTGTTTTAGGTGGCGTCTTGACTGGTTTGTCTAGAAGTGGGCGTGAATTTGTGATCGACTCCTGAAGGCTTTGTTGCAAGCTCAAATCTGAGGTGTCCACTGTTGTTCACTAGGCATCATACATGTTACTCTCTTCGAAGATAAACTTTGTGCTCACCGCTTCCGTTTGAACTAGATCATCCTACTTCGAAGATTTCTCTGCTGACGGGATTTCATGATGTATCTTTTTTGTGTTTCTTTTTCTCTTGATGTTGTTCTTCATGACGGTTATTCCGTCTGCTGATCTTTTTCGGCCTTTCGACCCACTAGACGGTGTGTCGTCTAGTGTTTTTAACCGCTTTCATTTATCATATATATATATACAGAGAGAGAGAGAAGGTAATACACCATATTGAATTTGATATACAAAATCTAATATCGAAGATACGATACAATAACTCGAGATACCCGAATAAGAACAAGTCTTGAAATATTAGTTTAGTGTTTATATGAAACACATGAATTGACAAGGGTATGTTTAAATGGACTAGTGTTTTATGATAAAAATGCCAATATTCTTTCTTTTTTTTTTCATTGATAACATACTAAACCGCATATTTAAAGCACATATTTGATGTAAATTATTATGACGATATTTAAACTAGTTTTGTATAACCAAACACGTTTTATGACATTTTATAAATTGTAACTCAAATTTTATCAACTTTTCCTTTTAAACGTCGATTTGAACTTACACCAGGTTATAATGATGTGCAAGAAAACACACCCTATATCAAGATCTCAAGATCATATCAGTCTAATACTCGAGAATGTCATACACATCAATATATGGAAAAATATATATATAAGATGTCATAAGTAACAATAATATATACATCAACATAGAAACAAATAAGATATAATAAATAACAATATTCTATACATCAACGTAACTAGCAAGAAGATTTCTTCTTTTGATCACCATTAATTTTTGGACAAATGACATACTCTTTTATACAAGATCTAATATAAGAATTATTATACTCAAATTATGATACCAGAAACACTAAAACTTGTTCTTCAATAAAAATAAGATCTACTACATAGTGTGTAATCTAAAAATTATAATATCTGAAAACCAATAATATACTAGCTAAAAATCAACCACTTCAAATTTCGAAGATGGTATATCCAACCTATCCATTTTCTTATCCAATAATTGATGTAAGGAGGCCTTCCTAACAATTATTATATCTACAAGATTCAGTTCGTATCATGATTTATCAAGTATAACCCAAGTTAGATACTATATTTATATTTATTAATGCATGCAAAACTAACTACCATTTAAAACTGGTACGCATGTTCTTGCATTCGACGGTGGTTGTTAGTAGTAATAGCGGTATAGGCGCTTAGGTTTTGGAAGTTTCCTTATTCACAAACTCCATGATCTGCTACACCTTTTGGGTTGGAAAGTCATTCAAAACGATGATTTAATCACCATAGAAAATGGTGATTGGTGCATATTGGGGCTCGTTGCAAGCATCGACCGTTGTCATGCAAAAAGCTTATGTGCCGTCAGTTCTTTTGAGAAGAAGAGTGTTGTTGTTGTTGTTGTGGATTCTCATAAACATAAAAAGAGTTTTTCTAGGGGTAGGGTTACTAATAATGAGTTCATTCATTAAGAGTAAAATAATATTTTTATATTAGAAGAAAAAGGGTATAGTTTCTCTACGTCAATATTAAAAGTAGCAATTTATCCAATGTGGTCAAAAAAGTCGGTAAATCGTAATGTCTAGCTTTTCATCAACTTAAATTAACAGTTTTCTTTGAATATATACCGTGGATATATATTATACATTCAATTTTGTATATTTGTGTAGTGTGCAAACATGCTAGGGGTCGGTCAAACCATGTTAATAAAGAAAACTTGCTCCTCTTCATATCGTGCAAACTATGGTAATTTTAATGTGAAAGTCATCAATATTTTTACGTATTCGTTATATCCTCTTATATGACTTAAACCAATGTCAATATTACTCGCATGTACGTCAACGACAACGCCAACAAAATTGTTCCTTTATGATAGTCTTTGACCTTTATCATAATCACACATGTGGCCGCATCGATTACATTATGCACAATCAACATCTACATGATTAAAATCTTTTGATTTTAAACGAAATTTATTGTCGAAATACTTAAACAATCTAATAACTTGTTTACTTAATGTTTATACCTTCACATGTAAATCATTTTCTTAAATGTCTTCAAATATATAATAATATCCGAAAAATAACAACTTTGATTTCTCCACTTGTCATGCACATGGATCTTAGGTGCACGATCGTGCACTTTGTTTTTATGAAGGGATTAATCGTACACAACGTATATGCATTACACAATGTATTACACAATTTTGGAGTTTTGAACTCTAGTTCAAAGACCCACCTTACTATCAGTTAGAGAAGTTTGATCTCTATAGTTGTATTAATTATACAAAAACATAATTTTTCAATCACTTGATTTCGTTGTATGGCTTGATTGTTGATCTAAATAAATGAATGACAAAATGATGCAAATAAACAACTAGGGATGCATGCTCATGATCATGGTGTAAGATCGTTGTAACACCCCAAATTCGTAGGACTCGGAGTGCTACTGGGCTAGGATCTCACAATGGATTTTGACCCTAGTATGACAACAACTTCACTGAATCTTACAACAAGGCACCAATAGATTAAAACAAAACATAAAAACTGATATATATATATATATATATATATATATATATATATATATATATATATATATATATATATATATATATATATATACATGTCAAAAGGATGATACAGAGTACTGCTGAGTACAAAGTCAAACTGAAATCCGTACAATAATGATAAACCCAAAATCCCACGAATACGCCCAATGTACGGAACCCTAAGCAGATCACCCCTCTGGATCACTCTGCAGCTCTCCTAACCTACAAAGGATCTACAACATGGTATAAAACCGTTAGCTAACTATACACAAATATAAGAAGATGCTAGAGCACAAACACACATCAATAATATTAAAACATCATCATGATATCACACATTTACCCGGTTTATTATCTTTAATAAGTTAAATCACTCAATCATATAAATAGGTGTATATGAAGATGTGTGACACGAGGAATATAATCCCCGCCTCTGAGTACTCTAACCAGCTGGAGTAGTATCAGCACACCTCCCGTGTACCCTATGGGAGTGGTGAGGGTCCTTCCCGTATACTAGATATGGCTTGACTACAGAGAACCTCCCAGACTCTACTACAGGATGAAAGGGAAAGGTTATCACGGCCACTACAATGGGCGGTCAATATAACATAGGTCGGTGACCATAATAACACATGTTATAAAGCATATAACACACACACCACTCAAGCATACATCCAATATAAGGATAGTAGCTAAGTAAGTCCTATGGACTTACCTCGATCTCAGAAGTAACTCGCTACGAACAACTCTTACAAACGCCACCCCCCCCCCACACCCCCCCCCCCACACACCCCCCCCCCCCCCCCCCCCCCCACCCCCCCCCCCCCACACACACTCCACATCCAAACTGGAGGACAACCAGCCTATACAAGGCACCACACACACACACACCACACCACACACACACACACACACACACACACACCACACCACCCCACCCCCCCCCCCCACCACACACCCCACCCCCCCACACCACACACACACCACACCCACACACACACCACCACACACACACACACACACACACACACACACACACACACATATATATATATATATATATATATATATATATCAAACTCCTAACACACAAAGAGGTCACACCTAGACCCAAGGGATCCATAAGGATCAAGTCTAACTCGTAAACCTCAAAGCCGTAACCGGCATAACTATATCACACTCATCATAAACCGATACCTAGCATGGTACTAGTTCCCTCATACTAGGAAAGGAAAAGAGCTACCCAACTATGGGTAGTCCCGGAACAAGACGCACCTGCGTGATCAAGGGACGCAGGGGCGGAACGCAGGAAACCGTGGGCGCGGCGGCACTCAACCGCGGGGGCGGTGACAAGAGTCGCTGGCAACGCAGGCACGACGCTGGCACGGCGCGGGCGCTGCGGCACAAGGTCCGTAGGGGCGGTGACTTCTGGCCGCGGGGCGGCAACACTGCAGAGGGCGATTCCGCAGTTTCTCCTCGGCTCTTCCCGTGATCAAATCCCGCCTTTTCTCTTCCAAATCCACACACAAACATGTCCATACACATACTAACATCAATACCCTTAGCATACATCTAATCATAAGCTAGAAAGATTGAATCAAAGAAGAAGAGAAGGAGAAGAAGCAAGAACTCACCACTAATGAAGCTCCTAGGCTGCAGGGAGGATCAACACACACCAAAGCTGGCTTCCAAGCTCAGCAACACACACACTAGCATCATCATCAACCACAAAGTACAACAACTCTCTTCCAAACCAAAGGAAACTAAGACAAGATCAAGGTGAAGCAAGGGAGAAGCAAGAAGAACGTGGGAAGTTGAAGAAAGGAGTGAGGATGGAAACCCTTGATCAGCCAAGAGCAGGGAAAGACATAAGAAAAGGTAAAGCACGGGTCAACGAAGTCAACAAAGCCGGCTGCAGCCGCCAAAATCCGCAGGCGCGGTCTCCTGAGCCGCAGGGGCGGCACCTGGTGCCCGCGGGTGCGGCTAGGCCAATCTCGGCCAAAGCTAAACTCGGCTAAAGTCCACTCTCGGTCCGAAAGGATAGGGCTCTTACATCTCACCCCCCCTAAAAACAAGTTTCGTCCCAAAACTTGCAAAGTCCTGAAACCACTCGGCTCAAAAGCCGAGGTAAAACTCTCTTTATAACCTCAAACATAAGCATTAAGAAAATCATCAACTCCAGCAACAAACTATACTACCTAGGGCATAGAGGAAAACCATCTCTAGCCAAACCATAAACATATCACAAGGCATAGAGGAATCACATCTCTAGCCGTATCGTATCTATAACAGAAAGGCATGGAGGAAGTACATCTCCAGCACTACTATGTCCATCAAAATAGCATGGAGGAAAGAACCATCTCCAACTAAACCTATCGTATCACAATAGCATGGAGGAAAGAACCATCTCCAGCTATAAACAAGAATCATACTAGCATAACAAGATCTACTAAGATCATAATCACATCAAAGCTAGTATGAAAATAAACACATCATAGCATATAAGCATGTAAGCATATAAGACTCACCATGCTAGTACTAAGATCTACTCGGTGATCCTATTGGTGCACCTATCTCGGCATAGAACTCTGGATAATTCCTCAAGATACTATCCTCAGTCTCCCATGTAGCCTCCTCATGTCCTCGTCTCGACCACTGTATCCTAAGCATAGGTATGTCCTTCGAACGCATGCGTCTCATACCTCGTTCTAGGACTGCAATCGGATGCTCAACAAAAGTGTGGTCCGGCTCAACCACCAAATCCTCATAACTCACGATGTGTCTCGGATCTGGTATGTACTCCCTCAGCTGAGACACGTGAAACACAGGGTGAACACCCTCTAATCTCGGAGGCAAGGCTAATCTGTAAGCTGCGCTCCCAACCCGATCCAGAATCTCGAACGGTCCGACATATCGGGGACTCAACTTCCCCTTAATGCCAAAACGCCTAACACCTCGTGTCGGGGACACTCTCAGCCACACATGGGCTCCAACCCTGAACTCTAGAGGTATACGTCTCCTTTCAGCATAAGACTTCTGACGGCTCTGTGCAGTCAGCATACGCTCTCTAATCAATGCTACTCGAGCCATATCATCCTGAATCTGATCAGGTGCTAAACCACTGACACTGCTCTGCTCATCCCAGCATAACGGGGTACGACATCTCTGTCCATACAGTGCCTCATATGGGCCATCCCAATAGATGCATGCCAGCTGTTGTTGTAGGAGAACTCAACAAGTGGGAGATGATCCGTCCACACTTGCCCCAATCCAACACACAAGCTCGCAAGCATATCCTCCAGTCTGAATGGTCCTCTCTGACTGATCTGTCTGAGGATGGAACGCAGTCGTGAAGTGCAAACTCGTCCCCAGGGCAGTCTGAATCTGCTGCCAGAATCTCGAGGTAAATCGCCCATCTCTGTCTGAGACGATCGTCCTCGTACACCATGGAGTCTCACTATCTGCCTAGTGTACTCCTCAGCTAATCTGCTCACCGGCCACGTCTCCCTGATAGGAATGAAACGTGCCGTCTTCGTCAATCTGTCTACTATGACCCAGATGGCATCAAAACTCCGGCTCAGCCTCAGTCCAGTCACAAAATCCATGGTGACGTCCTCCCACTTCCTCTGTGGAACAGGAAGTGGATGGAGCTCACCTCCAGGTCTGAAATGCTCGATCTTGACCTGCTGGCAGGTCGCACACTGTGCCACAAATCTGGCCACATCGGGCTTCAGCCCTCCCCACCAATATATACGTCTCAAGTCCTGATACATCTTACTCGTACCTGGATGTACAGAGTAAGGTGTACAGTGCCTCCTGTAAAATCCTCTGCCTCAGCTCTGTATCAGCAGGTACACAGACGCGACCGCGGCGCCTCAAAACTCCATCTGCTCCAAGCAGAACTGGGTGCCTCATCCGAGACATCATATCTCTAATCCTCTGTAAAGTCGGGCAGGTCTCCTGTTTCTATGGGATCTCCAACAGATCAGGAAGAACCTCTAAAGTACGTAGCTGGGCATCCTCATTAGGAAACTGGATGTCCAACTCTAACCAGATCAGATCTCTCTGCAACTGATGCTGAACTGTCAGCTCGCAATCGCCTGCTCTCGAGGCGTCTTCCTGCTCAGGGCGTCGGCGACAACGTTCGCCTTCCCTGGATGGTACAGAATCTCCAGATCAAAATCCTTGATCAGCTCGAGCCACCTACGCTGGCGGTTATTCAATTCCCGCTGCGTGAAAATATACTTCAGACTCTTATGGTCTGTGAAGATCTGACATGTAGCACCATACAGGTAATGTCTCCAGATCTTCAGTGCATGAACTACCGCTGCCAACTCCAGATCATGAGTCGGGTAGTTCTCCTCATACGTCTTCAGCTGTCGAGACGCATAAGCAATAACTCTGTCTCGCTGCATCAAAACACATCCAAGCCTAGCTTGGATGCATCACTGTAAACCACAAAATCCTCAGTACCCTCTGGATGTGCCAAAATAGGAGCAGAATTCAAACGCCTCTTCAACTCCAAAAACTCTGCTGCACTGATCAGTC